>CAWUFW010012663.1:0-526808 GCA_963921515.1 Calotriton arnoldi | reverse complement strand
GAACACTCTGGGAAGCTGCAGTAGAACACAAAGGCATCAACTGGCAGGCTGCTCCTGTTGAAATATAACAGGAAGATATTTGAGATCACACTTGAAACATGTCCTAATTTTTCTTTCTACAGCACTAACCATAATTTCTATGACAAAATGAACCCCATCATTTTGTTCCTTTTTAAATTAAATTGTTTAAGTGTTACCAGTTTATTCCAATCAAGATGGCTTCAGGTGTGCCATACTTTTGTCATAAGTAAGGCTGTTAGCACTCTAGTTGTTCTTTAGAACACTCTGGGAAGCTGCAGTAGAACACAAAGGAATCAACTGACAGTCTCTGCCCTTGTTGGATGTACATGTTTTACTGAGAATGTCAGACTTCATTCTCACATGAGTGAGAAAGATAATGTGAATTTACAGAAAATATGCTCTCATTTTAGCTTCTGGAGCACCTTCCAAACCTACATGGGACAAGCATGAGAAAATAGTGTTCTCTCAAACATGATTCATGATATCCCAGCAGAAGGTTTTTCACATGGTAAAATCACCTTAGAATACACCACAATTCCTAAAATTAGTATGGTACCATCAACAAATAAATTCTAATGTAACTAAAGCCTGTTATCACCCTTTATAGTTCTCCTTTTGGTGACCCTCAAAATCTTCTATTCACTACAATGCATTTCAATGAGGTACTATCATTTATATTGGTCCCAAGATGGCTGCCAGCAATTCCAGGATGAAGTGCTGACAGCCAATCAGATCTCACGATGACATGTGTGGTTAGGCTCCGCCCAGATATATATGTGACTTTACTTTTGATTTTCTCAGGAACTACTGAACGGATTTACACCATTTAAGCAAAAGGCACGACACTGAACCAAGGGCTACCTCTTTGCCAAATTTGGTGTAATTCCGTTCAGCAGTTCGGGCTGTAGCTGCGACTAAAGGTTCCTATGGAAAAATGAATGGGGAAAACGCGTTTGGGACCCCCTTTTTCTCGGCCCCCGCTTGACGTATCACCCCGAGACTTTCAGGATAGGAGCGGACCGGAGCGCCCCAACAAGTTGGAAACTTTCGCGAAGATTCGTCAACCGGCGCCAACGTTATTTCAAATAGAATGTCGCGGATTTCCTATGGATAATAGGTTTTAACTATAACTATCTACTGGCGACCGCCAGTAGATAATATATATATATATTTATTTAAAACAAACTACAATTGACACAAAGTTTCCTAAAATATTAGACTCAACAAACAATGCACACCCAAACTTAAATAAATAAAACAAGATATTAATAAAAACATATACATAAAAAACACATTTATTAAAATATAAAATAAAACATTTTAACATTTTAAATATAGCAATAAAGGTTACTTAAAAAAATTACATCTATATAAATGTATAATATATATTTTAAAAATTGTTTTACATACTTAGTAATATATTAAAATGTACAATACATAACAAACATTAAATTTGCTGACATTATTCAATCAAACAATAATCTTTATTTTGGAATTTATGAAAAAAATCATAAAAGATCTACAGGATAAAACATCAATACAAAAATTCATTTATCAAAATGAGTATCTAATTTTGACAGCGTGACATATAAAAACATCATTTGACAATTGTAAAAACATCAAAAGAGGACACACTTGGCTAAAACATTGATCTTTAAAACGTGGTAAGATAAAAGTTCTTTGAGGCGGACACAACAGCCACTGCACATTATGAAATGAAGCGTGTCTTGTGAATACACCAGGTCGCAGCCACAACCTCCTAATTTTGTATCCTCATTCTAACCCTTAGGGGTTGCAAACAGCCAGTGGAGTTGATTCAACCTGAACCATTTTAGCAAAAAACAATGGTTACAATTAGATACACAAGAAAGATAATGTTCCCTCATACAAACAGTTTTTAACCGTATAGAAGAACGTCCACGACGCTCGATGAACTGTGGATTTTGATAGCTCCTGACATTCTCTGTTAGAGTGACATAAAGTTAGGCCTGGGCGGTGAACTTCACTCTGTTCGCGGAGTTTGCGGAGTTTTCTGCACTCCGCACTCCGCACTCCACGGAGCTCGCGGAGTGCAGAAAACTAGGCTTCGCGATGTGCAGCAGAGTTATTTCCCCACTCGCGATCGCGAACGGTAAGTTCGCGATCGCTAACGGTAAGTTTGCGAGCACGAGCTGCCGCACGGGTAGAATTTCTACCCGAGCAGCAGGAATACCAGCACAAACTGCAGTTCGCACTGCACTCTGCCACTCGCGGAACTTGGCGGAGTTTTTTTGTAACTTCGCGGAGTTCCGCGTAGCAAAACTCCGTGAACTATACCCAGGCCTACATAAAGTTAGAAAAGCTTCAGTCCTCTAAGATCTTCAGATGAGTTTCATCTCAAGCCTTAACCAGATTAAGTTCCATCTTGTTGAACTTGGGCCTCTCTCCAGGGTCACCCCCCAAACATTTTGCCTTTACCTTCCTAGTTTGCTATATTCGTTTTTATTGGCTGCAGTTCTCTGTGCTTTTTACCACTACTAACCAGTGCTAAAGTGATTGTGTTGTCTCCTTAAACATAACATTGGCTTACACCTGATTTGCATATTTAATGCATAAGTACCTTGTAGAGTGGCATACCATATACCGAAGGCCTGTAAATGAAATGCTACTAGTGGGCCTGCAGCACCTATTGTGCCACCCACTTAAGCAGCACCTTAAAACATGTCTCAGTTCTGCCATTGCAGCCTGAATGCAGTTCTAAACTAGACTTCGCAATAAAACACCCTTGCCAAGCCTTAAATTCCCCTTTTATTACATATGACTCAACCCTAATATGTGCCAAATGGCAAGGTGCATTATTATTAAAAGGCTGGACATGTACTTCAAAGTTTTACATGTCCTGGTGGTGAAAAACTCCTAAATGTGTTTTTCACTACTGTGAGGCCTACCTATCCCATAGGATAACAGTGGGTTATTTTATTACATTTAGTGAGTGCTAAACTTTGATTGGGAACAGGTGAAAATGTCATGTTTGGTGTCTGGGAAATTCTTTTTAAAAATCCTCTTGAATGGTAAAGTCATATTTTAGGTTACAATTTTGAAAATAGTACTTTTAGAAAGTTGGCATTTTTCTGTCTTCCTATTTGGTGACTGCAGCCTGTTCCTGGGCCACATGACTGGGTGTAAATGGCAATTGGACTTTTTTTATTCCACCCAGACAGCCACACAATAGATAGATTAGGTGTGTCTGAATGGGCCACCAACTGGCAGGGTGGTGGGCAGAGCTGGGCACAGCCCTACTTCAAATTGAATAGGCTGGGCTCAAACTTCACCAAAAGGACTTGTCCCCCCTGCATTGTTCATGCAGCCAGCTTAAAGCCAGGGTGAGGAAATCAGGAAACGTCAAGTACTTGAAAGGTAGTTCTCTAGAAACATATCCTACTTCAATAAAGGCACCAGGTATAAAAATAGGAACCTCTGACCCAGCAGAAGGACTTTCAGAGGACGGCCTGCTGCTGTGGCCTGCTGAGTATTCCACAAGACAGCTTGGCTGTACCTGGAAGGACTGCATTGCTGCCCAGAGCCTGCTTTGAACCCTCAGAGGCCTGCCCTGCTACTTGAGCCCTATTTTATTGCTTGAACACAGGACTACCAGAGTGACTCCTATTGCTAGCTGACTGACATTTCTTGAGCCCTGTTCCATGGCGTGAACACAAAACTACCAGAGTGACTACAAGGGATAGTCGGCTGTCCTCCTGATCAGAGCATCAGGAACACAAAAGGCTCCAACCATTTTGAACCTGCACCTGGACATATGCTCAGTGAGTCCTAACTCCCCAAGTGGTACCCCGCCAGTGGTGGTGTAAAAGGTGCCTAGATAGCCAAAAGCCAAAACTTGTGAGCTAGAAAATATTTAACTAACAATTGCTCTGAGAACTAAGAACCTGCTCATCTATCTGTCCCAGGTGCTTCATCAGTCAGGCTGACTTTGTGACAGCTCTCACTACGGTCTTCTCCGCAGCAGCAATTCCTGTTCAGCAGTCCTTCACCAAATGGCCGTATGATCTTGTGGAACTCCCATCAGTTACAGCCTCCAGGTTCGTCCCGCTGGAGATTTTCAACTTCCAAAAAAAGAGACTAATCCAAACATGGAAATCTTCACCACATCTGCATCTAGAGGCTCCTCAACATCGACGGCTGCTCCTCAGGCACTACCTGCAGAGTTGCCTCACTGAACTTCTACCTTCTCAGAGACTTGTCTTCAAATTTCTTCGAAGTCCGACGGTCAGTACTGAGCGGTCCCAATCCACTTTTTGTTACTCACTTGCGCTCCATAGCGGTCGGCCATGTTTTTCAACTTTGACCTGGTCTCGCCTAACTAGATGACCGAGGTTGGCTCTTTGATATTTTATGCATAAATCGTTTTATTGTTTTTGAATAGGAATATTAGAAAGAGTAATATAAGAGAGATAGGAACAATACAAATACTCTCACCTACATCCATCAGCCGGTGAGGCAACAATGGAGGAAAGAGAACCAAGAAGAACACAAAGACAGGAATAAAAACCCAATAATAGAAAGGAGAGATGGGGAGCACATGGGCGGGAGAGTGCTGGTTGGGCCACCCTCAGGTGTGGTATGAGGTGCCAGACACTAGGGCTCCTCTGTTGAATATCCCTGATGTTGCCTCTGCTCAAGACTCTAGGTATTTGAAGCCTGTTCCGTGGACGGTGTCACTTCCGGTACTAGCCGGAGTATTCGAAGATAAATCGGGCATGTCAGCTCCCTGAATTCCCCGCTGAGGTAGCTTATGCAGGGTTCCCATATCTAATCAAATCGTGGTAACTGGTTTTCTGCTACTGCTGTGAGCTTTTCCATCCCCAATAGATCCCACATCTTGTAAAGCGAGTCCATATATCATGGTGTCATGTCCGTGCCCCATCACGCCAGCAGGGTTTGTTTAGCAGCGCATAGAGCCAATGTAATAGCTCGTCCCTTCAGGGATCCGAGAGGGTATGTTAAAGGGTTGGGGAGACCCAATAGAATGTAACTCGGGACCCTGGGGAGTTCGGTATCAACGATTTTATCTATGGCATCCAATATCTCCTGCCAGTATACCTGTATTTTAGGGCACTGCCACAGGAGGTGTGTCAATGTCCCCGTGTCTCCACACTCCCTCCAGCATGTGGGGTCTCCTCCTCGTTTCCAAAGTGCTGTGCGTTCGGGTGTATAATACTAATAATGAGCTATCTGCAATAGAGTCCCTTTGCCCGTGGCAGATCGTGCCGCTGTATTTGCCCTTTTCTGTATGTCAGACCATTCCTTCTGTGTGAAATCTCTGCCACACTCTCATCTCTCCTGTGCTTTTATTTTAGTGTGTGATTGTGAGGTGTTCAGGAAGTTATATATATCGGATATCAGATTTGTATCTGTATGTCTAGTGATAAGCCATTTTTCGAATGGTAGCAGTGGTCTGCTCGCAGAGGGCTTCATGACTGGTTGTGTAACCCAGTGACGAATAGTGGTGTACTGCCAGTGCGCCGAGGATGGTATCCCATATCCTTTTTGAATTTGCTGGAAGGACATTATCCCCAGGTGATCGAATAGGTCGCCCACTCTTTTACAATTTGCCTGGTGCCTTGGCATTTTTTTGCCGAATTGTGCAGGGCTGGTGGGAAGTCTGGATTGCCCAGAAAGGGGGTCATGGGGGAAAGTCTCGAGGATAGTTTCTTCTGGATCTCTACTGTATCCCAGATACTGATCGTAGCTCGAAATATCGGGGAGAGATATACTCCCTGCGGTCAGTGTGGCTTAGGGAGCCAGGGAATCTTCCATATGTGTATGCCTGTGATGGCTTGATCGATGAAGCACCAGTGCTTCTCCATAGTAGGCCTGTTCCACTCCACCATATACCGGAGCTGGGCTGCTTGGTTATAGTGTTTGAGGTTAGGGAGGCCAAGTCCGCCACACGCAGGTGGCAGGTACGTCAGGCGTTTAGCGAAACGCGCACTTTTCCCAGCCCATACATAGTGCTCTATCAAGTGTTGTAGTTTATGTAATACCTGGGGTGGGGGGAACGGGAAAGGTTTGCATGACATATAGTATCTTGGGAAGAAGGGTAATTTTTATAGCCGCTAGCCTCCCCAGCCAGGATAGCATATGATCTTTCCATTTTTCCACTTCTGTGCATGTGTCTGCTAGTAATCGGCCATAGTTGCTCTCGGCCATTTGCCTAACCGTGGGAGGTATGTGAAGGCCCAGATATATCACCCCCTGCATAGCCCATGGAAAAGGGTAGAGGTTCTGTATACTTTCTGCATTAGGGGCCGGAGTCGTGAGGTTCATTAAGTGTGACTTTTGTGCGTTGATCTCGAAACCTAATATTGCACCGAATGGTTCCAACTCTGAAACAAGCTCCGGTAGAGAGCGAAGGGGGTCCGCCATTATCACCATCACATCATCCGCATATAGTTCCAGTTTATTGTCCCTACCCTCATCCTCAAACCCACTATCCCCGCATTTGCCCTTATTGGAGGCGACCAGCTATTATATATGGAGCGACCAGCTCCATATATAATAGGAGCGGTGAGAGGGGGCAGCCCTGCCGGGTTCCTCTTTTGATGCAGAATGGCTGGGACAGTGTCCCATTCACCTGCACTCTCGCCTGGGATTTTGCATAGCCAGCTAAGACCCATCCTATACATCTAGGTCGTAGGCCCACAGCCTCTAAGTATGGCCAATGCACTCTATCGAATGCCTTTTCCGCATCCATAGAAAACAAGAGTGCCGGCGTCTTAGTCCTTGGACTTTATCTAAGAGATGGCATAGCCTTTTGGTGTTGTCGCTGCAATTGCGTTCTGGAATAAATCTGGCCTGATCTGGGTCAATGAGACCCTGCATCATTGGGGCTAGGTGCGCGGCAAGAATTGATGTCAAATTTTTCGCATCTACGTTAAGTAGTGAGATGGGTCTATATGCTGCGCATTGAGTGGGATCCTTGCCCTGCTTGGGTATGACCACAATGGCAGCTAGTCTCATTGTCTCAGTCAAGATGCCTGTTTTGCTAAAGGAGTTATATAGCCTAGTAAGGACCGGACCCAATACAGGAGCGAACAACTTATAAAATTCTGGAGGGTATTCATCATGTCCCGGCGCCTTCCCTGTCGGCAGGCGGGATATTGCAGTAAGTACCTCATTGACATGTATGTCTTTCTCTATGGCAAGGGCATTCTGATGGTCTAGCCTATCAGTTGGGGGTGTGTTTTAGATAGTTTTTTATGTCTGCGTCTGAGTTCTCCCCTGCTGTATATAATTCTTTGTAAAAATTTTGAAACTCCTGTGCAATTTGTTCATCCTGCTCGAGCATGTCCCCTTGGGCATTAACAAATGCGGTCACCCTCTGACTATTCATCCGTGCTCGGAGCCTCTGGGCCAAAAGGCGGCCAGCCTTGTTCCCTCCCATGTAGTGTTTCTGTTTGATCCGTAGTAGGGTATATTCAGCCCTATCCATATCCAGGGCCTTAAGCTCCTTTCGAGCCACAGTAAGCTTGCGGCTTGTTTCATGCGTCCCTGTTCTTTTGTATATTTCCTCCAGTTCTTCGACCCTCCCCTCTAGTGCACCCCATTTTGCAAGCCTCTCTTTGTTGAAGCGGGCTACTATGCTAATAATGTGCCCTCGTATGACCGCCTTTAGAGTGTCCCACAAGAGTGCAATTGGGGTAACGGGTGTGTCATTTATTTCCAAGAATGCCTTCAGTGCTTCTGTGATCACAGCGATTAGTGTCTTATATGTAAGTAATTTGAGATTTAAGTGCCAGGTGTGGTGTCTTTGATTGGTCATAGGCAGGTTCAATTTGATATACATAGGGGAATGGTCTGACAGGACCGCCACTCCGATGTCCACATCTTGTACATAGGGTGCTAAGGAGCCGGTGGCGAAAAAAAGGTCAATTCGTGCCTGTGTTGGATGTGCTGCCGAATAGTGGGAATAGGATCTTCCTGTCGGGTGTTGCTTTCGGTATGTATCCATAGGATCGTGTAAAGCTAGTTGACATTGCCCTTGTGGTGATAGCGATCCCGTGTCACCCACCCTCTGTGCAGAACTGTCCAATGCATCCATTACCAGGTTAAAGTCCCTGCCTATGAGCACGTGTGTATCTATAGTTTCCATCACTCGTCCTATTGCGTCTAGGATGAAGGGTTCTTGTCTTTCATTGGGTGTGTAGATATTGGCAATGGTCATGGAGTGGGCCCGTGTGTAATTCACAGTGAGAGGAGGCCCCCCAAGATTTCTGCTTGTGTATTAGTGACCTTACCCTTGAAATGTGTGGCCAACAGGATCGCTACCCCTGCCTTTTTCCCCTCCCCCGCGGAGAAAAACTGGCGGTCGAACCAGAGAGATCTTAATCGTTGCCAATCTGCTGGGATCAGATGGGTTTCCTGCAATAAGCAGATATCACATTTAGAGTCTTTCAGCATAGAAAAAAGTGCCATCCACTTCGCAAGTGCATTGAGCCCTCTCACATTATAACTAATTATTCTGACCATCCCTCAGGTGAGTGTGATGTGCTCGTGGTAGATTGAGAGATAGCCGTCCCGAACCCCCCCTTTAGGTTTAAGCAGTGGGTAGACCACTATAAACAACAATAAGACAGATTGAGAACTATCAATGGAAAAAGGAAGAAAGACAGAGAACAAAGAATAAACAATACTCATCACAGACTGGATTCCAATTCCCCATCCGAATCGTCCAACACATGAGAAGCAGGGTACATGGTATCAGCGTGGCATCACGAGGGTCATCCAAGTCCTTGGTCCATGCATACCGTCGTCCAGCCAATCATCGAATGTGCCAAGGTTGGGGGTGCGCCCCCGGGTCAGCCTTCGACGTCGCAGAGATTCAAAGATTTGTTAATTCTGTAGTATCCTTTTGCTGCATGTTCTCCAACCTCTTCACTCGCTGGTCCGGTACTCCCATGTTTCCCGGTTCTGCAGCTGTTTCAGCAATGCTTCCCTTTCCATTCGACTTTCTACATCCGACGGCCTGCTTACTTTTTTCTCACTTGACCGGAGAGATTGCTGATTCCGATGCCTGACTGCCTTGGTTAGGTCTTCACCTCCTTCTGATATGTTGTTAGGAGCAGGATTGTCCGTTTCTATCAGGTCTTTTGCCTCTTCAAGGATACGGACTGAATGGGTCTCATTGGCCCACACGAAGTTGAGGCGGAAAGGGTGCCCCCACTTGTATCTGATTTCCTTTCGTTGCAAGAGTTCCGTAAGGGGTTTTAGTAGGCACTTTCTCTGCAGCGTGATAGGAGACAGGTCTTGATACAGCCACACCTTTATGCCCTCGAAGTCATTAGTCTTGCGATCTCTGGATGCTGTCATGATTGTTTCTTTTTGGGTGTAATAATGGAGACAAGTGAGGCGTCTTTGCGGGTTGGCCAGCTCTATGCGTACGTCCAAGACAATGTCTTGCCGAGCCAACGCAGGGGCCACATGGTGAAAGAGTCAGTGGACATACTCCTCTAGCCCGGTCGCTGTTGCTTGGAGTGGTATACCTTTGATATGTATATTGCCTCTCCTCAATCTGTTTTCAAGGTCTTCCATCCGGTATTGAAGCTCAGCATTCTTCACTTGAAGGTCCAGGAGGTCTCTGCAGTGAGCGTCTAGCTCTTCTTCTCTTGCGTCTCCCATTTGCTCCAGCGAATCTACTCTCTGGCCTAAGTCACCCACTTCCTTCCAGACCTCCTTTACCTCGGAGGCTATGTCTTGCTTCAGCATCGCAAAATTGGACCTCAATGCTCCAAAAAGGGTCTCCAGGAAGGCTCTTGTCACTGGGGCTTCTGCATCTTCCTGTTCTCTTCCTTCCTTTTCAGGGCTAGCATCACATCCCATTGGATTTTTGGGGGTGGGCTTCATAAGTAAGTCCTTTGTGCTGCCGTCCTTCTTGGTGGGGGGTTTTGAGGTTGCCATTTCCCCACCCAAAGTGCCACTGTTCGGCCTTTCAACACTAGGCTATCTCGGTACCTGTGTTCTGTGTCGTCTGGTCTTTTGGGGGTCCCCCTGAGTCTGCTGTCTCTCCTGTCACCAAATTCACCCCCTAGAATGTGTCACTGTATCCGACATGAGGGATTACCCCTTCACTGATTCCTGCGACTACAGGCACTGGCTGTTCTGCTCCACTCTGCTTTCCATGCGCTGGCCATCATTCCTGTAGGCCTACCTACGGGCGCGTGTCCAATATATATCGCCCCGCTGCTCGCTGTTCGTTGCACTCCAGGGCTACAAGTCGCTGTCCCAGCTTCCTTCCGGTATGCAGGGACGTCCCCTGGTACACTCCGGGTGTGAAACCAGAAGGGGGGTCCTCGCTCCCTTAGTATTGGCAGCAGGAGGTAGATCCTGTTTCCTCTGCCCAGCTCCATGTAGGCCTTCACCCGGGCCGCTGTATTGGCCACTTGCAGCACCAGGCCCCAGCTCGCGTCTTATATGCACCGGGGGCTCCACAGCCTCTCCCCTTCTTCTGAAGCCCGTAGGCCTTATGCCCGGCGCTCCAGCGTTCCCGATGTGTCTGGGGCTCCCCCGTTAGCATTGGGAGCAGCCCCAGCTGTGTCACTTTAGCAGCTGGTCCTGCGTATGCCTTCCCTTGGGCCTCCACGTATCTCCCCTGTAGACCTAGGCTCAGCTTGCAGGGGAGTGCACTGACCTTGCGCGTCCCCTGCACATCTTCTGCTGTCGCCTCTTCTTGCTCCGGGCTGCCATCTTGTCACCGCTTCCGATTTAGGCCCTCACTCTCTGGGAACAGCGATCCAATGCCATTTTGCTCGATGGCCGCCGGCCGCGCCGGAGGCCCTTTCTAGCTTGCACGTCGTCCCCAACTTGCGGGTCCGACCATCGAGAACTCCGGCAGATCCAAGGGCATCGCGGTCACTTCTGCTGGCGCACAGGGGGCCAGAGCGTAGCACCCAGCTAAGTCACACTGGTGGCAAACGGCGGAGCTCACTGGAAACGCTACCGCTCGGCCGTCATCTTGGCCACGCCCCCTCTTTGATCTTTAGGCACTAGTTTCTACATTAAACTTTAAAAATGTATAACTCAATTCTACGGATTGGATTTTTGTCATTTTGGTGGCAAATATTTTATTGAAATTTACTCTATTTTTCTAAATTGTTGTGGAAGTTTTCTTTTGCAGTGTTTTCTAACCCTGGGCGTAGTTTGCGTAGTAGCGCTACGCATAGCTACGCGAAGTGCATTTCACACTACGCACGCTACGCGTAGCTACGCGAACTGTGTAGTGCAGTAGGGAAATGCTGTTCGCACTGATTGCACAGTGCCGGATGCTTGTCCGCACTGTGCAATCATTCGTAAACAGCATCTTGCACAGGGCAAGCGGTCGTTTTCTGCCGCTCGAGTAGATTTGTACTCGGCGGCAGCTTTCTCAACGCGGACTGGTAGTTTCTCATCGCGAGCGGTCGCGAGCATACGCGACCACTCGCAATGAGAAACCTGACCTCCCCGCATTGAGAATCTCGCCGGGAGGTTTATTTTCCACACTCGCGATCAGCAACTTGATGTTGCTGATCGCGAACGAGGAAAAAGTCTCGCCGGAATGTTGATTTTGCTCGCTCGCGGTCGCCAACTTGACGTTGAGGACCGCGAGCAAGCAAAAAATGCCCGCTACGCGTTTTTGTACTGTGCTACGTGCAATTCACGTAGTGCGTAGTAGCGCAAACTACGCACGCTCCGCGAGCGTAGTACTACGCCCAGGGTTAGTGTTTTCACTCTATTGCTGTTTGTTTGTAGCATAAATACTTTACACATTGCCTCTAAGGTGAGCCTGACTGCTTTTGTGCCAAGCTACCTGAGGGTTAAGCACAGATTAATTTAGGGACATTAGAGGTTCACACTGACAGGGATTGTGGCTGTTGCTTAAGCAGGGTTAACATCCCATTCAACCAACAACACAATTTCTTCCAGACCTCCTTCCTGTAATTATACAAATGGGTCTCTTTGTTTCATCGAGTCAAAGTGTTGATCGAATATGAATTTACCTTGAAAAAATAAAGACAATAGGCATTTGATAAAACAGGAACAGTTGGTTTAATTTAACACTTCGTTGGGGAGTGCAGCCTACAGAAACAGGTCTGATGACTGACTCAGAGTACAATCCTTTTGAACGCCTTTTTATACATTTCTTAAATCAGCATAAAACAATCCATGGATCCCGTTTCAGGAGTGGAATGTGGGCCTAGTCATGAAGTCATAAATTTCTCCCACCTGATGACAAATGCAGGTGGATCCCGACCTTGTGTGTACACAATGAAGGACTGCGGGTAACTGGCCAGATGTCCAGCATGGGGAGCGTGTAATCACAGTAGGTGTTGTGCCGAGCCCTCATTGGCTGAGTGTTTCTAACTTCATGTGGCATTCAACTTTATGTTGTTGTGGGAAAGAGTGCCCGTCCAGCCATGTGAGTTTTAATGGGGCCATTCTCCCAGGACCATTGTGGTGCGGCTGACTATCTGTGGGACTAATCTGGGTTTTTCCTTTTCGCACGTTTGTCCTGCTAGTTACATGTCACCCCACCTGTAATCTGTCAATCAGTAGCCACAGGCCTACGGTGCAGGGCCTGCCCGACCACGTATTTCTTACTCGTGGTTGATTAAGAGGTCATATCGGGAGAGTTCGACAACAGTGATTTGATTTAGTTTCTGTACATACACATATTATTGTGTACAACAACATCAATATTAGCATTTTTATACCTAGGAACATCTTCTGTTCTTGATTGTCCTATTTCTCTACATAAGTTTTAGGAGGTCTTTAACCCCTTCCATGCGCACGACGGCCGGGAGCCGTCGTGCGCAACGGTGCTCGTGTGCGCACGACGGCTCCCGCCCGTCATGGCACATGGCCCCGGAAATCCCTCTGGGATTTCTATTTCTTCCCTGTAGCCTCCGGAGCTGGGGAGCTTCCCCAGCTCCCGAGGCCCCCCTCCCTGTTTCAGTGAAATGACGATCAGCGCGCACGTCGCACTGACGTCATTTCACTGAAACCGAAACTGAAATGAGCCTTTAGGCTCATTTCAGTTTCACTTTCTACGTGCTCAGGGGCTATCTCAGCCCCCTGAGCACGTAGAAAGACGGGAGAGGTATCATTGGAAAGGAGAATCTCCTTTCCAATGGTACCCTCCCCAGTGGATCCCCAGGAGGGCGATCCCCAAGCAGGGATCCACCACTAGACACCAGGGAGGGGGGAGTGGCCCCTTGGGCAAGGGCCTTTGCTCCCCCCCCAAAAAATGAGGCCATATTCAGTCTTTCTGCCCCCCCTGGGGGGCAGTAGCCCCCAATCTGCCCCCCCGGGGGGGCAGAAAGCCCACTGGACGCCAGGGATTTTTTTGTGTGCTATTTCAATGAGGGTGGGGGCTGCCCAAAACGGGCACGCCAATGCCCCCACCACCCCCCGCCACAAGGGGCAGATGGGGGCAGTAGCCCCCAAGCTGCCCCCCCGAGGGGGCAAAAAGCCCACTAGAAGCCAGGGATTTTTTTTGGGGGCAATTTGAATTAGGGTGGGGGCTGCCCAAAACGGGCAAGCCAATTCCCCCACCCCCGCAACAATTACAGTCTTTCTGCCCCCCGGGGGGGCAGAAAGCCCACTAAAAACCAGGGATTATTTTTGGGGCAATTTTAATTAGGGTGGGGCCTGCCAAAAGTGGGCATGCCAATGCCCCCACCCCCGCCAAAATTACAGCCTTTCTGCCCCCCGGGGGGGCAAAAAGCCCACTAGACACCAGGGATTTTTTTTAGCAATGTGCCTACCTGTGGATTTTGGGCCCTAGCGCAGCTGGCACATAGGGAAACCTATCAAACCTTTACATTTTTGAAAACTAGACACCAAGGGGAATCCAGGATGGGGTGACTTTTCTGGCTCTCACCAGGTTCTGTTACCCAGAATCCCTTGCAAACCTCAAACTTTGTAAAAAAAAAAAACACATTTTCCCCACATTTATGTGGTGGGAAGTTCTGGAATCTGCGTGGATCCACAAAATTCCACCCAGCACACGTTCCCCAAAGTCTTCCAAGAAAAATGGTACCTCACTTGCGTGGGTAGGCCTAGTGCCCGTGACAGGAAACGGGCCAAAACGCAACATGGACACACCACATTTTCACAGTGAAAACGGACCCTTTTTTTGCAAAGTGCCTAGCTGTAGATTTTGAACCCTAGCTCTGCTGGCACCTAGAGAAACCTAGCAAACCTATACATTTTTGAAAACTAGACACCCAGGGGAATCCAGGATGGGGTGACTTGTCTGGCTCTCACCAGCTTCTGTTACCCAGAATCCCTTGCAAACCTCAAAATGTGTCCAAAAAAACAAATTTTCCTCACATTTCTGTGGTGGAAAGTTCTGGAATCTGCGTGGATCCACAAAATTCCACCCAGCCCGCATTTCCCAAAGTCTTCCAAGAAAAATGGTACCTCACTTGTGTGGGTGAGTCAAGTACCCGCGACAGGCAAGGGCCCAAAACGTATTGAGGCGACATCAAAATTGCCTATCACAAAACGACCTGGTTTTGCAAGGGGGGTCACCTGGGTTTTTGGCCCCATGCTCGGCCGCCACCTAGGGAAACCTACCAAACCCACACATTTCTGAAAACTAGATACCCGGGGGATTCCAGGGAGGTATGGCTTGCGTGGATCCCCAACTTTGTCTTACCCAGAATCCCCTGCAAACCTCAAATTTAGCTGAAAAAACACTTTTTCCACAGTTTTTGTGTGGGAAAGTTGTGGCATCACCGGGCAAACACAAATTTCCTACCACCCAGCGTTCCCCAGGTCTCCCGATAAAAATGGTGCCTCACTCGTGTGGGAGGCCCAAGTACTGGAGTTGACTGGATTAAAGCCACACTTTATAACCTCCTTATGCAGTGTCCGCAAATAAATTCAAGGTTTAATTAACTACCCCTAAAATTGCAAACACAGTTAAATCGTTATACAAACAGATGCTACCAGTAGACATATGTGAAGTTATACTTTAATTAATATCAAAATCAGGTCATTTTGTGATGAGCAATTTTGATGTCGCCTCAATATGTTTTGGGCCCTTGCCTGTCGCGGGTACTTGGGCCTCCCACACGAGTGAGGCACCATTTTTATCGGGAGTCCTGGGGGAACACTGGGTGGTAGGAAATTTGTGTCAGCCCGGTGATGCCACAACTTTCCCACACAAAAATATGTGGAAAAGGTGATTTTTTCAGCTAAATTTGAGGTTTGTAGGGGATTCTGGGTAAGAAAACGTTGGGGGATCCACGCAAGCCATACCTCCCTGGAATCCCCCGGGTGTCTAGTTTTCAGAAAAGTGTGGGTTTGGTAGGTTTCCCTAGATGGCTGCCGAGCACAGGGCCAAAAACCCAGGTGACCCCCCTTGCAAAACCAGGTCGTTTTGTGATAGGCAATTTTGATGTCGCCTCAATACGTTTTGGGCCCTTACCTGTCGTGGGTACTTGGGCCTCCCACACGAGTGAGGCACCATTTTTATCGGGAGACCTGGGGGAACGCTGGGTGGTAGGAAATTTGTGTCAGCCCGCTGATGCCACAACTTTCCCACACAAAAATGTGTGGGAAATGTGATTTTTTCAGCTAAATTTGAGGTTTGCAGGGGATTCTGGGTTAGAAAACGTTGGGGGATCCACGCAAGCCATACCGCCCTAGCATCCCCCTGGTGTCTAGTTTTCAAAAATGTATAGGTTTGCTAGGTTTCCCCAGGTGCCGGCAGAGCTAGGGTTCAAAAACTACAGCTAGGCACTTTGCAAAAAAAGGGTAATTTTTCGCTGTGAAAATGTGGTGTGTCCACCTTGCGTTTTGGTCCGTTTCCTGTCGCGGGCACTAGGCCTACCCACACAAGTGAGGTACCATTTTTCTCTGAAGACTTTGGGGAACGCGGGGTGGGTGGAATTTTGTGGATCCACGCAGATTCCAGAACTTTCCACCACAGAAATGTGAGGAAAATTTGTTTTTTTTGACAATTTTTCAGGTTTGCAAGGGATTCTGGGTAACAGAACCTGGTGAGAGCCAGTCAAGTCACCCCATTCTGGATTCCCCTGGGTGTCTAGTTTTCAAAAATTTATAGGTTTGCTAGGTTTCCCTAGGTGCCGGCAGAGCTAGGGTTCAAAAACTACAGCTAGGCACTTTGCAAAAAAAGGGTCACTTTTCACTCTGAAAATGTGGTGTGTCCACCTTGCGCTTTGGGCCGTTTCCTGTCGCGGGCACTAGGCCTACCCACACAAGTGAGGTACCATTTTTCTCGAAAGACTTTGGGGTATGTGGGGTGGGTGGAATTTTGTGAATCCACTCAGATTCCAGAACTTTCCACCACAGAAATGTGAGGAAAATGTGTTTTGTTTGGCAATTTTTTAGGTTTGCAAGGCATTCTGGGTAACAGAACCTGGTGAGAGCCAGTCAAGTCACCCCATCCTGGATTCCCCTGGGTGTCTAGTTTTCAAAAATGTATAGGTTTGCTAGGTTTCCCTAGGTGCCGGCAGAGCTAGGGTTCAAAAACTACAGCTAGACACTTTGCAAAAAAGGGTCATTTTTCACTCTGAAAATGTGGTGTGTCCACCTTGCGTTTTGGGCCGTTTCCTGTCGCGGGCACTAGGCCTACCCACACCAGTGAGGTACCATTTTTCTCGTAAGACTTTGGGGAACGCGGGGGGTGGAATTTTGTGGATCCACGCAGATTCCAGAACTTTCCACCACAGAAATGTGAGGAAAATGTGTTTTTTTAAAAATGTTTTAGGTTTGCAAGGGATTCTGGGTAACAGAACCTGGTGAGAGCCAGTCAAGTCACCCCATCCTGGATTCCCCTGGGTGTCTAGTTTTCAAAAATGTATAGGTTTGCTAGGTTTCCCTAGGTGCCGACAGAGCTAGGTTTCAAAAACTACAGCTAGGCACTTTGCAAAAAAAGGGTCATTTTTCACTCTGATAATGTGGTGTGTCCACCTTGCGTTTTGGGCTGTTTCCTGTCGCGGGCACTAGGCCTACCCATACAAGTGAGGTACCATTTTTCTCTGAAGACTTTGGGGGATGCGGGGTGGGTGAAATTTTGTGGATCCACTCAGATTCCAGAACTTTCCACCACAGAAATGTGAGTAAAATTTGTTTTTTTGGACAATTTTTCAGGTTTGCAAGGGATTCTGGGTAACAGAACCTGGTGAGAGCCAGTCAAGTCACCCCATCCTGGATTCCCCTGCGTGTCTAGTTTTCAAAAATGTATAGGTTTGCTAGGTTTCCCTAGGTGCCGTCAGAGCTAGGGTTCAAAAACTACAGCTAGGCACTTTGCAAAAAACGGGTCATTTTTCGCTGTGAAAATGTGGTGTGTCCACCTTGCGTTTTGGGCCGTTTCCTGTCGCAGGCACTAGGCCTACCCACACAAGTGAGGTACCACTTTTCCCGGAAGACTTTGGGGTACGTGGGGTGGGTGGAATTTTGTGAATCCACTCAGATTCCAGAACTTTCCACCACAGAAATTTGAGGAAAATGTGTTTTGTTTGGCAATTTTTTAGGTTTGCAAGGGATTCTGGGTAACAGAACCTGGTGAGAGCCAGTCAAGTCACCCCATCCTGGATTCCCCTGGGGGTCTAGTTTTCAAAAATGTATAGGTTTGCTAGGTTTCCCTAGGTGCCGGCAGAGCTAGGGTTCAAAAGCTACAGCTAGGCACTTTGCAAAAAAAGGGTAATTTTTCACTGTGAAAATGTGGTGTGTCCACGTTGCGTTTTGGGCCGTTTCCTGTTGCGGGCACTAGGCCTACCCACACAAGTGAGGTACCATTTTTCTCGGGAGACTTAGGGTAACACAGAATTGTAGAGCAACTGTTATTACCTATTGACTTTCGATGCATTTCTGCCTTCCAAATGAAAGACGATGTGTAAAAATGAAGTCATTTTGAAAAATGACCTATAATTCTCATGCTAGTCTGGGTACTCCCAATTTCGGAAATGTGCAAATATCTACTGTTTCTAAACTCTATATTTTGTTCCCATTTCAGAAATACATAGGTGTCTTTCATACCAATTTTTCCATGTATACATTTTCCCAAAATAATTGCTATAAACCCGGTAGATAATAAAAAAAACATTGCAAGACGCTGCTCAGTTATTGGCTCTGGGTTCGTCGGGTTCTTGGTGAAACTACAAATCCTATATATCCCCACAACCAGAAAGGTCCAGCAAATGTAACAGTATATTGCTTTCATACAGCTGTCATAATTAGAAGAAGTTACAGGTGAAAACGTTGACACAAATGGCTGTTTTTTTCAACTAATTTTCAATTTTTCCTACATTTAACTGTTAGTTTCTATGAAGAAACCTTGAAGGATCTACACAAATGACCCCTTGCTGAATTCATAATTTTGTCTACTTTTCTAAAATGTATAGCTCTCCAGGATCCATTATTGCTTTCATACCTATTTCTTCCATTAACTGGAAGGAGGTTGAAAGCACAAAAAATAGCAAAAATAGGCTATGTCCCAGAAAAATGCCAAAACTGTGTGAAAATTTTTGGTATTCTGACAAAAGTCTGCTTGTCCCTGAAAGCTAGGAAGATGGTGATCTCAGCACCACAACCCCTTTTTTGATACCATTTGCAGGGAAAAAACCAGACGCTTTCATCTAGAGCCCTTTTTTCCCATTTTTCCCCCAAAAAAACAAAATTTAGATGTATTTTGGCTAATTTCTGGGTCCCCGCCAGGGGAATCCACAAACCCTGGATACCTTTAGAATCCCCATGATGTTTGAAAAAAAGGACGCAAATTTGGCGTGGATACCTTATGTGGTCAAAAAGTTACAGGGGCCTAAGCGCGAACTACCCCAAATAGCCAAAAAAAGGCTTAGCACAGGTGGGGGAAAAGGCCTAGCAGCGAAGGGGTTAACTTCATTTTGTTGTTCCATTATTTTGAATTCATTCTCTGTTTCCTCATTTTCCTTCACCGGTTCAATTTGATCAAATTTGGCTTATTAGATAACTTCCATTTTCCTTTTTGAACATGACATGTTTTCCTCACCCGAATCAGTGATGCTATCAATGATGTCATTTACAATGTCATGAGTGATGCAATATGTGAGGTCATAAGCAGTGCACCATGGGGCGCAAGTTATAGTTAGGCCAGTAAACTATAACTTATGAATTGCAGCAATTTTTAAGTTTAAAACGTGACCTTATTTCTAGGGGTGGGCATACCTTGCGTAATTCCTTGTAGCATAATCATGCAGAATTTTATGCCATTACATGGAATTATGTGGGAAGAGTAATTCTGCATTAGCCCCATTTTCTTAGCAAAATAATGCCCCCGCGCAGTCAAAATGGACAGGAAGATACAGTTTGCACTAGGAAATAGTGATAAATGCAACAGAACATGAATAGCATGCACAAGAAATGATTCATGCTCTCTAAATGTGCTCTTGGGGTTGGATTTCCCCCATCTTTCTCCTGGAATTTAGCACTATTTTCCTCACTCCTCACGTCCAAAATAGATGCAAGGATGCATTTTCCACTAGGAAATTTCTTTAAATGCAACAGGACACAAAAGCGTGTGAGCAGCTGCTTGCGATCGCTAAATTTGTTCTTGTGGTAGTATTTCCCCCCAAATTACCGGAGTGATGTAATTGTGCTAATATTGGTAATTCCACATCGAATAGTAATGAGGAATCACCAAATTTACTCTGATTAGTACGGCATAATTGAAATTCCGCCCAGGCCTAGTTATAACTGACATTGTCACCTAAAGATAACTTCAATTCAACCTTTGTTTTTTTGTGAATTTAGTGAGGTTTTTTTGTAACATAAAGTTAGATATTATCACCATATTAACTATGACATGACTTTACCCTAGCCTTTGTTTTTTTCAGTACATTTCAGTTTTTTTAACATAAAGTAATATTTTATTAACAGACCGAGTGGCCAACTTCACATGAACCTCCCACCCCCACAATCTTCCTTTTTTAATTATTTTTTTCAATCATGTGGGACTCAAGTGGGAGCATATGGATTGTGCTGCCTCCTATGCGAGTCCCCTGGGACCACAGAGGGGGCTGCAATGGGTAAGACGGACTCCTGCAGGAGCAGTCAAGATTTCCTGCAAGAGTACTGCAGGACCAGTTTGTTTTTATTATATTTTAGCCCTTTGGGTCCCTGTGGGACCTCCCCACGAAGGCCGGGGGGTCAGGATACCTCTACCATGCTTACTACCTCTTAATTTGTTTAATTTTCAGGGCATTGGGTCCAATTCCCTATGTCCTCCAATAGTGGTTGCAACACTTTCTTTCATGTTGCAGCCGGCTAATGAGACTACTTGCTCCGACAGGGCTGCTGGGTCCAGTGGTACCGATCTGATGAAAACCCTTGCGACCAATCAAAAGACTCTACTTTTTGAATTTGTGGGACTCCTGGAGGACCAACTGTCCAGATATCTCTATGTTGTAACTTTAATTTTTCCACAACTGCTGAACTGATGTACAACAAATCACAAATCTCACGCTTTCTGGCTAACAATCTTGATTTCTGCCAAATTTGGTGTAATTCTGTTTAGACATTTTCTCTGTATCTCTTGTCACAAATCCTTAATGTAAATGCATGGGCAAATTTTGTTTTGGGACCTCCCCTTTTTCTCAATCTCGCTTTAAAGATGACCCCGAAACTTTCCAGGAAGCAGATGTAGCTCGTTGAACCATTTTTGAAGTTTCATGAAGATTCTTTAATCGACAACAAAGTTATTAGCAAAACAGAAAAAACACTCTTTCTATGGAAACTCTAACCTAACTACAACTACACAGTGGCAAATGCAACTGTGTAATATATGCATGTGGGAAAATACCCATTTTTGCGTAGTAGCCCATAATTTTTTGCTGACTTTTATTACTGGTTTTAGACTCTGCACTCTGGGGCACTGCTGTATAGGCCTGAGTGTGTTCCATAACCCCTAAAACATGTAAAAATTGGCAAAAACTTTATTTGCGTATTTACGTTTTTGAAATGGCAAAAGTATATGGTGTAGAAACTGCGCCCTTGGCACAAAAAGGTAAATGTCACCTGTGGACTGTAGCACATATCATCCCAACATGGGAATACATGGCTTTAGGCTTCCTATTGTAGCCTGACTGCTGTGGTTTAAACATATAGGGCCTCATTAGATGTCGGTCGGAAAGGCTCTGAACAGCATTCAGATTTTCCTAACCCGAGTCAGAAGCCATGTTTCCGACCGACTCAGAACATTTCCAACTGACCGATTACGATGGAAGGTAACCGTTCCGTCTGTCGACTCGGTTCCGACCGGCATTCGGAGACTCCGAGTCGGTCGGAGCCGAATCATACAGCTCTATGGACTGCGTTTCTGACTGGCGTATTACGATGTCGGATTCGGACAGCCTTTCCGAATCGGTTTGACTGAAATGAAAAGGCTGTCGGAAACTGACTTTGGTGGCCCGTAGCAGGCCTCCCTTCACACAGAGCTCTCCGGTTGAGGCCTGTGGGTGTACCCATGGGACCCCTCTTTGCAACCATGCACAGTGTGGCAGGCACCATGGGGTGCCCGCCACGGGATGCAAGGTTTTCCACAACCACCCCTTTCTTCAATGGGAGCCTGTGTTGTCGGTCGGAACACAGGGTCCGATTGAAGTCAATGGGAGTCCGACCGAACGGTGTTTGGAACCTTCATAATTGGTCGGTCGGACTCCCCGAACCCGAGTCGGGCAGAAACGATTCTGACAAGGAGTCAGTTGGAAAGCTTTCCGACTGACATCGTAATGAGGCCCATAGTGCGACTTGTTAAAATAAAATGTTTGGCAGGTAAAAACCTCCCTTTTTAATAAATCACCCATGTTTTGGCCTTGTGGCAAAGAAGGGTGCATTGTACTTCAAAATGGGACATGTAGAAAATTAATGTTACCATGTCCCTTCAGTGACAAGGCCCTGAAAGCTATTTTCAATGCTGGAGGCTTAGCTGTCCTATTTAGAAAACCAAAGTACAGAATAAAATACTAATATTGCATCTTGGGAATGGGACCAACTAAAAAAATAATTAAACCACTATTTTTAATAGTTACTACAAATTAAATTCCATGGTGAAATCAGATTTTTAATAAATACAATGGAAAAGTAACTTTAAGAAAGTTATTGGTTACCTGCCTGAAGTGTTAGAAGGTTAATTAGCATATTCCTCTGCCAGAATTCATCCTGGGCTGAGACTTGAATAGGTGAGAGCAAAGTGTAAAATGTCTCACAGGAGCAAAAAATAGGCAGACCTGAATGGGCAGAGTTGACTCCTCTGAGCTCTACATAATATTCAGAGTGGTGTCCGTGGACATCCTGTGAGACCAGGCTGTCATATCCTGCTTGACAGTTCTGCTGCTCCAAATTTAACACATGGGGTACACTTGAAAAGGAGAGAAGTGGATGCTAAGACAATTCTCGAGGATCTCCTGTCAAGTTGCTGCTTTTGTCCTACCAGACTTCTCTCTCTCAGTTTGTTGTGGGTACACTGCCTGCTTCCAACTGGATTTTAGTCTTAGTTGAAGGACGACACTGGAATTACCATAGTGCACTCACCATACCTGCCCCCAGCCCTGAGAGCCCACGTTTTGTGTGCCTAAGACTTTTACCATATTGAAAAGGCCCTGACACATTACATTTTTGGCCTGTTTGCAGGAAATACTGCAAAGTTTGGTAGGGCGACCACCAGGAACATTTACACCATTGGTTAGGGAGGAACCAGGAGTCACTCTCACTTGATAGCTGGTGCCTGGCATAAATGTGGATCCCCCAGGCACCCTCTTCAGAACACCTTCTGGGCCTGTGGAAAATTAGAAGAGGACTGAACCTACTGCCTGTGACCTGAAAGGAGCCCTCAAGGACTGGACCTGCCCCCTCATATACCCAGGTCAAAGACGTGGACTCCAAGAGTCAGTTGGCTGGCCTCTTGTGTGGCTAAAGGGAGACAACAAGCTGTAAGATACCTTTTACTGGAAGCACTCAGCATATAACTGCCAACTGAACTTAGACTGAGAGGGGCTTATTTACAAGCCCCTTGCGCCGCCAGTGCGTCACTTTTAACATGGGAAAAAGTGACGTACCGGCGCGCAAGGGGCTTGTAAATAAGATCTGAAGTATTTAAGTGCCCTCCTCTGAGGTCCTAGGGCCTTAGAAGTGTACTCTTATGGTCAATTGAGTCTTAAAACACTAGGTCTGAAGGAAAAAATCTTCATATAAGTCAAATCTGGTTAGTGCATACAACCACTGCTCCATCACGGTCGACCTGAAATTATGCCTAGGTTGTTCCACAGCTATCATTGATGACCACTGGTTCTTTGTTCTTTTTAGTGTTTTTCCCCTTAAATCTTAAAAAATTCATATCTCTGGTTCTCCCTTTTGGATTGTTTTTATTTGGTGTTATTTTGTTCATTATATGTTCATTATTTTTCTACTTCGGTTTGGGATTTTTATTGTTAGGCATTTTGACTTTCTTACTGCTTTAGTACTGCATAAACACTTTACACATCGCCCTAATTTTAGCTTGTCTGTTCTTTGCCATAGCTAGCAGCGTGTTGATCTCAGGTTAACTTAGTGACTTGGAGGGTACTCCCTTGAAATGGGAAGCTGTATCCCCCGAATAATAATCCAGTTCCTTACAATAAGGTTAAGAATATTTGCTTTGATATTGAAACCCAATGAATGAGGAAGGTCTGTTGGGGGTAACAAAGGAAAAAGGATGGGGAAATTTGAAGCTGGGGAAGTAAAGGTGTTGTTCGGGGTAGGTATGCAGGCCTTAGTAGACGGGCGCCTCCATATTCACAATATGCAAAACTAAGATTGGGTCACACACAAGGCGGGGACTTCAGATCTGATCTTCCCCTTTGAATGCCTCCCCAAAGTGTGTTAGTCTCCCTTTTGCAACTGCAAGATTGGTCCTTGTGCCACAATCAAATTGCTGAAAGGGGAGGTTGTTTATGTGGTTATGCATGATCATCATCCCCATCCTCTGCCAATTCCTAACTATCATCTTCTGATGAACCCTACATCCTGGGCAAATTCCCTTTTTCAATCAAGTCAGGTATGTGATGTGACTTCTGACAACCACCCATCTGCCCCTTGATGAAAGTTTTCAGTGGTTTCCATATATGCTGACATTTGAACATTTAGGGCTTAATCACGAGTCTCATGGAGGCGCAGCGGTGGCGGTCTCCTAACCGCCCTATTACAGTAAGGGCAGTCGGACCGCCATTGCCCCGCTGCAGCTGCCATTCCCTGGTGGTGTTGCAGCGGTCAGGAGGTAGTAATATGCTTGGTGGGACTGCCGTAGTCCCGCCAAGCGCATTACAAGTTTCCTCTCTGCTATGGTTTTTATGCAGGTTCCACTGCCATGAAAACCGTGGCAGAGAGGAAACAAAGGGGGCCCTGTGCCATGTAGATGCAAGTGGTGGCACAACACATGCTCCCATGCACACCAGTTTGTGCACAGAATGGACTTTACAGTTGTGTAGGAACTGTTTTTGGCATTCCCATTGCGGTGCCATTTTTCAGGACACCACCATGGGAACGTCAAAAACAAAGCCCGCCAGGCAGGAGGAAAATCCTAATCTGGCAGGTGGCCTGACCACAGTTTTGGCGGTGCAGTGGTGGGGCAGACCCAGCGCCACACTGCCAAAGTCGTAATCAGGCTCTTTGCCTTTGAGGAGAGGAGTAAGCTTTTCCATGGCGTAGGTGTGCATGACTTTGGTCCACCATATGCCTATTAGCAGCAGAGTGTCTTGATTCCAATGTTGGGCTAGCTCCAGGCCATCAGCTGTTAATGGACATGAAATGAGTTTACCCATAGGACTGTGTTGAGGGTATATATTCTCTTACACAGGATTCCTCTGGATGTCTCAGGATGATTAGTGCAGGGAGTAAATGAAGTTTCACAACTATGATCTCTCTTATATGGTTTTTTAGTGGTGGTACAGTAAGATTTTATGGCCAACAGGATAATCAAATATGAGCCATGTTGCCTCATTGGTGGCAATTTTTCAAGCATAAGTCTGAGCTCCTGAACACGGCGTGAAGTGGGACTGGGGTCAGGTACCAGTGTGTGTGAATTTTGAATGCATTTTCTTTGTACTGATTGCATATTGAGGTTTTAGTGGCCCAGTGCCAGAACACAGGCCAATCGTTTTCAGATAAATCAAAGCTCAATACACCATCAATCCATTCTCCCATTTTGCCATTTAGTCATGTCTAACTTTGCCTTTTTCTCAAGAGAAGGTTAAGTGTAACCTAAAGATGCCTCTGCGTGTTGCGACATGAGACAGCATTTGTTAAGTTATTGTTAGTCCTTTTCCACCCTGAAAAAACCTTCAGAGCCAGCCCAATTGAGGAATTGTGTTAGTTCTAAGGCCATCCCTGGGAATTCAGTCAGGTATGCCCTTTTCCAGAGCACTATACGATTCAACATTTGATACAGAGCATATCTTTCCCGGAGATGTGGTTGTGTTCTCGAGGTTGGTGGTGTCAGTGGCCAACTGCTGCCACCTGCCACTACTCCATTAGCGTAAAGTCCTCATGGATTTCTGAACCTTCCAACAGTTCCTACTGCTGCCCTCAGTTCTCTGACAACTTTTCCTTAGTCCTGAAATTCTATGCATGCCAAAGTTTCTTGCATTCTTCAACAGTTCTGCAGGTTGGTGTCACTGCATTGACTGTTAACTATAGCTCTCTATAAAGTGGCCTTCTTGACCAGTGAGAATTTTTAGGTATAAAACAGATACTTCACTTGTTTTGGTACATCACAATTCAAAATTGTATTCTCCTACTGAGGAAAGTTAAGATTTTTTCCTGGTTCCCCCTCCCTCTGTGGCTATTTTACCTGGCTGGTAGAACGTTCCAGGTTTGCCATCTTGTTGATAGGAGAATACCAGAAAGTTTGCATCGTATTTGCATTGCTTTTTAATATAAGGCACAACACAAGGGCATCTTACGTCAAGAAAGTACGAGTTCTGCCACAACAAGTTTCATTACACCGCATTGCACTACTATGCAGAACTTTGTACCGTTGTAGTAAATTTGGAACTGCCTATGTAGAAAATAAGTTAATCAGCATAGTACATTTTTTCATACAGTACATTTCTGCATGACGTCTAGTAAATCTGTACCTCAGTGTCAGCTTTTTATGCACATCCTGTTCTCTTTTAAATGTAATAACACATTTGTTTTTAATGGGTTATTAATTTATAGACCACCAGGGCCTAGAAACCCTTTTATTGAATTCATTTTGTCAGTTATGGAGTCCTGCATGGAATACCCCATTTTTTCTATACTGGGGGACTTCAATTTCCATTTAGAGTCTACCAAAAGCTGTGACACAATTAAATTAGTTGACATGCTAAATAGCTTAGACCTAAAGCAAATTGTCACTGAGTCCACTCACAATGGTAATCACACTCTGGATGGTATTTTTACAAATTACACACAGATAAAAATCAGTAGTACACTACCATTGACTTGGACAGATCACAAGGCTATATTCTTTGCCTTATTCCTGACTGGACCAGTCATTAGAGGACAGAACAAAAACAGAACAACTGCAGTACGCCCTTGGAGGCAAATAAATATCCCAGACCTAGAAATCGCTTTACAGTCCCATGATCCCTATATAGACACCGACCCAGACTCAGTGGGCAAACATTTTAATAACTGGATAGATCATGCCGTGCAGAAATTAGTCCCAGAAACACACAAACATATCGGTAAAAGAACAACATCAGCCCCGTGGTATACTGCTGGACTAAAAGAGTTAAAGACAAAATGTAGAGCCAAGGAACGAATTTGGGGGAAGGACTATTCTGACAATGATAAAAAACAGTAAAACGAGGCACTAGTAAAATATAAAGTATCAATAGTCCTAGCAAAATCGAGTTTCTAAGACAGTCTCCAAATTAGCCAAATTAGGAAACAGCAAACTGTTCAGTCCTACTAGACAGTTTTGCGACAAACTCGCAGATTTCTTCTACGACAAAGTAGCTAAAGTCTATGACGAGTTCTCTGACATCAATACCGTAACAAAGTCATATGCACCAAATGAGGACAAGACGAATATGAGGTTCACCTACATGAATTACGTACTTTAACACCGGATAGAGTAGAGAAGCTAATATTGTCAACAAAGTCTGGATCCCCTCTGGATCCATGTCCCGCCATGGTTTTTCACATGGCTCCCAGTACAATTGCAAATTACTTAACTCCTCTTCTTAACAACATTCTGCGGGCAGGGCTTTTTCCCGACTCCTGAAAGAAATCGCTGGTTAGACTCATTTTGAAGAAGCCAACCTTAGATCCCACGGAGGTCAGCAGTTACCGGCCTATTTCTTGCCTTCCATTTCCATCAAAAATTTTGGGAAAAGCTTTAAATGAAGAATTATTATCCTTTATAGAGGCAAACAACAAACTTGACCCAGCGCAACATGGTTTTCGTCCCCGCCATAGCACAGAATCAGCACTGATCGCCGCTACAGAAGACATACGTATCCAACTTGAAGGGGGTGGGAAAGCCATACTGATTCTACTCGACCTATCGGCTGCATTCGATACAGTGGATCACCAAATTCTCAACCAGCGTTTGGCCGAAATAGGAATTGCAAATAAAGCTTCTGATATTCTTCGTTCCTACCTAACTGGTAGAGAACAATCCATCACGATGGAAGAACATAAATCTCATTCCTACGCCCTGCCATGTGGGGTCCCTCAGGGATCGCCACTTTCCCCAACTCTATTTAACGTGTACGTTACCCCTTTAGCCAAACTCATACGCTCCCATGGTTTCAAGGTCATTTGTTATGCAGACGACAGGCAAATAGTCGTCTCCTTAACATCCAAACCTGAGATAGTGGCAATTAATTTTAATAACTGCATGAGTCGCATTATATCCTGGATGATGGCTAACTGTTTGAAACTAAATACCGGTAAAACCGAAGTGGTCATGTTCGGAAGAGATACCTCCATTTGGAATTCCACTTGGTGGCCGGAAGCAGCAGGGCCATGCCCTCAGCCTGTTAAACAAGTTAAAAATCTTGGGATCGAGATAGATGACCAGCTCACTCTCTCCGACCAGGTAAATAGTATTATATCCACATGCTTCTTTACACTGAAGGTTCTTCGAAAGATTTTACCTTTCATTCCCATGGCCCTCAGATAAACTGTCATTTTTGCCTTGGTTCTTTCCAAAATTGATTATTGTAATGCTCTCTATTTGGGAGCAAAAAGGAGTGTAACTCGCAAATTGCAGACCTTGCAAAATGCTTCGGCCCGTTTACTCCTAAAAATTCCAAAATTCAGCCCCATACGCCAAGCTATTCGTTATCTGCACTGGCTACCTGTCCAGGCAAGGATCAAATTTAAATCCATGTGCATTTTGCACAAAACATTGCATGGGGCTGGGTCAGCCTACCTCAATCAACATGTTAGGCACTACATCCCACAGCAAAGCTTAGATCAGCATCAGCCTCTCTGCTTGTGGTTCCAAGGATAAAGACTTTAAAGTGGGGTGGCAGAAGCTTTCTCCACCTGGCCCCGAAACTATGGAACACGATGCCGATTGATCTTAGAAATCAGACCAATCTGCTGTTGTTCAGGAAAGCTTTGAAAACATGGTTATTCAATCCAAAACCTTAGCTGATTATGTGATCCTTGCACAGATTAATGACAGCTAGCGCTAAGACGCCTTGGCATACACGCGCTCTATAAAAACCCTCATTTAATTTCATTTCATGTACCTCCACTAAAAGGTGACAGCCTGAACACACAACAAAAATGTCAGGGCAGGTCTACAAGCACGTAGGCAGTGTAAGAGGAGCATGTAGAGGCAATATATGTGTTCATCCGGAAAGAAGCACAAAGGTTTGATAGCATTGTTTTAAAAGGACAACCTTTTCAACCAATATGTGCCTAGTTTATATATGCAATATAACTAGGTAGAATCCATGCTTAGTTTATTTAACTTTGTAGAAAGTCTTTGAAGTAGTTACAAAAAGCTTGGTAAGAACATTCAGCAGGAGATCTCTCTTTTACCACTCTCTGAGCTGAACTTAGATTGTTTACAGAACAGTTCGATTATGTGAACCTGTAAAACTGAATTTAAAAGCTCCAGCTAGAGAGGGAACCTTTAGAAACAGCTTCCATTAGCAAAGTATTGATTGAATTTGTACATGCTTGATGATATAAGTAATCGTGTCTTTCCAACATTCATCAAAGGCAAGAGTAGAGACGGTCATACCACGTCCTGCACTAAGATTTACAAATCCCATGAAAAAGTCCAATTCTGTATACCTTTAGGATCATGGCAGGGGGACTATACGCAATAACAGCATACATTATGACATGTCAGGAATATTCCGCAGTGTTGCTAAAGGACACAGAATATTCTTTAGCTACATCGAATAATATATCCAGTATTTAAGCAAGCAAAAATACCTCAGAAACCGAAGATCTTTCTAAGGCTAAAGTATTGCTAATATAGTTTTATAACGTGAATCTACATTGTTTTATGTTTATTGGATTTTTCAATCCTCAGAAATTGTATTATATTAATCAATAAAAACTGCAAACATCTGTGATACCATATTGAGAGTTGGAAAGTCTATGGGCCATATTATCAACAACCGGCGATAAATATCGCTAAGCGCACTTAGCGCTAGGATATTTATCGCCGGCTATCGATGAATTTTATCGCTGAGATAGCGTGCTATTAGCAACGCTTATCTCAGACTCGATAAAATTCCTGGCGCAAGCTGCCAAATGTCCGATTATTGTTTGAAATCCAGCGATAATCGCACAACATTTGGCGATAGCTTGTGGATAGGGCTGGGCATACTTAACCATGATATCCACCTTCCATTGGATATCATGGCTAAGTCGAACTAAAAGCATGCGTTAGGAAAGTAGCGTTAACCAAGGTTAGCGCTACTTTTCTTATCGCTATGCTTGTTAGCGATTCCCTTGATAATTGGAGAAATGTCGGTTAACGACATTTCTCCAGTTATTTTGGGACGGAACGCCCACTTTGCATCTCATTAGAGATGCAAAGGTGGGCGTTATGGAAAAGGGCGATAGGGCAAGGATTCACGCGATAGCGTGACCTTGCTAATAGAGCGATAAAATTATCGCCGCTTTTCGTCCGGAAACAGACGCTAAAGCGGCGATAATTTTTTATCGCAGGCTTGATAATATGCCCCTATATATTCACTACGAACACACATTTTGCACATAAAACATCCGCTGTGTCACTTAATTCCTGTAGGCATTTGCTAAAATGAATACATAAATAATGTTTTTTATATTAATTCAAATGTAACCTGATTTAGGTTTTGCGGTGCTAGAAACAATTTCTGCAATACCATTACATAAACATTTTTGGGGAAAAGCCACTACAGGACCGCAAATGATGCGCCGTTTCCCACATTTTAACTCTGCGCTAATATGAGCTTTTTATGAATCAAACTCATTAACAATCATGGTTATAACTGTTGTAAAAACTAATGCTTTAAATGTTTTAATTTATTATCGCTTTTTTCGTAGCATCAAGATTTTGGAAGGATTTGTGAATTTTCAAAATTAAGAAAATAAAAACAGTAGTGCAGCTTAAATTTAGTATTATTTGTATATTAATGTGGACATATGTTGACATTTAAAATGTTCATGTAGTACTGTAAATGACAGTCAGGCCTGGAGACAGGGAGACAGACCTTGCACACAACGAACTACAATAACCATGAACAAACTAATTGTGCCCAACGCCCACATATATGTAATCAGTGCTTCACTTTCAAAGTGCCAAGCATCAACTTCAAAGCCTGGCCTTCAGACAGTCCTGGTACCTAATGCTCTGCCCAGAACAATGTACGAACTGTGGAAAGAGAAAATGTCTTGGCTTATGGCTAGCCCTTGCAACCAACTTAGCACAACAGATCAATACAAAATACACATGGCAGTGGCAGGTGGAGATCAATAAAAGTGGTGGGCATAATCATTAGCTTGAATTCCAGTGAGCGAGACAGACTCACTTACTTGGAGGGTTCACTCACACTCGCTTGTATTTATTTTCTCACTCATTCTCACTTGGTCTTAGTCATTTACTCTCATTCACACTTGCAGTCATTTGTAATTGACTCAATCCCACTCCAACACACTTGGGGGCCGATTCCGATCTCGGCCGGTAGTGCTCCGAATCGGATTCGGCTTTACCGGATCCGATTCGGAGCCCTGTTTCCCGACCGAACCGTACGCGGGTCCGGCCGAGCGAGTACGATGCGAAATCGCCGACCGACTCGTCCGGGCGTCCCGACCGCTCCGACCGACTCGCTCCCGGCTCGAACCGCTCCGACCGACTCGCTCGGACTCGACTCGCACCGCGCAATGGAGACGTTTCCCGGCCGGGTAAGTACGATGCGCGCCGCGAGCAGTCCGACCGAGCCGCGCACTCCGGCTCGTAAGAGCTGTCGGAGCCGTACTTTGGGGGTCCGTGTCGGACCCCCTGTACGCGTAGCCGCGCGAGTCGCACACAGGGGGACCCATGGGTCCCCCTACCTATGCGTGTACGGCACGAACCGCTTCGCCGCGTACCCGCTGTAGGGGGCGCCCTTGTCCGACTCGCACCCATTGAGTCAATGGGAGCCCGCGTACGCGTTGTACGACCGGCTCCCATTGACTTCAATGGGAGTCCGACCGACTCGAGTCCGATAACATACGGGCGCATCGTACTCGTTCGGTCGGACTGCACGGGTCCGATTCGGTCGGAAATCTCTCCGGGTCCGGCTCGGTCGGAGAAATTTCCAGCCCGAATCGGAATCGACCCCTTAGTCTCACTCACTCTGACTCACTCATTCTTGTTTAGTCTCACTCCTCACCTAGTTTCCCTGAGTCTCTGCATGGCTCAATCTTTCTCCCTGATTCACTCAGTCCCACTCCTTCCGATTCACTCAATTTCACTGTGACTCACTTATACTCAATCAGTCCCACTCGTTCTCACTTAGTGCCACTCAGTCTAACTCATTCTGACTCACACAATGTCACTCTTACTCACTCAGTCTCACTGAGAGTCACTCAGTTATACTCTGTGTCACTTTGACTCACTCATTCCCGCTCAGTCTTACTCAGTCTCACCTAGTTTTCCCGAGTGTCCCCATAACTCAGTTGTCCTCCCTGATTTACTCATTCCTATTCATTCTGATTCAATCTCACTGTGACTCACTCATACTCAATCAGTCTCACTCATTCACACACAGTCCCACTCAGTGCCACTCGGTCTGACTCAGTCTCACCGGGAATAGGTCTTACTCATTCACAGTCAGTCTCAGTCTTTACTCACCCAATCTCGCTCATTCTCAATGATTTGCTCAGTCATACTCATTCTGATTCACTCTGACTCACTCATACTCACTCTTTCACACTCATTATGACTCAAACCCACTCAGACACAATCATTCTCACTCACGCTTGCTCTGTCGGTCTCACTCACTCTCACAATGACTCACTCTATGTCACTCATTCTCTGACTCACTAAGACTCACTCAGACTTGACTCACTCAGTCTCACACATTGTAAAATTCAATTACACTCCCTGTCATTCTCCCTCACTCATTCATTCTCACTTGTACTCACTCTTCTTGTCACTCATTGTCCTCACTTTACCTCACCCCTTCACTGACACTCTCACTTTTACTCACACATACACACATAGACACACAGACATGCTCACATATACACACACTCTCTCACGAAATCACACTCTCTCTCACACACACACACACACAGTATTTAAAAGCATTTTTACTTACCTTGCTGTCTGTGCATGTCCTGTTTGCTGCTGTATCTTTCAGCTTCAGACACATTAGACACTTCAAACTGAAACCTCAAACCTGCACAGTCGGAGATTGGAGTTTTTAGCCTCTGCTCATTCCCCTCACCCTTTCCCAACTCTGCGATGAGTTGGGAAAGGGTGGGGTGACTGACTGATTGATATGTAGCCACGGGTACTGCAGGGCTTAGGCCTGCAACTCCCTTGTCTAACTTTATCTGTGATGCTTTACCACGTCACAGATTGGGAGGCACTGAGGCGTACCAGGGCCCCAAGGCCAGTGCTGTGGGTTTCATCATCCCTGGATAATCTCTGATGGATGATGCAGGTGCCTTTGTGTGCCAGAGCCAGATATCAGACATTCGCTCTAGCAGAGCTGCCTTAGGCTGCTGCTAGATGGCATTTTCTTGTTATACCAAGAGTGAATAAAAGATTGTTATTCACTTTTGGTATAACAAGTCGGCTGGAGCCCTAATGGGGAAAGGCCACTGCTTATACCATGCATCATTCATCACCGTGAAAGGGCAAGCATCAGCCTGAATCAATGGTCTGTGGCTAAGCTTTGGCCAAACAGCCTACAGAGGCGAATGTATGCCCTGGGGATAAATAAAAGGGCATGTCTTGTTTCTACACTCTGCAATCAACCTACGGCAAAGGATCAACCGATGGTATGTGCAGACTTCAACAGTGCTGAACAAGTATTACTGTCAATTGCCAAGTAACAGTCTCAAAGCCTGCCTGCAGTCAGATTTTGCACGGTATGCACTGGGGCATAAATGGAAGACCTTGTCCTATGGCCAGGCCTTGTGCCCAGCCTACCACAAAGGTTCAAGGCTGTGACTGTGCATACCAAGCATCCCCTTCAATGCACCAACTATCGTTCAGAAAATTCTGGCTTGCAACTAATTCACTGAAGGGCACATTGCAGTGGGGAATGAGCAGAAGTAGCCTAAAACCATGCCTTTGAAATAAACCTATCTGAGAGAATCAATCAGTATCAGGCATGGTATTCGTCCCAGCATAAATGCCAAAGTGAAATTCATTTATCTCAAAGCCTGGCTTGTGATCTAGCCTTGTACCTAACGTAGAGCAGTGCACTTTGCCTGTACTTGGGAATTTTTTTTAAAAAGCACACACCAAAGAATTCAATCACTAGCACACACTTAAATCAATATACAAAATTGTACCTAAATCCCAGGTTTGGACCAAGAGTTTTGCACTACCGTATTGTAGATTTGTGAAAATTAAACAACTTCAAACTTCAACCTGTGTCTCCTATAGTTGTGCAATACCAATGTAGGGGTTCACAGATCTTTTAAGTTTCAAACAAATAAAGTTTATTCAAGTAAAAGACAGGAAAAAAAAGAAAATACAGTAAGAGTACATATACAATATGATATGAAAACAAATGATTATACATGAGTGTATGTTATCATTAGCAAAAAAGAAGGAAAAAACGAAGTAGAGGAAAGTACAAAAATGTAAAATGTAAACAGGTCTGGTCACTTGTCAGAAGTATAACAACATATTTCTATTAAATCTATATAAACAATGCTGAAAGCAGAAAACGGATTGTCAAGGAGGTTTTAAAACCTCTTGTTCCGAAATGATGCGTACGTGGGAAAGTTTAGCATGACAATCAATACATTTCGTAACTGGGGACCATAAATGTAAACGTTTTACAGTCAGAGACACAGGATATACATAAGCAGTGTCCAATCTATTGTTATGACACACAGCATACCATAAGCTTGGAAAGAAAGATCAGATAGATATTTCCAATGTTTGGTAATCTGCTGAAATGCCACTTCCAAAAGTAAATCCAAAACTTGCATATTTAAAGGACATTGAGACCAATCATCAGAAAGAGAGCCCAAAAAAATATTAGCAAATGAGAAGGACACCATAGATTTAAAGATTTGGGTGATTTGTTTCCAAACACATTTCTAGAAATCATGTACAAAAGGGCAGGTAAAAAGTAAATGTTTCAAATCTGCACTTGTGGAGGAACACGACCAGCAAGTATCAGGTGTATCAACATTAATCTTATGAAGAAATATGGGGGAAAGAAGGAACCTATTATAAATTAAGAAAAGCGTCTGTGTGGCATTAGCTGCTCTAGAGGATTTTCTTATCTTAAGCCAAATTTTGTTCCATAACTGAACGGACCAGTTAACTTCTAAATCACGTTCCCATTCCATTTCCACTTTAGTCTTTTCCCTAGGAGATTTTAAATGCGTAAACAGGCATAAATAATTGATGCTTTGGGACATGAGCTTAAAAAAGCATGAGTGATGTTGGAAGTAGTATTGGATGAAACAGGAGTGAGAGCAGCCTGATTAATAGGTTCCTCACTGGATTCTCCTCTTTGGATTAAACTTGAACACTCATATCTCACTCCCTTCTCTTTTCAAGAATATCTGTCATTTACCCGGAAACCTCAGAAGTTATCTACTCCCATTGTCAAGCACACAAATAAATTATTAGGTACATTCATATCAGATTACTCTGCTGACATGGGATCACTCTTACAGTCCTCCATATGGCATAATAATCGCATATTGATTAAAGGTAAACCCATTTATTGGAAATCCTGGAGGCAGAAAGGTCTTTTTTGGGTTCACCAGTTAATACAAAATGATAAAATCATACCCTTTCATCAAGCTAGTACTATTTTTCCTTTTCCTGTCTCATTTTCCACTAAATATCAATCGCTATACAATGCTTTAAGTCTTGCAATTTAGTGGAAAATGAGACAGGAAAAGGAAAAATAGTACTAGCTTGATGAAAGGGTATGATTTTATCATTTTGTATTAACTGGTGAACCCAAAAAGACCTTTCTGCCTCCAGGATTTCCAATAAATGGGTTTACCTTTAATCAATATGCGATTATTATGCCATATGGAGGACTGTAAGAGTGATCCCATGTCAGCAGAGTAATCTGATATGAATGTACCTAATAATTTATTTGTGTGCTTGACAATGGGAGTAGATAACTTCTGAGGTTTCCGGGTAAATGACAGATATTCTTGAAAAGAGAAGGGAGTGAGATATGAGTGTTCAAGTTTAATCCAAAGAGGAGAATCCAGTGAGGAACCTATTAGCCAACGAGATGATTGATGCAGATTGAAAGCTTTATGATAGGTAGGAAAATCGGGAAAGTTGACTCCACCTTCCGATTTAGGGCGTATAAGTTTTGTTAATGACATACAAGCCTTTTTGTTATTCCAAAGGTAAGAAGATAATAAGGAATTACATTTTTTTAAAACATTTTTGAGGTATGGCAACTGGAATGTTAGAGATAGTAAAAAGAACAATCGGGGATATCATCATCTTTATTGTGTCTAACCTTCCCCACCAAGAAAGGTATAAAGGGTGCCACTTGTCAATCAGGGAAGATATTTTTAAGGAACATTTATCCAAGTTAATGGATATTGACGATTTGATTGATGTAGAAAAGTACATACCTAGGTATTTTATATGTTTGTTGTTCCATTTAAAATTAGTTATTTTAAAATCATCCTTAAAAGTACATTTAGTCAAGGGTACAATTTCACATTTATCATTATTAAGTTTATAACCAGAGACAGAAGAGTATGCCTTTGTTTCATGAAGAAAAGTAGGTAAGGAAGATTGTGGCTTTGAGAGAAATAACAAAATATCATCCGCATATGCTGCCAACTTAATATGCGTATTTTCAGAGGCAAAACCAAAGATCTCTGAGTTGTGGTGAATTTTAGATAGAAACGGTTCTAAAGCTAAATTAAACAAAAAGAGGGATAAGGGACAGCCCTGCCTAGCACCTTTTCCCAAACTAAAATAAGAGGAGGTAAGGCCATTTGCGAAAATTGCCGCTTTAGGATTAGAATATAATAGAGAAATTAAACTAATAATTTTAGGACCAAAACCAAACCATTTAAGTGTTGAAAAAATAAAAGGCCAATAGACTCTGTCAAATGCTTTCTCCGCATCTAAAGCAATAGCCGCTAAGGAATTGGAAGAGTGAGAGGATTTAGAGAGTATGTCAAAAAATAACCGTGTATTATCTGTCAGGAAATGACCCTTTATAAAACCTGACTATTCTTTACCTAAAAGATCAGGGAGAAATGATTCTAATCTTAAAGCCAGGGATTTTGAGAAGATCTTATAATCTATATTCACTAATGAGATTGGTCTATAGGCGTGGATCTTTGTCCTCTTTGGGTATAAGGCAGATTAGGGCCTCTAAAAAGGAACCTGAAGAAGTTCCCTCTTGCAAAAAAGAATTCAGAAGTTTATGTAATTTAGGAAGAAGTATGTGTGAAAAGTGTGAGAAAAATTCGACAGTAAAACCATCTGGGCCTGGGGTTTTATCTTTTTTAAGAGTGAGTAATGCAGTGTGTAATTCTTTCAATAAAATATCGAGCTCTAATAAATCAAAATGCAAATGAGTATCAAAAGAATTTTCAATGGAAGAAAGATAATCCGAAATGGAATCTTCTGTAGATGAAGCTTCTGGTGTATAAAGGGATTTATAAAAATTATAAAATTCTTGTAAAATCTCAGAATTTTTATATTTGGGTGATTGTTGGACATCGAATACCGATTCTATGTTGAATTTCTTAACTTTAAGGTAATTTGCTAATAATTTACCTGATTTATTTTGTCCCCCATAACATTTTGCACTCGATTTAAGTAAGTATAAAGAAGCATTCTCAGTGGATTCTTTGTTGAATTTAAGTTTAGTAGCTATGAGATCCGCCAAACAATCCTTCGACTAAGTAGCATAGTAGGAATGTTCCAATCGCTTTATCATTGCAAAAAGGTCTGTAGCAATTTTTCGGGCATTATGTCGTTTCTTGGAGACGTAATTAATGATAAAATCACGAGCAGCAGCTTTAAAAGCATCCCAAATTATATGAAAAGGGAGAGTGTCTGATTCATTAAAATGGAGATAATCATCAAAAAAAGAGGTGAAAGATGTGGTGAAAACAGGATCGAGTAACAACAAATTATTAAATCGTCATCGTCTAGGAACAGAAGGCTTGTTAAGTATGTCTAAAGCTATGGCTACAGGGGCATGGTCAGAAATCAATATAGAGCCAATATCTGCAGATTGTATGGATTGAGAGATGTTATGAGAAATAAAAATGTGATCAATACGTGATTGCGTCTGATGTGCTGGAGAGAAGTAGGTATATTCTCTGAGGGTGGGATTGCATAATCTCCATGCATCAATTAAATGTCTATGTTGGAAGGAGTGTAAGAATGATTTATGGGCTTTAGATGAAATAAAGGAGGTTAGGGAGTTACGATCTATGAAGGGGTCTATAATTTGGTTGCAATCTCCTTCCAAAATAATGTTATCATGAGAGCACTGCATCAATTTTTCCATAAGGTGAGACCAAAAAAGGGAATCACCCGTAGTTGGTACATAGATATTAAAGAGAGAGAGTGGAACCTTCCCAATCATTAGATCTGTGAATAACCATCGACCTACATCATCTTTTTCTTGAGATACAAGCTTAACATGAAGAGATTTATGGCATAACGTAATTACACCATTTCGTTTACCATCACCTGGAGAAAAGAAAACATCACCAACAAAATCTCTTTGTACTTTTAAGGATTCAGATTCCATGAGGTGTGATTCTTGAATCATTGCTATATCAGCTTTCAATGTGGATAGGTGTGATAAAATCAGTTGCCTTTTGATCGGTGAATGCAAACCTCGAACATTCCAAGTAACAATATTCAATGACATAGAATAACTATTGAGAGAACAAAGCGAACTAGACCAGACGAAATATAAACTTGATATATGAGAAACCAAAACATCATGTATATAATAGAGAATGTAACAATAAATGAAATAGGAAAAAAGAAGAAGAATATCAGAGATGAAGGGTTAGAGAAATAATAAGAAAAAAGGAAAGAACCCAAAAAAAAGACAGAAGATATAAGTAGATGTAAGGCGACAAAAGATAAGAGAGGTAGATTAACACAAGAGGAAAAACACATACCTATAAATTCCAAAAAGGAGAACGGGGGGTGAAACCACATGGAAGAGCGGTGCGTCCAGAACTCACGAAGAGAGGCACAGGGGCGACTGGATATGACAAGGTGCGGGACAATGAGGAAGACATACAACAGGGATGCCTACGGGAGGAGATAAAGAAGATTAAATTATGAGTTAATGAGATAACCTTCACAATGTGATCAGGATAGCGAGAAACAGGAATAATTTACAAAGAAATATTGAATATATAAAAACAAAGGAAAAGAAACACTAATCAATAATAAGTCAAAAACATAATATCAAAAACATATCTTCAGTCAAGTTGAGAAGTTGAAGCGCCAGAAGTGTCCATAGTTTCAACTCTACATGCATTGAGAAAACTTTTAAGCTTAACTGGGTCTTCGTAGGAGGTTGTTTTATTTCTAAACGTGACCTTAAAAAGACAAGGATGAATAAGGCCATATCTGGCACCAAGAGCACGAAGATCCGGTCTCATGTTTAGAAACTCTCTACGCCTGTCCACAGTACTCATGGCATAGTCCTGCGAGAAGAACAGCGTATGACCCAACCAAGAGATGCGCGTTGACTTTTTAGATGCTGAATGAACTTTGAGAAGGTCTGTATATTCCAGGAAATACAGAATGACACCTCTTGGACGGGTAGAGTCAGAAGTATTGGCATGCAGCCGTCCCAATCTGTGTGCGCGTTGAATGTTAAAACTAGTATCTTCAGGTAGACCCAACACTTTAGGTAGAACATTTTTGAAGAAGTTGAGAGGGTCTGCACCCTCTGTATTTTCTGGTAAGCCATAAATGCGCAGATTATTTCTTCTATTTCTATTTTCCAAATCCTCTACATGCTTCTGCAAGGAGGAAACCTGTGACTGAAGGAAGTTAACTTTACTTTCAGTTACGTTATATGAAGAAACGCTTTGTTCCACTTTAATGAGACGTTCATCTCGTTGGGACCATCTGTCAGTCAAAAATTGAAGTTTAGTGTTTGTTTCTTCCATAAAGGGTTTTAACGCGCGTATTTCCTCAAACAATAGGTCCAATGAAGCAGGAGGTGGAGACTTTGCAGGAGAAGGAGGATCTTTCTTGAGGCGTTTGGGATTAGCCTTGACAGGATTTACGGGAGTGGATATCATTGATACCGTAGGTGAAGGTGCGCCAACCTTTGACTGAGAAGCAGAGGAGGACTCCATTGCAGCCAGTTTCGTGAAGATTGTGGAGTTTTTGATGAATCTACACTTCGGCGGTGTAGTAGAAGAGTCAAGCCATCTTAGTCTTCCCATAGGCCTTTATTGTTCAAAAAGTATCTTTAGGGTTATTATTGAAAACAAGTTCCTCTTGGTAACAGAAGGTGAAAGGCCAAAAACGAGGAAGATATAACACAGGCTGCTCAGTGGGTGTGTAGACTTTCCTTCATCCACATATGTGGCCACGATATTGTTGAATAACAATAAGAGAAGGGAGCGCTCAAAATAAAAATAGCAAGCATCACAGCATGTTGATGAGGGTTAACATCGACAATAAGAAGGCTGAGGTGCGCATCTTCAGCATTTAAGAAATAGCAGTTGTAGTGGCTATAATATCAAGGGTGACAAGCAAAGACCACTTCTGAAGTAGTTGCGCCGAAAATGTTTAACTGGACCTCACAATGTTGATGAGCGCTACTCATTTGCAAGAGGTCTGTGAGCGCTTTGCAGAATTAAATAACAGAATGTATAACAAATCCACATGCTCAACAGAAGTCAAAACAGTAGAAGAAGTTAGGAGATTCACTTCAAATCTGTCAAAACGGCCGTTATTATTGCGGCCGCATTTCAAAATGGTGGCCGCGTCTGAGGTATTTACAGGAACGATGGAAATACCACAAATTCTTAACGTTGGTGCGCTACTCGCACTTTCAGGAGGTCGTCGGGTGGGTTATTAAGGGATACCCGCACATTGAGATGGGTAAGGGTCACAAGACTCGCGAAAAATCGTCTCCGGTTTGCGCCCTCGCAGCGGAGCTCACGGAGCAGCCGCCATCTTCCTTTGGCATCAAGGCACGCCCCCGGTTCACAGATCTTGAATATGCATAATCTTGAACCTGGGTGTCAAACATGTTCAAGACTTTTACAATGCTGATGTAATGTTTAAGAAATCCCTTGAGCGCTGAACAAATTGCCAGGGGTATCCATATGTGGTCCAAAAGCCTTTCAAACTTTTGACACAAATTCACAATCCACTGCAGTTGGGCCCAGATGCATCAAAGCATTGCATTTCCCATGTGTCGCACAAGGTAACGCAAGGGCAACTCAATCCTTAAGTCAGATTTACCAAGCCAATCTAAGCCACCTTGCGAGGCCCTGTGTGGCTTGGTAAATCTGGAGTAACAAAAGGTATTGCAAGTCGCTGCCTTACAATACTCTGCGGTGGGAAGGCGTTACATAAGTGAAGCGTGCTTGTTTCCACCCAGTCACCAATGAAGTTTGGGACATTCCCAGATTTGCCAAGACTAGCAAACCTGGGAATGTGTCAACATTGTACACCTTCCCATCAGAGGCACTACGAGGAGACATAGCTTTATTTCTTGCTGTTGTTTCCTCTTTTTAAGTGTGCTGCTTCTGCACACTTAGAAAGAGGAAAACGCCTCTAAGGATTGTTTTTGTGAAGAAAAGTGTTCCTTACTGCTCAAAAACAAGCCCGGGTACAATGCAAGCACCCTTGCACCATGGCGTAAGGGTTCCTGCGTTGGTGCTAGTCAGCATATAGCAGGGAGAGAGTGGGAATTCACCATATTTTGGTAAATATGGTGCACTCCTGCCCTCTCCGTTTGCCAGGGCACAGCAAGTTGTCTTGCTGCAGTTCGCTGTGTCAAATAATAATAAATCTGTCCCTTCATCGTCATGAGGATACCGGCTCTGGCATCAGCATTGGCGAAGCCCCCATGTAAAAAATAAGGTTTATTACTATACACTTCATAGCTGGCTGCTGTGGGGCTCCCCCAGATATCTCTGTCTGCCCCCTTATGTGATCTTTATTATTTTCCAGGACATGAGGAACATGCTCAATGTACTATAATGGCAGTCATAACAGAAATGTTTCTCTTGTGGCCAGCCAATCAGAGCACTATGGTTTATGATGCTAATTCTCAGTCTGCAAACCTGATTAGGATGACTGGAGAGAAAGTTCCCATCTTCAATTGTATATTATTATTATTTTTCCCAAATTTGGTTTCACAAACATTTTGTGAACACAGGATCATAAATCATTCGCGAATTAGCAGTCCAGATACCTTTAACTTTAAAGCACACCCAACACATTGTAGTACTAATTTTTCAAATATTATAGAACACATTTCAACTAAACTAAGCAAAGGAGTTTCCTTGAGTATAGTTATAGTGTCATGCAAAGGGGCCGATTCCGATCTCGGCCGGTAGGGCTCCGAATCGGATTCGGCTTAACCGGATCCGATTCGGAGCCCTATTGCCCGACCGATTCGTACGCGCGTCCGGGCGAGCGAGTACGATGCGAAATCGCCGACCGACTCGTCCGGGCGTCCCGACCGCTCCGACCGACTCGTTCCCGGGTCGAACCGCACCGACCGACTCACTCGGACTCGACTCGCACCGCGCAATGGAGACGTTTCCCGGCCGGGTGAGTACGATGCGCGCCGCGAGCAGTCCGACCGAGCCGCGCACTCCGGCTCCAAAGAGCAGTCAGAGACGTACTTTGGGGGTCCGTGTCGGACCCCCCTGTACGCGTAGCCACGCGAGTCGCACACAGGGGGGACCCATGGGTCCCCCCTACCTGTGCGTGTACGGCGCGAGTCGCTTCACCGCGTACACGCTGTAGGGGGTGCCCTTGTCCGCCTCGCACCCATTGAGTCAATGGGAGCCCGCGTACGCGTTGTACGACCGGCTCCCATTGACTTCAATGGGAGTCCGACCGACTCGAGTCCGATGGCATACGTGCACATCGTACTCGTTCGGTCGGGCTGCACGGGTCCGGTTCGGTCTGAAATCTCTCCGGGTCCGGCTCGGTCGGAGAGATTTCCGGCCCGAATCGGAATCGGCCCCTAAGTTAGGTGAAATTCATTTAAGTTTGTTTTTTCAGTACCGAAGAGCAAAGTTTCCTCTAGGACTTAAAATACAACTCAAGACAGCCTGGAATAGGTAAAACAACTACTAACACTGTTTTGCTCTCCTTAGAATTTACCAGAAAAACATTGCTTTGTTCAAAGACTAGGCGGCATCCAGTAAATATCAAAACCAAATGCCTGCAAGCAAAGAGTGGTGCATGTGTTAAGCAACACGCCATCTTGGAACACAGGGCATATTTACAAAGGCATTGTGCCGCTGGAGCGTCATTTTTTCCAACGCAATGCCCTGCTCCATATTTACAAAGCAGAGCTAAGCCACTGTGCATGGTTTAACATGGCTTTGTAAATATTGTATGAAAGGGGAATGAAATGGGTGTTGCTGTGGGCATTTCACCGTAACACCCATTGTTTTTTGACGCTGTCCCAGATTTACAAGGATCTGTAAATCTGAGGCTGCGCCAAAAACTAACGCCACTGAAAAGAAGGCTTTAGAGTGGCGCAACAAGGAGAAATACTTTTTTCTCTTCGTTTTTTGCTCTTTGTATGTGTGCTACATTCAGCAGCCACATAGAAGGAGCAAATTGCCTTTAATGATTGTTTATGTGCAGGAAGGTGTCCCTTTCTGCACATAAGCAACAATCCCTGCAATGCAGGCCCCCTTGCACCATGATGCAAGGGTGTCTGCGTTGGTGCTAGGCAGCTTTTTCAGCATCGGTGCAAGGGAAAACACAAGGGTGCGCCGTATTCTTGTGAATACGATGCATCGCTGCGTTTTTTAAAATGACGCAGGGTGACACTGCTAATTTGCTTGCAGCACCGCGCTGCAGGATTTCTTTGTGAATATGCCCACTGTCTTAATGTTGAGAGGTGTTCTTTTGCTTTTTGCATGGAGTATTTCTACAACACCAATGACTCTCTACAGCTGCCCACCTCAAGTGTCTGTTTTTCAAGCTGAATTTTGTAAGTGAGAGATTAGTATAATGCAATCCCAGTTAAGCTAGAAAAGTGAAAATTCTTTTATCGTTTTGCAACAAAGACTTTAAGCGTAGAATTAGGTGATTGTATTCATGACAACCTGAACAATAACCGATGAATTTTACAATTCCACATACAGTATTATAGCTTAGGTTTTGGTTAAATGCAATCCAAGCCAACGTGAATTGGTAAAACAGCCCTTAAATATGTATTTTGATTTGATTAGAGGTTGCAAGAAAAGAGTAGCTTGACCAGATGCAAGAAGTTCACGGCAGTCAGGCTGGGCTAGATAGAGTTTTTCAGCTGCAGGATATATTGCATCAGTATTTAAAAGCTACCATGTGATGTAATTATTGCTTAAACACGAACAACACACCCTACCACATCTTCCTCTGTGCCCACAATATAAAGACCTTAGGACTATGCTGATGAAGCCTCTTTTGAGGAGGTCTGCTATTAATGAATGTAACATTTCAATGTCAGAACTTATTTGAATGTTTGTCATACTGTTGTTAATCTGTGAGTTATTTATTCAGTCACTACCTTCGTGTCACATATTTTGCAGTTAATGGGGGAAGAACTCTGCTTTTTTTATATCCTTTATTTAGAAATATTTTATGAATTCGGTTTTGTATTAATTGCAAATATTAATTAAACTAAAACATCAAATGTTGTTACTTAGTGTGGAAGAAAGGTCCTTAGTAATCTCAGATTTTCGCTGCTGAGAGTGGTTGTGTGAATGACTTATATAGGTTTTGCCATTTTTGTCCTTTATTCACAATCACGCCCACAGTTACAAAGGATTGCATGGGCAATTGTGTAGCACTGCACAATTATGCATTGGGACGCATGTTTGTATAATGGTAAGTAAATTTATACAATGCTTAGTGATGCGACTTAAGCAACCACGTAAACTTTAGTAAATGACCCTCACCATGTGATGAAGGAAAATTATGCTTTGAATAACCATGTTTGTACTGCACTTATAAATCACTCCTATTCTGTGCTTGGTGTTAAATGGAGAGCTGGAGGGATGCGGTCTCTGGGTGAGCAGATTAGGCAAGAAGACCGAGGACGGCCTTGATGAAGGTGTGACTACAGGCCCCCTCCTCCCTGGGAAGATCATGACGCACTAGTACGGCATCCACAATATACGCAGTGACGTTACAGCTTACACTAATATCAATCGTATCTATGTTATGTGATTCCGCATGGCATGCTGGGCAATGTGTTCCTACTAGGGACATTACGGAGTGGTACCAGTAGGAACTAGGGGGCAGATTTACAAGCCCCTTGCGCCACTTTTGCGTCATTTTTAACATGGGAAAAATGACACAAAAGTGGCGCAAGGGGCTTGTAAATCTGCTCCTAGGTTCCTGTAGGTCCTGACGAAAGAGCTAATAGGGGCAAGGCTCGAAACATGTTGACCGACCCGAAGAAATAGACTCATTAAAACCTACTTTTTGACATCACCCCCCTGATTTTAACCGTACCGGATAGAGGCAGGAATAAAGTCGGGTGTCCTACTAATCAGGTATTTTTAACTTGTTAGCACTTTCACTCCACTCCCCTCTCACAACACCATCTTTTTCATAGGCGCTACCAAAAGTGCTCCCGCATATTCCCTTGGTCGCAGCATGCCTCGATCCGCAGCGGATTGGGAAGAACCCCAATGATGAAGCATGCCACCAAGGGGTAACCCTGGTGGGTGAGGGTTTTTTAAGAAAAACAATGTTTTTTTTTCATTTCTATCACTGTGAAGAGTTTGTCAATATCTAGCCCTTCCTTCTGCTGGGTTCTTTCTTTGTTGAGGAGAATGAGCGTCCTCTACTGCTGCTTAAGTAGATGTGGGGAGTATGGGCAAGTGAAAGGGAGGCATAGCGTAATCTTCTCCATGGTTGGTGGAAGTTCAGGCAGTGGTTAATGTAGGCGGGTCCTTGGTTGTGTAGATCCTTGTGTGCGAGGGTCAGCAGCTTGAATTGGAATCTCTTCTGTACAGGGAGCCAGTGGAGTTTCCTGAGGGAGGTGTGATGTGGGTTTGTTGGGGAAGACCAAGGATGAGTCTGGCTGCAGCTGTCTGTATGGTCTGAAGTCTCTGTAGAAGGTGTGCGGCGAATCCTACGTAGAGGCCAGTGCCGTAGTCCAGTCAACTAGTGATGAGAACTTGTGTCACAGTGCATCACGTGTGTAGGGGTAGCCACTTTAATATCTTACGCAGCAGGCGCAGAGTGAGGAAGCAGGTGGAAGAGACAGCGTGGATCTGTGATTCATGGCGAGCTTGTTGTCAATGATGATTTTGAGGTTTCTGGCATGGTTTGATGGAGTGGGTGCAGGTCCTAGGTCTTATGGCCACCATGAGTCATTCCATGTGTTGCTGCTGTTGCCAAAGATCAGTACTTCCATCTTGTCTGTGTTCAGCTGCAGGCAGTTGTTCTTCATCCAGTCTGTGACGTTTGTCATGCATCTGTGGAAGTTGGTTCTGGTGGTGGTGGGGTCATCGGTGAGTGAGAGGATGAGTTGGGTGTGATCTGCATAGGAAATTATGTTGAGACCATGGGATCTGACGATGTTGGCCAGCGAGGACCGTGAAAGATAAACCAGGTGATTGATGAATAAGCTGATGGATATTGGGCCTGTAGTTGAGAAGGCCAACAATCTTAGTGCAGGGTAACAGGCAAAGAGATCCAAAGTTGAGGAAGGCAAAATCATTTAATATGGCAAAGGAGGAGCGGCAGAAGATATGGAGACAGTGTGATCAAGAGGAGTGCTCAACAGGCAGAAGCTGTCCCTATTAGTAGCTGCAATGGCAGTGCTTGACAAGTGATTGAATGATCTCCCAATGTTCCTCAGGGAGCACTGGAGGATGTTCCAGTGAAACATTAGGCACAATAGGGCAAAACAAAGATGGCACTGCAATATAGGTTGAGCTGATGGTACCAACAGCCTATAGAAGCTAAGGGACAACTATTTAGGGTTATTACAAGCATACCTACTCAGGTAGATGGCCATAACACATTACTGCTCAGATGGATATGGTCAAAGAAGAATGATCAGCACATTCACATATTCAGGATAGAAAATAGGAATCAGACTGGTGAAAGGGGTAAAGTGAGAGATCCCAACAAATATGGGATGGCACCAAAATGAGCATTATATACAGAGCACCACCCAGAACTAGTTTGCATAAAGGTAGCAGCCACACTGTGGTGTTTGAAGCATTATACACAGCACTTAACAGATCATCACAATGAGTTTAATAATAAGGGGAGGAAATGTGAACTAGCAGCTGGAGCTGCTGACATGGTAACTGGGGAACCAGGTCTGAACCCATCCTTGGTACAGCATTTTGTGATTCTGGGCAACTCACTTAACCTCCCTGTGCCTAAAAACTAAAAAAACATGAGACTTCTGCTTCTCATATAAAATGTCTGCTTCTCATGTAAAGGACTCTAATGCCATTGTACCAAGTTCATGCTATACAAAAACTACAGAAAATGACTAAATAAAAAGTCCAGAAGATTGCTATTTCGGTTGCACAGTGTATTGTTTGTAGATGAATAAACTGAGCTGTTGAAATTAAAGACACATCATTTTGTATTAGAATTGCTACAAATGTGCTTACTTTATCAAGGTGCAATAGTAAAAGAGAGATGTTGACCAAACGAAAATATCTGAAACCATAATGGGAGGTGGACAGAATACTACAATGCAAGATTTCATGATCAACTTATAGCTAGGCCTGGGCAAAGCACTACGCTACGCTCGCGAAGTTTGCGTAGTTTGCGCAACTTCGCGATTTGCACTTAGCACAGTGCGAACACGCGTAGCGCAGCGGTCATTTTTTGCTTGCTCGCGGTCCTCAACGTCAAGTTGGCGACCGCGAGCAAGCAAAATGACATCCCGGCAAGACTTTTTCCTCGTTCGCGATCAGCAACATCAAGTTGCCGATCGCGAGTGAGGAAAATAAACCTCCTGGCGAGGATCTCAACGCGGGGAGGTCAGGTTTCTCATTGCGAGTGGTCGCGTATGCTCGCGACCGCTCGCGATGAGAAACTACCAGTCCGCGTTGAGAAAACTGCTGCTCGAGTAAAAATCTACTCGAGCAGCAGAAAACGACTGCTTGCACTGTGCGAGATGCCGTTCTCTCACATTGCACAGTGCGAACAGCAAACTACGCAGTTCGCGTAGTGCTACGCGTAGCTCGCGTAGTGCGAACTGCACTTTGCGTAGCTATGCGTAGCGCGACTACGCGAACTACGCCCAGGGTTACTTATAGCAAGAGGAATTGTTTAAAAAAATGTAGGTTCCATTTTCTGAATGTATAAATATGTGGTATAAAGGAGATGGGTAAAAGCAACTGGCAGGCCAAACCAGGCTTGGAAAAATCAAAAGCATTGTGTACTGGGATGGAACCTAATGCCAGGACATGGTTTAAATAAGTTGTGCATGAGGATGTGCTACTAAGGACATAGGTCTCACTCAGCAAGCAGTGGAATTGAAAAGGAAGGTCCAATATATGGAGGAGATAGGTGCCCTGAATGGTCCTATGCCACCCCAACAAGGAATGTTTTGGACACCCATAGCAGTAATGATGTCAGAAGATCATCGTTTGTGCACATCACATTTGCTGCAGCACCATTTGTTTACCTCCTTCTATATTGTAAGTTGGGGAGTTGCAAGGTGACTGTGGTCACTTTCGTCATTCTGCCTCATGGTGGAAGAGGAGTATGAGAGGGCATTGGGCTTTCCTTCTAGGTGCAAGCGGACTGCAAGTGTGAGTCTGAGCTAGTAGATCTCATGTGGCCCAGTTTGACTGAACTCTCACAATAGATCAGAGGGTCATTATCTCTGTAGCCATTTTGAAGGACTGTACTGTAAAACTGAGCCACATTCATTCTGTGCCACTTGTTATTTTGAGGAGTAGCGAATGCCAGGGATAACTAGAAAGGTTCCATTGAACACAAGGACAAATCCAGTAGCTGGTTACAGGTTTGAGGAACCATTCCACAATGGTAGGATATTTTGTTTTCTATTTGGAGGTTAATAAGATGTTCAAGCTTTAAATAGCAGAGGCAATTGTTAGATTTTGGAATCAAGGTACAAGAGAAGTATCTGGACATACAAAAGAAGAGGAAGCTGTTTAAGCTGGTTAAAAAGTGGATTGGGTTTCTGATGTTAACAACTCTGGTTGAATCCTGTGGCATTGAAGGGAACTTAAGATTGATATGTATACTGATGCAGAGAGCTCCCTGGACAGTGTTGTTTAGGAACACTTGATGTGAAAGTAGTAGTACAATTTGTTATTCGGTTAAAATAGGTATAACCATAAAAGTTGCATAAAATCAAATAAAACAAGCATTGCATAACATCAATATTTGCTCAGCCAGAAAGATGGACAAAATGAATGACCACAATACTGTAAGCATTAGCATACAGCCGTTCAACTTGAGGAACAGATAAATATTTCCGTAACTGGTTACGGACAGTTATCCATGGGTGAAAATAAAACGCAACAACAAATAGAAAAAAAGAATAAGGACAAATTGCATAACAACAGTGCAATGAACGTCAACACACTGCCAGTCAACCTAGAGAACAAATAAATCTTTCCAGTCGAGATTGCCCAGAAATATTATCTTCAGATAAAAACCTCAGGTAATCCACCCTGGCATAAAATGATGATTTAACAATGCTGCTTAGAAAAAACCCTACATTCTCAAGTTCGAATGTCTCTAACAATAAAATTAAACAGCATGGCAGGCCTTACTTGGGTAAATTTCAAGGCCTTTAGGATGGGTATTAAAAATGTTCTCCTAGGTATAAAGTATAAAGGCCCACATGCATCAAAAAATGAAAGTGCGATTCCTTAATAGCGATAAATAAGGAATCGCTATTAAAGAATCGCAAAAGCCAATGCAGCAAGAAAATCGCAAAAAAATAGCGATTTCCTAAAAATCGCTATTTTCAACAGCGATCACTAATTTACTGAATCTGTAATTGCGAATTCGCAATTACTGAATCGGTAATTGCGAATTTCCCAGATTGCTGCATTGTGATGACATCACAACCAGGAAGTGATTCACTGATTCCACACACCTGTACACAGGGAGAGTCTGAGGAGGAGGAAGATTGGTGGAGCTCAGCCTGGAGAAACTTTATTTGGAGCAGAAGCTGTGATACAACAACACCATGGCCACAGAATAGGTACAAAAGAAAGGAGAAGGCAGGAAGAGAAAAATCAAATTCAGTGGCAAGGAACTTGAAATCCTCACTGAGGAAGTGGCATTGAAGCATGACCAGCTGTTTGGAAAGCTATCCCTGCATGCTGCTGAGTCTGTGAAGAGGAAGATTTGGCTTGGGATACAAGCGAAGGTCAATGCTGTGGGGGTAACACATCGTGATATCCCTAATCTGCAGAAGAGGTGGTATGACCTGCGCAGCAGAGCAAAAGAGAGGGTGGCAGAAAGGCTAGCCTCAGCCAAGAAAACAGGAGGGGGACCATCAGCCGACCGTGCAAACACCTCACTGGAGGACATGGTGGAATCCACGCTGCAGCCAGAGGCAGTTGTCGGGATCACACAGATCGACACCTCAGGACATGCATGTACCTCCCAAGGTAAGAGCACAGCTAAACATATTTTCATGTCAAATGTTACCCAAACTGGCCCACATGCATACCCTGCGTAGTGTAGCACACCTGAGTCCGGTCCACCTTTTACTTGCAACACCCTAATGCATTGTGGGAGTTGTATGCAGACAAATGTTAGTGCAAGGCATGGAGTGTCTAACACAGCTCCACTACAGCAGAGTACAGCAAGGAAGTGACAACAGTAGACTTTGTACATTACAGAATCAAATTTAATAGACATTTTCAGGCACTATGTTACAAACATGTGCAAAAGAAAGTAACTGAACTTGCACTGTTTTAATCACAGATGCAGCACAGGACAGTGACGTGGCTGACGACCATGAGTCAGAGGGCCTTTTTGAACAGCCTGATGAGGGACAAGAACTGCCTGCATCCTCACCCATACCTGCTCCCACTTGCCGCAGGAGAATAGTACAACCACTGCCTGATTTGGAGAGTGATGAGGTTAGCCTACAGGATGTGAAAATTAAATATACATTAGTCACTGCTATGTGTCACCATGGCGGACATGTGTGCAAGACAGTATTAAATCTGTTTACCAAGCAAATAGCCTTCTCCAAATTCACCCGCAAGTAGACGTCTGTGTATGCCACTATGCCGGAAGATGTATGCGTCGTGTGCACTGCCAGTGTAACTTGCCACTATGTCTGTGATAATTGTTTTCGAGTTGCAGACTACTTGGATGTTCAGTGAATGGTAAGTTTTGCGGTTTCGGTAGATGTACTCATTCACTGAGGGGGGACATATGGGTACATGCGTCCCATCAATGCAACCAATCACATGTGGGAATTGTGCAACCTGATAAAAATCTAATTTAGTTTGCATCAATTCCTGTGGTGTTGTGGGGAACCTAATGTGGTGTTGTATCCTCTGCAACATGGCATTTAGGAAACAGTTAAAAAAGCGCGATAGTGCACTCTGAGAAACACCTCCAGCTGCAGCAATTACTCCCTGGAAGCTACCTGAAGCTAGGAGATGCAGAGAACACAGGACCTGCACATGGGTGGGTATGGCATGTGTCCTGCGCATCTGATGCTGCAGTATTGAGTCTAACTCAGCAATGAGATCTAAGATTGTGGCAGCATTCAGCCTATATTTATCATATATCTCCTCCTCCGTCTGCCCTAGCAAAGTGACGCGCACTCTGAATATTCTCTCCTGTATCCTCCTTCTTCTCTGTGCTGCTGCTCTTAGCCTCATCCTCCTCACCACGACATAGAGCGCTGCCATTGTGCAACATTCAGATGCATTCTGGGACTGTTTAAGTAGTTTGCTGATGATGTACACCTGTTTTTTGTTAAGTGAAATTTTTACCACCTGATTTGATTTCTTCTTATTTAAGGAATGCAAAGTGCGTTTCTTGTCTTATTCTGTATTTGCGATTTTTTGTTGCATCCGATTTTGCGATTTGTTATTTGCGAATACCTAATACGGAATCGCTATTACAGATTCGGTATTTTGGTATTCGCTAATATTGCGAAAACAAGGATTTTCTGCGAATTTGCTTCATGCATGGGAACAAGCTATTTTGCGATTGCAAATGGCGACGTTTGCGATCGCAAATTAGCTTGATGCATGTGGGCCAAAGAGTGCAAAACAAAACAAAATTAACAACGGTTTGGGCTGAGGTTTTATCACATTCATAGGGACCAAGGGTACCCTAAGCGGCCCAGCCCTTGGGAAAGCTAATCAGTGGCAAAAAAGATTCATTCTAAATCTGGTTAAAAGTTGGCGGTTGTTTATCCATGTCAGAATCGTCTCAATTGAGGATACAGTTTTTATCAGACAGTGGCTACCCACAGCGGATTTCTCTAATTTAAGTCCTTACCTGTCAGCGATAGTATATTTAAAAAATTCTGTTTAACCCAAATATAATCTTTAACAATTTTTTCATGACAGAAAAACAAACTTGGATGACCCAAACCTATAAATCCAGTCTTGTTATAAGTATCCAAGGGATCGCTTTCATGATATCGAGGGACACGCAGTACCTGATGATCAATCTATTCAAGACTGGCTCACTCTTATGCCACATAAAAATCCACCATAGCAATGGCCTTTTTAATAGTGTTTAAGATATATTTGAGGCCAAATTCTTCATGGTCAAAATTAGTTGAAGAGCTTTGTGGAACAGCCAAAAAGTGCCTGGTGAACTTATTCTCTTCGACCTGAATGGTAGTGCAGTCCCGATACCCCCAAATATCACTACCATAGCATGTAGCGGATACAAATTTAGATTTGTAAATGTGAAGCAGGGTCTTTAATGATTTCTTAATGATTTCTTGCCCACCCTGGCACTGAACAAGTGTTCCTGCCATCAAAAAGAATGCCCAAGTAGTTTGAAGTATGGACTTTGATAATCTTTGTGTTATTGCAAAAGAGGGCTTTCAATTTAGAGGGTTTAGTGCCAGTGACCAGTACAAAAGATCTAGGCTGCCCATAAAGTCAGCAAATGAATCAAGTAGCAGTTGTAGCCCTAAGCAGTTGATCCAGCGCGAACCCAATAGATGACCAGGGATAAATATTCAATAACATCATACTTTGGCCCATACACATTCACCCAAATCCCTGATGCACTGGTGTCAAGTTTGTTAACTTTACTTCAATTTACTCTTGTTACTCAGGCTCAATATTTTAACATCCTGTACTATGGCGTATTAAACAAATGATGATCGACTTTTCATCTACTTGGTCGATGAACCAATTAGTTGAAGAGTTGATAGCAATGGTAATATCTCAAATTAAATAATTAATCTTAGAAACTGGCTAAATAACCACAAACTCTTGGTGAGATTTAATAATTTTATCTAGTAATAATAAATGCTCATAGCGATTACATTCAAAATTTCAAATACTGAAAACCTCATGAGAGAGAGCAACAATCTAATCATAGAAACAACGGAACTATTATTTCAATATACGTTGCAACGAGTGGATAGATGAAGAGACATTAGATACAAGTAAAATCTATCACTTAAAACCAAACGATTCGGAGGGGATAGATGAAGAGACAAAAGTTTCAGAAACAAGAATACGACTGCAAAAATAATTTCTGCAATGCTAAGTTAGATCAGATACAAACCCAAGGGATCTGTAGGGGAAAACCACCACCCAGGCCTAGGCAGCAGTGGGGGACCCCTGAACCAAGAGTCAGGGATCAAAGACTCAAGAAACAGGATAGGGACAGGACAGGAACAGCTAGGCCTCTCAGCAAACCGACGAACAGCGACACATCCCTCTCTCAGACACCTTCAGCCTAAGCGACCCACCAGCAGCTAATCCACACCCCTAAAGTACCTATTCTTATACCCTAAAAGTACATGTCCGTCCCACAATAGTTGCTAAATTCACATTTTCTAGCTAAGGGATTGGTTGGGTTCTAGGGGTGGGATGTCACCCCATTATGAAATCATCTACTTTTGACTACAGCATTGTTCTAAACAATTTTTTATACAGTCATCAATACTTCTTATCTCTCATGATTACACATGCAACAATTTATTGTACATTTTAATAAATTTAACAACTACAGATTCCGTTCCCATGATGACACTGGCTTTGGCTGGCTTTCAATGTTCTGTCCTTCACCAGGTCAGGTTTTTTCAGCTTTGCACAGCAGTTCAGTCATGTGGTCACATGGTTCTTGCTCGCTCCTAATTCCACCCGCCCTCGGTTAAGCTAACTTTAAGAACATGGAGGACTCGTCCATTACTAAAAGAACGGAAAACAGACATTTATTAATTATGTGACAATGCAATTTTCACTGTTTACCACCCACTTTAACTCTACCTTATATTAACGGTTAGCCTAGCATAGCACAAGCAGGAAAGCTGCATTATTTATTAGTTTAAAGCAACACACACACCATGCTTTTTACTAAATACACATGCGGCCTTGCCATGTAAACCTTATTAATTCTTTTTAAACACAAGATTATTACATTTCCGGTTATTTACGTATTATTCAGGGTTAGTTCATGCATATTTCAAAACAAGCTTCCCTCGTGTAGTGTAAATGTGCACATTAGTTGTTCTAGTACTACTTACTGTTACTACGTATTATAGGGGTGTTCAATTGAGCAGGTTTCTTTTGCAAAATCCTGCTCCATCAATCCCCCCTCTGATGGATTTTAGGAGCCTTCATAAATACTCACCATACTGAGTGCCACCTTCCACTTTATCTAGAATTTACTTTCTCTTTCTCTTTTTATGGCACTTTCATCTAGCTTTTTCATCATATCATAATATTCTCCATTTATATTTTCTAATTCTATTTCTTCTATCTTTCTCTTTCTTCCATCTTTCTCTTTCTTCCTTTTCTTTTATTCTTTTCATCTGTTGCATCTTTTCTTTCTCTTATGCATTTACAACACTTATACGCTGTAAATATTACTAGAGTTACTATTGCTATTGAAAATATTGGCATTGTTATTTTTCCCAATAAACTACTTCCAAAGATAGAAAATCATTTACTTACAGAGGAAAAACTCTTACCAAGTTTCTCCCAAACACCGTTAACCTCCAGTTGGGTTAGATCATTATGTAATTTTGTAATATTTCTAATATATCCTTCTATCCCTTTACTTTTATCCGGGATATAGGTACAGCAGTGTTGAGTTTTCAACATGCTACAGACTCCTCCTTCTTTTGCCAAATGAATATCTAAGGCAAGTCGATTTTGCAAAACCATTGATCTGATTGCCACCATTTTGGTATCAACCATCAAGAAACCACCAGCAGTATCTGTTTATAAACGATCAACCACTGTGGACAATTTTTGAATTTTGTGTGAATTTAAAACAATTCCAACTGAGGGTATTAGTGCACCAAAAATATCACCTACTATTTCCGAAAAACTTGCTCTCTTACTACGCATTAGTCCTTGTTTTATTTCATTGACACTATTGACCTTACGGTCTACATGGTAGACTTTTTGAAAAACAATTCCAAAATAACAGCTTCCATACCAATGTGCAGGTAACCTATAATAGGCTTTCTTACCACACACATAATCGATTCCCGGGAAAATAGGATCAGTTCCACCCTTTAATCCCCAACCTCACGTAATTTGGAAAGTATGCTCACATTCACTAGTGCCAATAAAATAATTGTTATAGTTAGTCTTTGATCTATACAAACATAGTTTCCCTTTTTGTGACCAGTCCAGGGACATCGCAGCGTATGTCTCACTTTCATAATTTCCTTCTCTAAAAGCCCAAGGTGGTGCCTGTGATTTCTGTTCATCAGCTTTCTTCTGGAAACTTGCTCTTCTATTTTCTACCATATCTAAAAATAATTTTTCTTCAACATGTAAACTACAGGTTAAATTGTTTTTGTAGGCATATTCTACATCTAAGGTTTTAGTGATATGGAAGAATTCTCCCATATAGCGTGCATTTTTACCACTTACTACTTTATTTAATTCCCTTACAATTGGTACTTCTGAAAAAACTAAATCTATATCAGTATACTGATATTCCAGCTTACTTGTCACATAGAATAGGCTGCTGAGGACACTACATGACACACCATATGTTAGGGAAAGGTGGTGATACGTTACACCTTCAGAGACAGACAAAGGTAATTGCATGCAGACATAACAATCACTCACATTCATAGTATTAGTATATTCATACAACAACTTAGTAAAAACATTTAACGAAAAATCACTAATTGATTTGTCATGATGGAAAATGCTTCCATCCATTTGTTCTATATTAGTATTTATAGGCGGTTTAGAAACATCTTTCATTCCTTCAATTGACACATCATTAGTATTATTTCCACTGTTATTTACATTAAAAATGGGTATGACAACAATTAATAATATCCATATAAGTGTTAATAGAAAAACACTACATAAGCAGGTTTTAATACATCTACGTTTTAGAGTAGATTTTGGTTGTCCAGTCACTTCTGCTTCTGCCATTTTGATATACTACAAAAATACAAAAATCTCTATTCTAAAAATTTCAAAAAATAGGGGGCGGGGCCAAGCCGTGGACCAAGATGGCCGCGCGGCGTTGAAGCTCCGAATAATGTCCCAGCATCGATCCGGCTGTTTCCCGGAAAACGACCTTGATGTGGCTCCACGACGCACGGCATCGGTTTTACATTTGATGGTGCGGTGGCGGTGATATTTTCGGCCCAGACATTGGCCATAAACTCGCACAAATCCGCTTCGAGATTTGAGGGGGCGGAGCCTGTGGAGACCTCCGATGCGGCCTATCTGAGCGGCCGGCCTGCGGCCTGTGGGTGCTTCGGATCCTTGTGGAGAAGCAGGAGCAGCGGTGAGTGCATCACTTACATATTCCCCCCCCTATTCTACGCCCCTGTCGGCCGTCGCGGAGCACCCCCTCCCGCTTTGACATCTGATGTGGGGACCGCATTTGCTCCGCTGGTGCTCCCGTAGGCCCTCGAGGAGACAGGGTCCTCGGGTGAGCCAGGGTGAGCCAGGGAGGCAGCCGCCCGGCTGCACGCGGGGGCTGCGGGGGGGTTTGAGCTGCTGGCACCCCCTCGTTCAACTGGCCACGAGATTGTTGCTTGGACTTTGACTTTCCAATTGGGATGTTATTGGGATGCATTAGGAAATTGGTTACTTGGGTGTTTGCCTTGCGTACTGGGACGTGAGGTTGGGAACGGGGGAGGGGGGAGGGGAATCTTCACAAATTGTTAGTTGCTATTTCATTACCAGCTCCAACCATGGCATTTCAGCTGATACTCTTCTCGCTCCACAATTACATTGTTGCACTGCACTGCGGATATGACTGCCATCCCTGACTTAGCTGACCATTCGAAGCTGTCCCTCTTAACCTGGAATGTCCGGGGGCCTAATAATCCTAAAAAATGTAAACATGTGCTCCATTATCTACAACTGCATAAGGTGGACATAGTGTTTCTACAAGAAACTCATTTACCCCAGTCTGATTCCACACACTTTCCGTCTGGGTGGGGTGCACACAGATTTTTTTCCAACTACAGCACCTATGCTCGGGGCACAGCGATTTTAAGAGACTCCCATTTTCTTTGACTTGCTGCCATATGGACCGAGAGGGCCGATACACAATAGTGGTGGGCAGACTGATGGGACACACTGTCACGCACGTTTGTGTCTACGCCCCAAATGTGGACAGTCCCGAATTGTTTCAAGATTTTGACGCTGCGCTTTTACGCATGGGCACAGGCGATATGTTGTTGGGTGGGGACTTCAACTTACTCTTAGATCGCGCCATAGACTTCTCCTCTAATGCGACTGACTCCAAACCCAGATCACGTCAAGTGTTGCTGGACACATGTGAAGCATTTCAACTCGCTGATATTTGGAGGGTCCGCTACCTGGCGAACCCGGGGTACACGCACTATTCAGCACAATACGACACCTGGACCAGAATAGATTTCTGGTTGCTCACCCCGATCCCTCACACATGGTGTATTGACATAGCGATCCTTCCCCGGACATACTCCGATCACGCACCCGTCCTGTTAACACTACGCATTCCCAGGCCGGATGGACATGAGCGTCAGTGGCGGTTCCCGGGTAGGGCGCTAAATGATGACCTATTCGATGCTGATCTTAGGGAAGCCATCGAGGATTATTTTGAATTAAACACGGGGTCAGTGGACACATGGGCAACACTGTGGGAGGCCTTCAAGGCTTACATCAGGGGCATCACTATCTCAAAGCACACAGGTGTCTTGAAAGATTTGAGAAACACGCTAGCAAATATTGCGCGGCAACTGACAGCATTAGAAGCCGCTATGATTAATTCATCTGATGCTGCTGAGAAAGAGCGACGCCGCCTGGCGTTATTGTTAGAGTTTTGGGAGGCCACAGAAAGAGAGACTCACTTCCTCAGCAAATATGGGATAGCCCGTAAATATGGTGAAGGTGAAAGGCCGGGACGCACGCTAGCGCGACTACTGAGACCCCCATATTCCAAAGCCTACATCACATCCCTTAGTTCTGACGCTGTAGTTACATTAACGGAAACGTCTGAAATCCGAGACACATTCGTGGCGTATTATGAACGACTATACACTTCCAAATTGGAGCACACTGCCACGGAGCGAGATGACTACTTTGCGGAGATCGCAATGGTCTATATGGATAAATATATGCAAGATTTTCTTGCGGAGCCCTTCTCAAAGGACAAAATAATAGACGCGATTGATGCACTGAGTGGTTCGTCCGCCCTTGTCCTAGATGGCTTCACGGGGGATTTATATAAAAGGTATAAGGATATACTGGCTCCTAAGCTCCTGGAAGTATATCATGAATCACTTGAGCGGAATCAGTTGCTGCCCACCTTGAGAGAAGCAGTGATCATTTTATTACCCAAACCCGGTAAAGATCCTTTACAATGCGGTTCGTATAGACCGCTGTCGTTGCTAAATTTTGATTATAAAATTTGATCGAAAACTATCTCAATTCGTCTGGCTTTGCTATTAGATAGAATAATATCCCCAGTACAGTCGGGATTTGTCCCTCACAGATCTACCTCCTTAAATCTGCGAACTCTCTTTATAGTTCTGCACCGTATTAATTCGGATATACCGGCAGCAGCGGTGCTGCTAGATGCAGAAAAGGCATTCGATTCATTGGAGTGGCCATTTATATGGACAGTTATGCGTCGGCTGGACATGCCCTTTGGGTTTGTCAGTCTCACTGCATTGCTGTATTCAGCTCCCACTGCTAGACTGTGCTTAAACAGCACACTTTCCCGCTCCTTTACATTATCCCGTGGCACGAGGCAGGGCTGCCCCTTGTCTCCATTGCTGTTTATTCTAGCAATGGATCCACTAATTAGACACTTTCAGGAACGTCATCTGCACAGGGGGATCCAATTTAACACGGGTCCATTACTGGTGTCCTTATATGCAGACGACGTCATATTGTATGTCAGGGATCCTCGCGATAACTTAGCCCCCCTAATCAGAGAAGTAATTAGGTTTGGCGGCTTCTCCGGCCTAGGTATAAATTGGCACAAATCCGTGATATTTCCCCTTACTACCGGCATGGCCAGATGGGAATGTGAATATCCACTTACCTGGTGTACCGATTCCGTTAAATACTTGGGGATACACATACATTTAAACTCCTCTGAAATTTTGTTGTTAAATTATGGCACGGCAATACACAACTTGGAACAACAAGTGGATAGGTGGCTAAGGCTTCCACTCTCGATCGCGGGTCGAGTGGCATTGATCAAGATGATCGTTCTACCCATTTCTTGTATCTATTTAATAATATACCTATCCCGTTGATGAATCGTTTCTTCAAATCCATTCAAACCCACCTAATCCGGCTGGCATGGGGGGGCAGACGCCCTAGGGTTCGCTGGGAAGTCATGACCCTCCCATCCCAAAGAGGTGGCTTGGGAGTCCCTAATTTTCAATTATATTATTTAATCGCACAGTGCAGTTATGCACATTCCTGGTTCCATCAGGACACCAGAATCCCCTTTTTACGACCTGAGGCAGATTTGGTCCTACCGGACACATTGAACACAGTGTTGCCGACGGGCTTCCCCCGTGACCCACTCGACATCCAGACGGTCTCCACCACCAGCTGGGCCTGGCAAAAACTGGTCCGGGTGCTGGGATCGCCGATTATGTATTCTCCTAGCTTGCCGCTTACAAACCAACCCTGGATCCCAATAACTAGGGAAGGTGTAGTACGGCGCACTCTTACCCGATTTGATGTGACCAAAATAGGGGACCTGTTTACAGAGGGTCCAGCTTTCTCAATCACAGACGGGGACACATTTCCAGAGGCTACCTTTATGGACAAATTCGTACTTACTCATATGCGTGCAGCTTTACGGGCTAAGGTTCCGGGCTTCCCCATTGAACCGGACCCTCTCATCCCTTTATCCACAGTTATAGATAGCAGCAAGGGGGACCATCTGGTTTTGAAGTTGTACAGGGCCTGTTTGGAGATAATTCCAGTCCAAGACGCCAAGATACGGGCTGCTTGGGAGGCAGATCTGGGACATCCCATATCTGAGGGGCAGTGGGCTGTATGCTGTCTACAGACTATAGAGGTGTCACTAAATAGTTGTCATAAGCTCCTACATTTTAAATTCCTACGTAGAGTTTACATTACACCAGAAAGGTCACATTAAATAGATCAAGACAGACCGCACTGCTGTCTCAAATGTAAGGCCTCACATGCGGATTTTGCGCATCTGGCTTGGACTTGTCCCAAGATTAGCAGATATTGGACGGACGTCTTTCATGCGCTGGGGGACATGATTGGATTCGACATAGACCCTGCACCGGCCAAAGCCCTGCTGGGATACGTGACCAACATCCCCAAGGCGGTCAGAAAATTCATGGCATTGGGATTGCTGTTGGTGAAAAGGGAGATTGCGCTCAAATGGGGGCGGAGGGCAGTACCGCAGTGCAAAGACTGGTTGCATAGCATGGCATATTGCAATATTAACTATGATTTGTATGCTACTACGCTGCCCAGTACATCCCGGCCGCGGGATATTTGGGGCCCTTTTAAACGCTACACGACGACATCACACCCACAACCCACTCCACAAGCCAACACTGGACTAGAGCCTGCTGGTATTGGTTGACTGCTGTAGCATTGAAATATGAGCTTAGCCCTTTGATTCTACATATTCCTTTTGTATGTTTTCCCGTATTATGCTTTTATGAAGGGGAAGGAATTTATTGTGGGAAACGATGCTAGTGCTAGATTGGCGAGACGCAAGTGAAACTTTTGTTGTACTGGGCGTGCACGGTACAGAGGAGATATGTGCCATGTTTTGCGATACCATCTGTATTATAATGAGATATGTTGCGACTGTACTGTATTGGAGCTGGAATTGGTAATGTGTTAATCCAAAAATGGGTAAATAAAGTTTAAAAAATATATATATATAAAAATAGATTTTCTGTACTCCTACACTTAATGACTTTCTTCTTCACCCCTTTCTTTTATTTCAGTCATTTGGTCTTTCTTGAGTCTTTAATTCAGCTTCAACTGACAATTTTCACCTTAATCTCTTTCCAATTCCTTTTAAGGTGGTCTCAGTTTGTTCTCATCTTCCTTTTCAGTATCACTACTGTCTTGTTCTTCACTTAAGCCCAGACTTTCAAATTCTTCTAGTATGACGTAGGTCCATTCAGGAGCTCTGTACTTTCTACATGGAATTCTTGTTCTTTTTGTTTTTTGGGTTGCTTTTCTTCTTGTACTATATGGTTCTGTTTGGCTTGAGACTTCGTTACTTTGCTCTGGTCTTTTCCTCAATCTTCTTTTACTATTCTATACTTTAGTCTTCTTATTCCACTTGACCAATTGTCTCTTTTTCTAGCTCTCTTTTTCTGTACTACCTTTTCACCTTCTGTGTTTTGTTCACCATTTCTTTTATTGAGTCTTCTTTCTATCTGTCCCTCACTGTTCCTTCGTATTTCTGTTTCTGTAAGTTCAACACTTGTTCCTAATTCATCAGTGAGTTCACCTTCTTCTAGCTCATTTGTGACTTCATTCTCGTCTGGTCCTACTTCTGGCTCAACAGCTGTTTTTCTTTCTTCTGTCTCGACAGCCGCTTCACTTCCCTCTGGCTCAACAACAGCCTCACCTTCTTCTGACTCAGCAGCAGTCTTTTCAGTCCCAGTATCTGGTGCCCACTTTACTTGACTTGTGCTTGACTGTTCATCGTCAAAATGTTCATCAGAAACTGTCACTTCAGACTCTTCAGCTTCGCACACTTCAGCTGCTGGTTCTTGATTTACCAATTGCTGTTCTTTAGGTCTTTCAATTGGACTTGGGACGAGGCGGGTATGGCTTGCATGTATCCAATTTGGCAAGCCAAAACACTTCACTGCTGTGGTCGTCACTAATATGATCTGGTAAGGGCCGCTCCAACGGGGTTCTAGACACGTTTTCCTCACGTGTTTCTTGACTAGGACCCACTCACCAGGATTCAAATCATGTGCTTGGTTCCGCTGTGTCATTGTGGCATCTCCTCCAACCTGGCGGGACACAGAATGCACCAGGTCAGCAAGTCCTTTGCAATAATATAGCACACGATCATCAGACATATTCATCAGTTTGTTCGCAGGTATGTATGCTTGTCTCATGGCTCTTCCCATCAACACTTTATGGGGCCTTAATCCAGTCTTTTTGTCAGGAATACTTCTAAGACTCATCAATACAAGGGGTAAAGCGTCAGGCCATTTCAGTGTTGTGGATGCACATACCTCCCCTAATCTAGAATTTATTGTGCCATTTATCTGTTCAACAATACCAAATGCTTCTGGTCGATAGGCACAATGCAGCTTCTGCTCAATCTGTAATGCTGCACAAATCATCCGAATTATTTCATTATTGAAGTGCAATCCTCTATCTGATTCCAAAGTGACTGGAAAACCAAACCTAGGGAACAGTTCTCTCAACAACAGCTTAGCCACTGTAAGGCTATCATTCCTTCTCGTTGGATAGGCCTCTACCCAGCAAGAAAACAAACAGACAATGACAAGGACATATTTCAGCCCATTACATGGTGGTAGCTCAATGAAATCAATCTTAAGTCTTGTAAAAGGACCTCCTGCTTTCCCGATTACACCCCAGCTCACAACTGTCTTTCTTCCTGGATTTTGTTTTTGGCATATGGCACACCTTTGACAAATTTTCTGCGATGACCCTGAACTTTGGATTATACCATGTCTGCTTGAACAGTCTAATCATTGCATCTCTTCCAATATGTGTGAGTCCATGGTACATCCTGGCCATGTGAGAAAGTAATGAATCTGGCAATACTGGTCTTCCATCGTGACAGACCCATACCTCATCTTCTGTATTTTTCCTACAACCTCTATATCTGGACGAGGCTTAGTACAAAGTTCTGTCAGTTCCAGACAATCATGTTCCGCTTCCTCTCTCACCTCCTCACATCTTGAATTTGGTAACAATGTAGCAGGGTTCACAGTAGTGCATCTCACCACTGTCACATTTTCAGCACCTAGAATCACTCTCTCATATTTAGTCAGCCAACTAGAGGTCATATGTTGAGTCAGAGTGCGTGTTAAAAGAATCTCAACAGAATGTGGCACATACACTTTAACAGGATAACCCATCACATTTGCTTCACTCTGTTCCAGACTTATACAAGTGGCGGCTACTGCTTTTAAACAGCCTGGTAATGCTGCAGCCACTGAATCCAGAGTAGCAGAAAAATATGCCACTGGACGTTATGCCATTCCGTGTTTTTGAGTTAAGACTGCAAGTGCACATCCATCTCTCTCACAACAGTACAATGCAAATTCTTTAGAGTAATCTGGCATTCCCAAAGCAGGTGCTAGACAAAGACTGTTTCGCAATCTTGAAAAAGATTCCATACTCTCCTCGTCCAACACAATTGGATCTTTCACATCTTTTCGTGTCAACCTCTGTAGGGGTTTTGCAATCAGTGAGAAACCACAGATCCACTGTCTGCAGTATCCAACCAATCCCAAAAACATTTGCACTTCCTTTTGTTTTCTGGGTGGATTCCTTTTCTTGATCACACTGATTCTCTCTGGCGTCACCTTTCTGACCCCTTTTTCAATCTTGTGACCTAAATACTGAACTTCCTGTCTACAGTATTGCAATTTAGATAGTGACACTTTATGTCCTCCTACTGCTAAATGGTTCAGCAAAGCAATTGTGTCTGTTACACATGCTTCCCGTGTTTTTGATGCCACCAGTAGGTCATCAATGTACTGAACCAAAACAGAGTTTTCAGGCATGACCAAAGTCTCCAAACATTTTTTCAAGATCTGATTAAAGATCGAAGGACTTTCAGTGTATCCTTGAGGAACTCGGCACCATGCCAAGACCCGGTTTCCGAATCGGAATGCAAATAAATATTGACTTTCCAGGTGCAAGGGAATGGAGAAAATGCCTGACACAAATCAATAACGGTGTACCATTCAGCATTGCAGGGAATTTGGTAAAGAATTACTGCTGGATTTGGCACTACTGGACAACATGGTACTACAATTTTATTCACCTTTCTTAAATCTTGAACTATTCTATATTTTCCATTAGGCTTTTTAATTCCAATAATGGGTGAATTACAGGAACTGCTCATTATTTCTTTTAAAATCCCCTGTTCAATAATTTGGTCAATCACAGGTGTGACCCCAGCAATTACTTCTGGACTCATTTTGTACTGTGGGGTATTTGGATATATAGCACCATCCTTTACTGTAATCTGAATTGGATCCACATTTGTCATTAACCCAATCTCTTTTCTTGTGAAATCCCACACTTCTGATCTCACTGTACCTTTTAATTCTTCAGGCAAATCTTCCTCAGTGAGGAGTGAATATAATTCACTCACTTCTGATTCTCTTTGGGCCATCATTACTTTGTACTCAACATCCTCATCAGGTGTTATAGAGGCAGCACCATCCGGTGTACAATAAATGGTGCAATTCATTTTGCACAACAAATCTCTGCCCAAGAGATTAACAGGACTGGAATCACATACCACAAACTGATGCATGTCTTTGAAATTTCCAATATGAACTTTTATCGGGGCTGTGACAGGAGTTCTAATATGTTTATTTGCAACACCTACAACTTGGATAGTTTCTCCCGAGAGGGGTAGGTTTGGAATTTCTGCTGCTCTCACAGTAGAATGGGTAGCACCAGTGTCCAACAAGAAGGTGATATCTTTACCTTCTACCTTTCCATCAACAAATGGACCTGACTGATCTACCGCTAAAGATGCACCAAGTACGCACTCTTCCTCCCCCCTCAGGCACCGTCATTGAGACGAATCCGAATCACTCTCATTGCACCGCAACAAATACTGCTAAACCAGTGGATTCTTAGCAAACTGCTCTTCTCCGTGGAATTCAGTACTTGCACTGTACATCTGCATATGAGCATTCACATTATGGGGTATAGGAAGTTGTGGCACCTGTAACTGTGGAGTAACTGCCTGCTGCTGCGGGGGCGTGGCCGAGCCGAGCAGCAAGATGGCCACTTAGTGAAGTGGCCCTGCCGGCGAGCGCATTATCCGACAGATATCCAGTGTTTGACTACCCATCCCAACATTTAACATCGAGGATTGCATAAAGCAGACGACGCAGAAAATATTGCTGCGTTTTGAGACCGTGGTGCGAAGCATCTCAGCGTAAAATCCAACAGCGTGAATCTGCGGCCTGTTCTAGGCCGGCCGCACACCACGGAGCCAGCGGGGTGCAGTGCTGGCTGAGCAGACTTACTGAGTGCGAACACCGCCGACTCTGACGCCGGCCGGCCGCTGGCCTGGGTCGCAGCGGAGTTGCAGTGAGGAAGTAGCGTCAGCGAGGAACTGGAGACACCGAGCGGAGAGGGCCAGCAGCCGGAACCAACAGCGGGGCCTGCCGGGTGGCTGCGAGGTGAGCGGTGAAATCGCAGTAGACATATGTCTCCTACAGGAGACCCACCTTTGGGAAGCAGCTCGCTCCAGATTAACCAGCAACAGGTGGAGCGAGGTACATATGTCCAGTTATTCCAATTACTCCCGCGGGGTGGCAATACTGATAAGGAGGGGTGTGCCCTGGCAGACACAACAGACGCTGAGTGACCCAAACAGACGCTATATAATTTTAAGGGGGCTATTGTTTAATCAGCAAGTTATTACTGTCAACACATATGGCCCAAATGTGGATGATCCCACGTTCTTCCAGCAAGTCTGGCACAAGACACAGTCAATGGGAGAGGCTGCAATACTCTGGGGTGGCGATCAGAGCTTTGTTCACACCCGCTATCTAACCAATGCCAATGCAGCCTTTTGTGACGTCAGTATTCACTCCTTCTACTGACCCCTAATTCACAAAATCTTACAACAATATTTTTTACATTTTTCTTAATCAAAAATCGGTTAATAACAACATAAAAAGACAATGCTACTTTGTCTGCTCCGCTAAATAATGAGATAGTCTTCACTTTTCCAAGAGATCCTTACACAGCAAGTAATAATAACGACCAGCATTATCTCACTTCTCTAACAAGCTCCGGGGAGACCTGTTACTCCTCTAGGGATAAAGCCGAAGTTTCACAAGAGGACTTTTTTGGCATTAAAAAGGTGTCCTGTTACTCCCCCGGGGATACTGCTAGAGTTTCAAAAGTGGACCCTTCGCTATTTCAGACACTCTACTTACATACGAATTTTCCCTAATTATAACACTGACAGCCCTACGTAGCTTTTCAGTATTATTACAACAGACAAAGTACTTCTGCAGTGTTATTTCTTTACCACACTCTTCTTCTGCCTACTTCAGGCAAATTCCTTCCCGGATTCCTCAGGCAACTCCATACCTGTACTTCTAGACAACATAGAACAGGACACTAACTCTTCATGTTAAGACATATAATCAATATTCAATAACCATTACTAAACTAATCAATAATTAAACCGTCCTCTGCTGCCAAGAAACTGATACAGCGCGAACCCAATAATTGATCAGGGATAAATATTTAATAACATCATACTTTGGCCCATACACATTCACCCAAATCCCTGATGCGCTGGTGTCAAGTTTGTTAACTTTACTTCAATTTACTCTTGTTACTCAGGCTCAATATTTTAACATCCTATACTATGGCGTATTAAACAAACGATGATTGACTTTTCATCTACTTGGTCGATGAACCAATTAGTTGAAGAGTTGATAGCAATGGTAATTTCTCAAATTAAATAATTAATCTTAGAAACTGGCTAAATAACCACAAACTCTTGGTGAGATTTAATAATTTTATCTAGTAATAATAAATGCTCATAGCAATTACATTCAAAATTTCAAATACTGAAAACCTCATGAGAGAGAGCAACAATATAATCATAGAAACAACGGAACTATTATTTCAATATACGTTGCAAAGAGTGGATAGATGAAGAGACATTAGATACAAGTAAAATCTATCACTTAAAACCAAACGATTCGGAGGGGATAGATGAAGAGACAAAAGTTTCAGAAACAAGAATACAACTGCAAAAATAATTTCTGCAATGCTAAGTTAGATCAGATACAAACCCAAGGGATCTGTAAGGGAAAACCACCACCCAGGCCTAGGCAGCAGTGGGGACCCTGAACCAAGAGTCAGGGATCAAAGACTCAAGAACCAGGACAGGGACAGGACAGGAACAGCTAGGCCTCTCAGCAAACCGACGAACAGCGACGCATCCCTCTCTCAGACACCTTCAGCCTACGCGATCCACCAGCAGCTAAACCACACCCCTAAAGTACCTATTCTTATACCCTAAAAGTACATGTCCGTCCCACAATAGTTGCTAAATTCACATTTTCTAGCTAAGGGATTGGTTGGGTTCTAGGGGTGGGATGTCACCCCATTATGAAATCATCTACTTTTGACGACACCATTGTTCTAAACAATTTTTTATACAGTCATCAATACTTCTTATCTCTCCTGAGTACACATGCAACAATTTATTGTACATTTTAATAAATTTAACAACTACAGATTCCGTTCCCACGATGACACTGGCTTTGGCTGGCTTTCAATATTCTGTCCTTCTCCAGGTCAGGTTTTTTCAGCTTTGCACAGCAGTTCAGTCATGTGGTCACATGATTCTTGCTCGCTCCTAATTCCACCCGCCCTCGGTTAAGCTAACTTTAAAAGATGGAGGACTCATCCATTACTAAAAGAACGGAAAACAGACATTTATTAATTTTGTGACAATGCAATTTTCACTGTTTTCCACCCACTTCAACCCTACCTTATATTAATGGTTAGCCTAGCATAGCACAAGCAGGAAAGCTGCATTATTTAATAGTTTAAAGCAACACACCCACCATGCTTTTTACTAAATACACATGCGGCCTTGCCATGTAAACCTTATTAATTCGTTTTAAACACAAGATTATTACATTTCCGGTTATTTACGTATTATTCAGGGTTAGTTCATGCATATTGCAAAACAAGCTTCCCTCGTATAGTGTAAATGTGCACATTAGTTGTTCTAGTACTACTTACTGTTAGTACGTATTATAGGGGTATTCAATTGAGCAGGTTTCTTTCGTGAAATCCTGCTCCATCACCGTCCTTGACATAAGATGGCATCATCTGCATATGAAAGAGCTGGGAGAGAGCTAGAACCTGCTCGAGAGGTGTCACATTGTTTGCCCAACAACAGTTTCTCTAGACCATTAATATAGATGGTGAATAAAAAGGGAGCCAGGATGTACCAAACGCTGACGCCTCAAGTGATAGGAAAACATGCAAAAATAGATAAAGACTACAACTGCCTTAAAATAGTAAGTGGTTTAAACTGAATTTCATAAAATCAAAACAGCTGCATTTTATGTCACCCCAGCATTGTTCTCAGAAAAGTCATTATTTAAATATCTTCTGAGGTCTCCAAAGCAACATTTGTTATCATTGCTGTTTAATGTCTTCTGATTAGTTCATGATGATTTAGGCAGATGCAGATGAAGGATTTTGCATTAATCACAGGATTAAAATCTGTAGAAAAAAAGAAACAGTACATTTTTCATTTACAGTGAGTCCTGTGAGTCACCCATCAGCCACTTCTCGAGTGTATGTAAAGGAATCCTCCATATTGTTTGCTTTGACAATCAGTGCCATAAAATGAACACCATTGTAGTTTCTCCTCTACTGAGTTCCCAAGATCAGTGTAGATATCCGTGATTATTTAGGGAGAGGAAAACATCTATCATCTGTTTTGGGTCCCTCATGCCAATCTTTATGGTCGGCTTAGTGTATAATATGTGGATCATTCATTTAAAACATTTGTCAAATCCTATCTTACTTCGGGTCACAGTGGATTTATAGTTGAGGTAGAGGTTACACAAAGTTAGCAAGCCAGTGTCTTTTTAGACAAATCAAAGGAGAAAACCTGGGCTTTCTTCTGGTAGCAAGGTCCTGGAATAGTAGATGTTTCCAAAGAAAAATGTGAGGCAACAATTTATGAGCCATGAAAACTATATTAAAGTTAGAAACAAAACAGTAGAATTCCCACACCTATTTAGTGAAAAGAATAAAAATATAACGATTGAAAAAATCCCAAACGGACATAATTGGATCGGAAATATTATTTATTGAAGAACATGTAAACAAATGCCCCAAGAAACAATACAATCTAAACGTGAATGTTAGTACATTGCATTGACACAAGCAGAGACTTATTAAGGCATGAGCAAAGTGTGCAATTGCCCAGGGCCTCCACCTTCCAAGGAAGAGAGAGTGAATTTTCTCCACTGCAGTCTATTTCTCTTCTTACACCTTTCTTTCTCTCTCTGCCTACCTCAACCTCTCACTCTTTCTCTCTCTGCCAAGTATCACCTTAAAGATTTTTTGGGACTGTAGCCAAAGCACATTTCAGTTGTTTTTGCATGACCCCATTTATGAAAGTTTAATGTATAATTCAATATCGTTTGGCATTATGCAGTCTTGCATTAGCAGAGCAAATGTGTAATAAAATCCAAATTTGTTCTGAACAGAGGGCTCCAAAATATGTATTGCCCAGGGCCCCGTAAATTTTTAAGATGACACTGAACACAAGCAGCCCTTTGAGGCTGACCAAAAGGAAATGGAAACAAGAAAATGTTGGAAGCAAAATGTTCTGGCTTACAGGAGCCGAAGACATAGGCACTATCAGTTACCTCTCAGGCTGGTACTCATTTGGAGACATGAGCCACATCTGAGAGACAGGTCTCTCTATCTCTGTTTCCTGCTATAGCCAAGTGTTTCAATTTCATGATGATTCTGGATGCATTCTTTCCCATATCTCCAATGGCTCCCAAACACCTGGGGAAGGTTTGTAGGGTTCAGTCCACATTTTAGCAGTGGGTAGTAGGCTCAATTTGTGTAATACCTTCACCTAATAGAGCTTCCATGACCCTTTCATTGATACCTTTGAGTAAGTAGAGGAGTCATTACTTGACTCACCTCATACTAATTTCCCTTTTTCTCCCAATATATCTCCCTAGCTCCTCCAAGCAAATTACTCCCTCCCCCTTTAGTGTCCTACCCAATGATACATTTCATGATCTAGTGGAACTGAATTTTCCTTCCACTACTACCGCAACATTCTCCGATAGTTTTCTTCAACCTAGACATTTCCCATTCAACACTTTTGCAAGCAAAGTCTCATTGTTCTCTGAGCTTCTACTTGAGCACTCAGGAAATGGTGATATCAAATGTCACAATCTTACAATGCTTTTAACATTCTCCAAACTACATCCACCGTTTGGCAGGAACACATCCAGACCCTTCCTCCCTCATGCTACCCCAAATCCTTTAAGAACACCGATTCTAATACTCAGTAATCTCAAGGTAAGTAAAGACAACTGAAGCTACAGCCAGTGTATGAATTCCATACTCTTTTCTACCTAGCTATGGACCTCTCTATATTGCTTTTGATAATGGACTCTCTCACAACAGATGAAAATCACAATAAAAATCACAAACCAATTTAGAAAAATAGATTACATTTTAATTTCAGGCGCATTTTTATTGAGCAAATTTTTCATAAACAATTGAACAGAGAAAAAAGGACAATCAGAGGATACAAGGGTCCAATTTAAGGTATACATTTCAGGTGCGTAAAGTCCTGGAGGGTTGATCGTGACCTGAGGGTCCAGAATACAGAGCAAAATCCAGGTAGCAGACGATAAGTAAGAGCAAAATCACATATGAAGATTACATTTTAATAAATAACACAAAAAAAATAGAAATCCGATCAGTGGAACCAGAGTCATGAGTTTTGAAAGTTTTGCAAAGTCATGCGAGACCGGGTCAAAGTAAACAAAATATGGCCGACCGCGATGGAGCGTGGTTGGGATACAAGAAGTGGATTGAGCCCGGTCAGCAATTACCTTCAGACTTAGAAAAAATTCTGAGAAAAAGTGCCTGCAAAGGTAAAGTTCAGCAGAGCAACACTGCAAAAGGTGTCCGAGGTGGGAGAGTCCTCATCGGATGGCCTTGAGTGGAAGCTGTGGTGAAGATTTCTATGTTGTAACTAAGTCACCGAAACGAAAGTCGAAAATCTCCAGCAGGGTGGGGCAGAGAGATGTCGCTGAAGACAGTTGCACAAGGTCAGAATCCCCTTTTGGCAAAGGACTGCTGAAAAGGATTTGTTGCTGCGGAGAAGAACGCAGTGGGGGTAACTGTGAAGTCAGTCTGACCATGGATGCAACTCTGGCAGATAAAAGAGCAGGGTGGTCCCTTTCGTCTCCTGGTTCTACAAGCATATTTTTGTCAGAAATTGTCCTCAGTTTTGCCAATTGGCCATCTGGGCACATTTAGCACCACAACCAAGGGTCCAGGACTGGTGGGACACCTATTGGAGGTTCAGAGCTACCTCAGACTGGGTCTACATGTCGGTTCAAGAAGGTGGGAGCCTTTTATGTTCCTGTGGCTCTGAACAGGAGGCCAGAAACCTAACTCTTGGAGTCATTTCTCTTTGTCTTGGGTGACAATGAAGATGTAGTGCTCAACATCAGGGCTGGCCTCGTAGGGTTCAACAAAGGCTCCAGGCAGCAAAGCAGCCCTTCCAGGTTCAGCAGCAGTCTGGCAGAGTGCACAGCAGGTCACAGCAGCAGGCAGTCCTTTGAGAGTCCTTCTGCAGGTCCAATAATGAACTGAAGAGTGTGTCTGAAAATGCTATTTTTATACCCTGGTGCCCTTCTTCTGGTAGAAATTTCTGGAAAGGTTCTTTTAAGTGCATGCAATTTACTGACTCCCCTGTCTTAGCTTCAAGCTGGCTGAAGTGACAATACAGAGGCGTTAGGCCCTTTGTGTGAAGGTAGAGCACAGGCTATTCAGTTGTAAGTGGGACTGTCAGCTACACCCAGTCATGTGACCCAAGACAGGCTGCAGGTACAAAGAGCTAAGGGCAGGAAAATGCCAACTTTTTAAAAGTGGCTTTTTCAAAATTGTAATGAAATATCTGACTTTACCATTAAAGAGGGTTATTATTACAATTTCATAGAGGTCAAACATGACATAGCTACCAGGTCCCAATTGGAAAATACAGCTTTTTGAATCTAATAAGGAATCCTCAATGCTATCCTATGGGAGGGGTAGGCCTCACAGTAGTGCAAAATGAATTTGGGAGTTTTTTACTACCTGGACATGTAACAATTAAACGTACATGTCCAACCTTTTAATTACAAAGTGCCCTGCCCTATGAGCTACCTAGGACCTACCTTCGGGGTGACATGTGAAATAAAAGAGGAGTTTAAGACTTGGCAAGGGGGTCTAAATTCCAACTTGTCATGGCAGTTTAAAACTGCACTCAGGCTGCAATGGCAGACATGGGACATGTTTAAAGTGCTTCCTAAGGGGGTTACACAAAAATTGCTGCAGGTGCACTGGTAGCATTTATTTTACAAGTCCTAGGTATATAGTACAAGCGACATATAAGTAAATGAAATATGCCAATTAGGTATATGTCAGTCAGAGCATGTTTAGGGGAGTTGGCACAAGCACTTTAGCACTGGTTAGTAGCTGTAAAGTGCACAGAGTCCTAAGGCCAACAAAAACAAATTCAGCAAAAGTGGAGGGAAAAAGGCAAAACGTTTGAGAGTGTCCTGGAAGAGAGGACCAGGTCTAACACCCAAGAAAATGGTGTCCAAATCCTGAAGGAGGGTAACAGATGTGCAGAACACACTGCACTGACTCATTGCCCCACATCCAATTATATACTCCTTCCTCTCATAATTTCTCCTTTTCTTCTTCCCGGAATCCTTGAAAACCTTTTGAGAGACTATGTCTCTGAGACATAGGAGTTACTGATAAAAAACATGACCAAAAATTTCAAAGTCTATTTTCCAAATGTTTCCAAGTCATCTGAAATACCGGACATCACAGTCACCCAATACATCCAGGTCTTGGTTATACATCCAGAAAATGATATCGCTGATTGGAATAATATCATTGAGATGCCCATTGTTTCTTCTCCTATGATTTCTCAGACTCACATTTCAATAACTTACTGTCAAAATTAAATCTATAGCTGTTAAACCCACCAGAATTCTTATCACCCTTTACTGGCTGGAAGAGGGTGACTCCAGTGTTGGTCACTGCAAATAATTCATAACCTCTAAACTCAGAATGTCTAATGACAACCACGCATTGACTGATGGCTTCAATATTCACGGTGGCAATCCCATTGTTATGTGTCCTCCTCTTTTGCTGCCTTTCTGAGTAAGACAGTCTGACCCAATATTATCTTAACCCCACAACACATTGTATTGTTGCCAAAATAGATTATTTTCTAATGGAGGACTCAACTGTATCAAAGTGGTCTGATCACTATCAAATTCCCTTCTCATTGAACTTCAATAAAATCACTAAGGCTGGGCAACCTACAAGTTATAAAAAATGGGCTCAGGACCTTAGTATAATCCATCATGATGTTCTTGTCACTAACCACACAGCTAAAATCCCTTGAGTTCCAGTGAATCATGATGCAAACTGCAATACTAGTAATTTCAATCATGCCATGACTGAGATTTTAAATGAGCATGCGCTGATCAGCAAAAACTCTATTAAACATATTTTTCTTTTACCTCAGTTCCTAAGAGAATCAATGAAGGCGAAAAAAATGCCTATGAAGGAAGGAATGTATGCCAGATATGGCATACATTCTCACTGCAAGAACGAGATACAAAAACATTTCTTCCAATCCAAAACTGTATTTATTAAGTCACAAATTGATTCAGCTAAAAATCTGCCCTAGAAGCTCTTCAAAAATTGTTAAATCTGTCACCAAACTTTTGCCACCGATCAGAATGTCAAGAATAAAAATGTGAAGAATTTAGTTGCTTAAAAAAAAGAAATCAGGGTAATCAAAGCACCCCCACAACCACATTCCAGTTCCTCTCAGGTAGTATTTACAGAAGATCTTCAGATTTATTGGCCTTGCTTCAGAATGATCTCCCAGAGAGAGTTCCATAGCACTATCTCTAAATACAGTCTTTATAATCATGTCAACATATTACCTACCATTCAATCCTACCAAAGAGACGAGCACTGCCCCTTATTCCTCACCAGTTGAACCTTAACAATCTATTACTCTCTAAAGGAATTTTTTCTAACTGTTGACAAATGGGTCAAAAGCCACCACATCCAATAAAATTCCAGCTGGATTGAAAGATATGAATAATTTCCGTCAAGTAACAGGTTTTCTCTTTCTAGCTATAATTTTGTGCATTTTTGCGAATAACCTATTGAATGAAGCTGCAACATTAATAATCACTTGATTAACTAAAATCTGGGTTTAGAGGTGGCAGCAGCACTGAAACCGCTATTCTGCAAATTATTGATGATGTCCTCAGCATTCTGGTTAATTCCAGATGATTCTGCTAGACATTTGTGTAACTTTCGACACCATCAACCACTATATACATTTATGTATTCTTAAGGAAAGCATCAGAATTGAGGCAACATTTATGTTCTTACTCAACTAACCATACACAAATAATCAAGATTGGCCACCTCTTTGCATTCGCTCCCATTACACAATAAGTTCTGCAGGGTTCTGGGTAGGTCCCTGCTCTTTTCAATCTAGATTAGGTGACATAAACAGAGACTCCAGGTGCTCTTGTCATTAATACCCTGCCAACACCCAGCAATGTCTAAAGATCTTCTCGCCTAACCATATCACTCCAGTTTTGTTGATTTATGATCAGATTTAATCTTGGATGTCTGCACAGAATTTCCAACTCATCTAAAATAGAACAGAGTTTTGAATCATCTTGTCCCAAGCCTGTGTTCCACTAGTATAGAAAATGCTTGATTCAACCAATATGTCATATTGCAGATAAACTCAATTCACGCTTGATTCAAAACTCTATGAGAAGAAGAATTTCAATAGCATGGCCAGTAGTGACAATCGTCCGTCGGCTGAAGGTATCAGGTATCAGAGCGCTTTACATGGGCACCAGTTGTGTTACAGACAGACACATTCCTTTTTGTTAGGCACGGGGAGATTAAGTGATTTGCCCAGAATCACAGAATGATGTGCGTCGTTGCCGAGACTCGAACCCTGTTACCCAGATTCGAGATCGACTGCCCTAGCCATTAGGCCATCTTCTCCTAAAAACACAACTTATGGTGAAGTTGGATTTTAAATTGCAATTTTGAAAATGCCACTTTTAGAAAGTCTGCATTTTCTTTCTGTAACCATTTGGTGCCTTCTGCATGTCTCTGAATACACATCTGTGGTGGGTGACCTCTGGCTTTGTGCATTCCCTCTTGACAGTCACATACAGAGGGAACGTAGTGTTGACTGATGGGCCATTCACATCCTCATGGGCCATCCTGGGCAGGATGGGAGGGAGGAGCTGGCGCACCTGATAGGGCCATGTCCTGTCGCCACACAATGGGTTGTATAACCCCCTGTAATGAGCCTGGAGCCAGGGCAGGAAATGAAGGAACTTGTGCACTTTGAAGGCATCTCTTTGATGTCTCCCCCCCTTCAAAGGCCCATCTTGGTATAAGTACTGGACCTCTGACACCACCAACTCAGAACACTTCTGAAACTGAGGACAATCTACCAGGAAAAAGAACTGCTGTGCCGCTGGAGAGACTGTCACTCTGCTCAGCTGCTTTGTTGTGTTGGTCTGCTGCCCTCTTGTTTGAGAGTGAGAAAGACTGGACCTGCATCTCTACATCCCCAACCTAAGTATCTCCAAGGGCTTGTTGGCTTGCCTCCTGTTTTCTGAAGTCTCAGGGATATCTACTTCTCTTCAACCTGCAAACAGCATCTGGACTCTGTCCGCTGTGAGTCCTGCTCTGTCAAGTGGTGCCAATCCAGTCCTGGGCCTTTTTAAAATGAGTTTAAAGTGCTGCAATGGTGAAAATCCATGCATCGACGACGATGCGCCAATCAGAACCAATGCATCTCCTTCGATTCATCACCGCTACTGCATGGACAGTGAACACCACATCATCGGATGCTTGATGCATCGTCTACAGTGCCCAATGCCTCTCCGACTTTGTGCGACTCGGCGCCGACTCACTGCTTCATGCTGCTTGCATTGCTTTCAGCCCAGTGGTTCGACGATGACTCATTGCCCCATTGTTCTTCACATCTTTACTGTCGACGTATCCTTGACAGAACGCAGTTTAGAACTAACACATCACCTATATCTGTGAGATAGGTGATGACGCAGCACCTCCCTTGCTCTCTGCAATGCCCTCAATGTCAACGCATCTAAGGTACTGTTCAGTGGGCCCAGGCTGGTCCCTGTATCCAACTCACACTCCATCTCGGTCGGCCTGAACCTTTGGATATGACCCGGTCAAGCGCAACCAGATAGCCCTAGTTGTCGCTATTTTTTTCAAAACACTACGAAACTGTTTATTCTTTAGAAATGTGCATGTTGTCTTCTACTTATTGAATTTTTGTCATTTTGTTCTTGATTTACTCATACAAATATAAGCTATTTGTATAAACTGGTATTGAGTCTTTTTGTGGTGTTTTCACTTTGTTACTTTTTGGAGTGTTGCACAAATACTTCACACATTGACTCTTAAGTTAAGCCTGACTGCTCTGTGCCAAGCTACCAGAGGGTGAGCACAGGTTAATTTAAAATCTCTAACTTACCCTGACTAGGATTGTGGTTCCTGCTTGGACAGGATGCACACTTCTGCCAACCAGAAACTCAATTTCCAACACGGCTTAATGGTAAAGTTCGTTTTATATAACTTTTATGAAAACAACACTTTTAGAAAGTTATCCTTTTCCTGTCTAATATAAATGTACCTTTCTGCCAGTGTCACCTGACTGTAAAAGGCCAGTCTGTGGTTTTATGTGTATTCCTCTCAGACAGCGGACACAAGTAGGCCTTGAAAAATTATAATTACGTCTGAGTAATTTAATTAATATGTTACTCTTTGATGGAAAATTGCCAAAAAGATGTGATTATGCCTGTTGGTGTACCTATGAATAATTTGGCACCATAATCCTAAATAAGAACCACCGGAACAACAAACTTAGCAAGCGCGAGAGGCTAATGCTGTTCATGTACTGATGAATTTAGAGCTATAAGATAGCGCAAAATGTTGGGTTCATCTTCATGTGCAATTCAGTATAATCTTGCTGTAATTTCATAGAAAATTATGCAAATTACCCCCCTCAGACCAGAAGTTGAACATGATGGCCTGGGGGGTTGAGTCCAGCCACTTTCTAAGCTTCAAAAGGTGCCTACCCCAAAACTGGCAGATGTAGCTCACACCTTGGCCTGTCTCTCTTTGTCATGCTAGTCAGCTTGGCTCCAAACCCAGTGGGAGGGGGGAGCTGCCTCAGAGCTCGTTTGGAGTGACCAAAAGGGAGGAATTGCCCATTTTCAAATCCATACCTCTGGGTGGATACAAGGAGCTCTGACCAGTGGAATAAGCATTATGCCATGTTTGATTTAGATTGGGAAGGGCATTGTGGGATATTTTCCAATAAAACACACAGAAAGTGCTGCAAAAGTGGGTAGGGTCACCCCTGGGAACTTTTACCCCGTTGGTTAGGGGGTGGCTAGGAAGTTCCCCAATGCACATGCTGGCACTGGGCATAAAAGTGGCATCCCCAGTGACACTTCAGAACACTCCAGGATATGTGAGGATCAGAAGAAGTACGACCCTGATGTCTGAAACCTGAAGGAAAACTGGACCTACTTGCTTTGGACCAAGGACCCCAGAAGTGACCCTAAGCGTCAGTTGGCTGACCTCCTGTTTGAGCTACAGGGACACAAGAAGATTCTAGAGGCATTTTCCTGCAACTTCCCAGCTGACCAGTACCAACTGGACCTGCCCTGGACTCTGTTTAGCTTCCTTTATTGGAGTGAGTTGTGTAGGAAGCTGTCTCTGTATATACTATACCAAAATGAGGTATAGTGTGCACAGAGTCCAGTGGAACCCCAAAGGTAGGCAGAGGTAAAAGTAGATAGCACCTTCCTCTCTATTTGTGGTAGTGTGGGCGAGCAGTAAGGCTTTATCAGAGGGTAGTGTTAAGCATTTGTTGTACACACTCAAGCAGCAAATGACTGAACTCAGACCAATTTGATTTCTATAAAAAATATTATTTAGTTGTATTTATTTGCAAGAACCAATCAAGTCTGGTACAGGTAAGGGTAAATGGTACTTTTCAAGGCAGGTTGAACAATACAAGCAAGCTGAATGAAAATGTTTTTGTTACAGGTTTGTAAATCTTTTCAATACAGTGGAAATTACTGTTAGATTACTTTTCAGATTACTTTCTGGAATACTTTTTCTACTCAGCGTGATATGCCAAGTTATCACACTGGAAAACACACAAGATGATGGACGGAATGCTGCACATTGGCAAACATTCACCCCCAGTCACAGATCTGGGTTTAATCCATCGTTATTTTGCTTCACCACGCCACCCCAGTTCAGACATAGCCATATGCAAATCAGTCTTGACCCTGTGCCTCATGGGAACAGTCCAGACCGAACTGCCAAGCCATGTCTTCCCTGGACTGGAATTAAGCATCCTAGGACCGGTTTCAGGCTATCAGCCTTCATCAGCCAGGATAGCTTGACTCCAGTGGCGTAGTGAGCACGGGACCCACGTCTGGGCATACCCTTCCCACTTAGGGCGAAATGCAAAACACACAAGATGATGGACGGAATGCTGGGGTGGCATGGTGAGCAAAAGAATGATGGATTTAACCCAGATCTCTTGACTGGGGGTGAATGTTTTGATTTGTTCTGCATTCCGTCCATCAATTGTGTGTCTTTTGCTTTCTCGCCCTAAGTGCGCCAGGTATGCCCAGACGTGGGTCCTGTGCTCACTGTGCCACTGGAATCAAGCTATCCTGGCTGAAGAGGGGTGAAACCCCGAAACCGGCCCTAGGATGCTTGTTTCCAGTCCAGGGAGGACCTTGCTTGGCAGTTCGGGCTGGACTGTTCCCATGAGGCACAGGGTCAAGACTGATTTGCATATGGCCAGGTCTAAACTGGGGTGGCATGGTGAGCAAAAGAATGATGGATTTAACCCAGATCTCTTGACTGGGGGTGAATGTTTTGATTTGTTCTGCATTCCGTCCATCAATTGTGTGTCTTTTAAGTTATCACACTGGGACATTTTCTAGAGAAAAGGTAAGTAAAGCAATTTTTAGTTATTTGTAGTTTTTCAATGTTTCATACAAAACCAACTCCACACGGAGAACAATTTTCAAGGAAACACAGTCAATGTATTCCTATGGAGAAAAATTAAGTTAACAGTTTGCAGGTAAGTACAAGTTTATGCTAGTTGGTATTCTGGGGTTAGAACCAAGCTTCCCTCAGGATGAAAAATGCACTCTCAAAGCACCCTCAGCGGCATTAGGTCGGCCAGGTGCAGAGTGCTGAGGCCCAATGTTATCCAATGGGGGATAGGGGGCCTCCGGTTGGTTGGTTCTCCCGAGCAGGCCACAGGGTTGTGGATGCAAAGCTCCTGGTGTTAGTCTCAGGGCAAAGGGGGATCTGAGTTAATACCCAAAGTACACCCACAGCGGCGCAGGGGCGGCTGGGTGCAGGGTGCTGGTTTGGTGTCGGGTCCCCCTTTGGTTTTAATGGGGATTCTCCGGTTGCAACAAAGACTGCAGACTCGGGGACAAAGATCTTCTGGAGGTGACCACCAGTTGGAGAGGTAAGTTGGGATGCCTGGGGATGCTGGGACACCATCGGTTTTGCCACCAAAGGCCGTGGGATGTCAAGTGCAGGGGTGTCTTTAGGCTTTCTTACCAGCTCCGGACGCGGTCGGTGGGAACCTCCAGAAAGAGGCTGCAGGCTTCGCTTGGAGATTAGAGGCAGGTCAGAAGTCACCAGATCTCAGGTCAGGATCACCGGGGAGACCTCCTCGTGGTGTTGGGCCACTCAAACTCGGGCCATAGGCGTCGGGTGCAAAGTGGTGCAGACTCGCGGATTTGGCCGGAGGCAGAGTCTGTGGGTGAGAAATTCCTGTTCTGACGGGAGACAAAGTCTTTCTTGTGGAAGGCAGGCACATCCTCTGTGTTCTTGAGGTTGCTGGCTGCAGGACACATTGGGATTTCACTGGAGCAGGTTTGAGGTGGAGACAGGCCAGTAGGGCTGGGGCCAATTCAGTGGGCGTCCTCCTCTTCTTAGTTTCAGCACGGCTCTTTGATCCTTCTTCTTCTCTTCTTCTTGGTCGGTTCTTGTCTGAGGAGGCCAGGTTCAGGGTTGCCCCATAATACTAGATTTAGGGGCGTTATAGGTAGGAAAAGGTTGGGACCAATGGGTCCCTTCCTTGGGGTGGGTACACCCCCTATTATGCCACCCTCCAGTGGGAGGGGGGCATATGCCTCACTCTGGTTGGCTGGGTCCCCCCATCTGCAAGATGGCGGGCACTGAGAGTTTTGCTTCACCTTGCCTCCCCCACCTGAGGGGCAGGGTTGGCAAAGTTGGGCACACCTCCCTTCCTCACTTGGTTTTCCCGCCGATTCTCCCGCCCAAAGTGGGGGTCAGAACCGGTGGGGGACACTTGCTGGAAGCAGCAAAATCCTGGGGAAGCTTACAAAGGCAGCAAGCCTTTGAAGCTTCTCCTTCGTGGACCCTGCCCACCCTGAGGGAGGAGGCTTGGCACCTCGTCCCAGGATGTGCATTGTTTCAGACCTCTGAGAGCAGCAGGCTCTCAACCCAGGGGTCCAGAAACATATCTGGTGGTGGCAGCTGGCGAGCAGCCACTCGGTCTGGACACTAGTGTTAGGTCGTTTTTCAGGGGACATCTCTAAGATGCCCTCTGTGTGCATTTTTCATTAAATCCCACACTGGCATCAGTGTGGGTTTAATGTGCTGAGAGGTTTGATACCAAACTTCCCAGTTTTCAGTAAAGCTATTATGGTGCTGTGGAGTTCATAATGCCATATACTCTTAAAGACATTACTGCACTTACAATGTCTAAGAATTGGCTTAGACACAGTAGGGGTACAGGGCTCATGCACCTGGACCCTCACCACTGGTATAGTGCACCCAGCTAGAGGAGTGGCTGACTTATAACAGGGCAGTGGGTTATAGACATGGGACACAGGGATGTGTGCCATGCGACTCTTCACTTTGTTCTGCACCAAAACACGCAGCCTGCAAAGGCATTGTGTGTGTGTGTAAAGGTACAGGGACTCTAAGGGTGGCACAATAAGTGCTGCAGCCCTTAGAGGTCTTCCCTGGCCACAGTGCCCTTGGTACCTGTGGCACCATTTACAAGGGACTGACCTGTGGCCAAAGAGTGCCAATTGGGTTTTGTTTCTAATGCAGTTTAGGGAAAGAACATAGGCCCTGGGTACCTGTTTGGCAGGAACCCAGGGCACACTCAGTCAAAGTGCATCAGCAGTTTAGCAAAAAGTGGGATCAACCATGCAAAAAGAGGGCACTTTCTTACAAGTCCTAACCCACAAGTGGTGCCTCCCAGGTCCTGGACCCTTGGCTAATGTTAGAATGGCCTTCTCCTGCCCCCAAACTGCAAAAGCTGAGACTTAGAACCCTTTTTTGCCAACTTTTTGCTGGAAGAATTGTTGAGGAATGAGAATGCCATGAAAGCTGCAGCATGAGCCGTTGAATCGCCAGTCAACCTCTGCTTTCTGGGTTGCCTGTCTGAAGGAGATCTGACTTCCAAAAGGTTTCTAAGTCTGAACATAGGGAGCTTCACTGAGACAGACGCTGATTTGAAGCTAATCAACATCAATCCTCCACAGGAACAGACTTTAGGCTTCACCTGCTTGGAGCTTTCCTGTCTTTGTTGATGATCACACTGGGACACTGCTCTTCAGCAACCTGCTGTCATCGAGCCCCACTCCGGATCCTGCTTGCAGCTTGCCTCGAAGTTGACTGCTTTTTCCCCATAAAAGTTTCTAAGTCAGAAGTTAAACTTTCCACTCAGATGAACTTGGTGCCTGTACCCGATCTGTGATCCATCACAGTCTGCCTTAACTTTTGAATTTGACCCGGTCTAGTGTGATGAGATAACCGTGGTTGGTGCTTTGCACTTTTTAGTGCTATTTTTAACTCAAATTTTAAAAATTCATATCTTCAATTCTACTCTTTGGATTATTGTCATATTGGTGAGATTTTATCTATTAAAATATTGTCTATTTGTCTAAGTTGGTTTAGGATTTTTCTTGTGTTCAGTTTTTACTTAATTTGTGCTTGAGTACTGCACAATGTCCCTAAGTTAATTGTGACTGCTTGCGTGCCAAGCTACCCGAGGTTTAATCATAGGTTTATTTTGTCACTGTTGTAGTTCCCCCTGACAAGGATTGTGATTGTTATTTAAGGTGGGTTCACATCCCCTTCCACTAGTACTCCTATTTCTTACAACAGTCACATCACACATTACAGATTGCATAATGATCCTACAGTAATCAAACCCTGGGTGGTATACTCACAGACTTCTCTACTACCGAAAAATAAACAAGCAAGAGTACATTTAAAGTAATGTTCTGAGCAAATGGAACCAGTAAGACTAGAAACAATCATATCAAGTATCATTTAACCTAATGTGTCCAAGGCTTTGGAACTGATAACAAGAGAAACTGAGAAAACATTATATAAATCCTGCTCAGCACCACGAAAATGCCTTATATTTTTCACATTGGCTATTGTGAGTCAGTACGCCAAGTATAAGATTGATCTGAAATATAGTCACAAAAAAGAAACCTTGCCATCCACTTAACGAACTTTGAAATTACGTCAATACATGCAAGAGAGGGTCGGTGGTGAAAGTGAAACATGCTCCACTTATACCTTTGTAGAAAAACAATAGTCGCTTAGCTCCCTAATTTGAGAAGAAGTATTCGCAAATTGTCTCAAAAATATGAAGTTGAATATGAAGTTGATAATTTAGTTTATATATAGTATGATCAAAAGACGTCATGGTCACCAGTTCACACACCAGTCGTCATGTGCAGGTGATGCTTGCGTCTTCTTCATAATATGGCAGTATGCAAATTTTTGCTACTGCCCATATTTTCTGGTGATTACTGATTCCAGTTATGTGCATGGTATGATGTTAAAACGTCAGGTCACTCACATTTTGCATAGTAAACTTTACTTCCCTCCAGAATAAATCTAATGTTCAGCATCAGCATTGAACGTGTACCATAGAGAAGTTCCCCACTCCCCCTGTACCATGAGGTAGGACATAGATTTCCTTTATAGAGTTTTTGTGTAGGGGTTTTATTGCTAGTCTTGCGAATTTTCAAGATGAAGAACTTCAATCTTGGGGTCATATTATCAAGAACGGCGATAACATTATCGCCGCTTTAGCGGCAGGAAACTGCCGCTGAAGCGGCGATAAGCGCTGATAATATGCCCTATAGAATTCCAATAGAAGCCCAGGTTCTGGTGTGAAGGACATCAAACCTGGGCTTCTATTGAATTCTATAGGGCATATTATCAAGCCCTTATCGCCGCTTTAGCAGCAGTTTCCTGCCGCTAAAGCGGCGATAATGTTATCACCGTTCTTGATAATATGGCCCTTGCTTCTTTCAGGCCTTTTTCTTGTTTTTCCAGAAATCTCCCACCATTCTGAATTTGAATAGTTATTTTGCAATCTGGGTTGCCTTAAATTCTCTACTGGACCTTTTCCTCCTAACTTCCTTCCTTCCTCTCTATAAGTTTTGATCACTCCTTTTTGTAGCCTTTGAAGCACTCCCTTGCATTGTATTGGACAAGAGGCCTCTTGTAAATACTTGCATCTTGCATTATTATACTGGGTGCATTAGTCCGGACTCCTACTGCCTGCTCATACATAATGCTGATCCTAGACCTTTGATCTCTTACACTGGCCGGTTGAGCGATGTCACTGTTCATTCTTGTCTATTTTGTCTTACAACATATGATGACCTTTGTAAAGGATTATAGGTGCTGACTGCTTCTACACCCTTTCTAATTACTTTCATCCGACATTCTAGTTTGTCTTATTTCAGTTATATGCATCTTCTGGTATCATTAGTTACCATGTTTTTTATTCTAGTAAATGATTCGTATTCGAAACAGGAGGAAATTGATAATACATCTTGTTCTTCTGTTGAGCACGAGCCTATTAGTTTAGAAAAACTTCTGAGATTTACTGATTTCCATAGCATAGAAATTAGGCCGATTTCAATAATTGCTGATTTTATTTCAAATCCTCGCAAACACCATTTTGCATACTGTCAGGGTGTTGTATTTTGATTCGTTTCTTTTGCGGCGGACACTACTGTGCGTGGCAGAATGTTGTGCATGTTTATAAAACACAAATAATAACTTTTAATTGGTGCAAGACGGTCAAGCGGAACAGCAAATTAGAAAGTCCTTCCAAAGTACAATGTACATGTACATAGCACCGCCCCGACTGTTCACGTGTTCTGCCTCGTGAGAACTGCAGCCAATTCAATAACTGAAAATATTCTAGTGGCTTCATATTCAAACTCCTTTTGCAGTTGCAAAGCCATTATATCTCACAAAACACAGTCTTTGCTACCGTAAAACAGCCTTTTGTTATGTACAAATCATGTTACAGGTCAGAGATGCTGTCTTTCTAGATAAGGGTTTGAAACTCATAAAGAATCACAGGTAGGGAGGCAGAAGGTTGCATTCCCTTTGGTGTTTTGTTCTCTGCAGTGGATGTATGGCTCCCAGTGACACCAGAAGGACCGTTATGCAGGACCCTGTCACCAGCAGCTGGACTACTGGGAACACACTCCATGTAGGGATCACCGTACACCTCCTGAAGAGATTGCAGACAATATCCTCGACCTCCCCAGACAGACCCACATCACACCCCACCTTAAGAAGCTACACTGGCTCCCGATCCAGAAGAGATGGCAGTTCAAGATGTCGACCCACATATACAAAGCTCTGCACAATGAAGAACCAGCATACATCAACAAACGCATGACCTTCCACCAACTGACCAGACACCAATGAACCGTCTCCCTCTTCCTTTCAGACAACCCCCAGATTTGCCGAGCCAGCAGCGGAGGATGCTCTTTCTCACATCTGGTGGCCGAAGCTTGGCACAACCTTCCCCTGCACCTCAGGACTATCTCCTCCCTCCAGCACTTCAGGAAAGTGCTTTATAAATGATTGATGGATCAAAGGTCTGCAACCACAACTGTGGTCACCAACCATTAATCAATTAACAACAAACTACCTGAGCTGGTATCTGATTTGTAAAGGGAAGGCTGCATGGTGGGAAACATCACTGCTGCCAGGGGCAAAGGTCTGCAACCACAACTGTGGTCACCAACCATTAATCAATTAACAACAAACTACCTGAGCTGGTATCTGATTTGTAAAGGGAAGGCTGCATGGTGGGAAACATCACTGCTGCCAGGGGACCGTTGCATGCTCCCCCCATGTCATTCCTGACAGGAACCATTTTTCTTTTCGCTTTTAAAGCTGCACCTGTCTTTTTAAGGACTTCATTACAAAAATGTTTTTTGATAGGAATGCAAAAGCAAAAATGGAGGTTTGCTGACCCTTGCAAGCCTCCATCTTAGCTCAAAGTCATTTATAGGGAGTCACAATTTGCCTGCTGTCTAGTAATGAGGCAGGCGATTTCGAGAACGACAGCAAATGGTCATTTTGCGATGCAAATCGTCAGTTTCTTTACAAAATGCCGGGCAGGTCACAAAAAGTTGGTGCTCAATTTCCACTCACAATTTGCTGCCAATGATTCACCGGGCCTCTACTTACTAAGAAGTCAGAATGCTGGATAGAGCTAATCACTCCACAACCTACAAGCCGAGGAGCGTCCAAACAGAAAGAGCCTTTCAAATGCACGTCATCAAGAAAAATGCCTCTACCAGGACAAATTGTTTTATGAAACTCAGCTGTTGAACATGCGGTGGACAGGGAAGAGACACGAAACAACAAATTGGCCCCCCTATTTCAGTTGCCTTAAAAATATACAGCTAGCCCAATTATTTTGTTCTCATATGCGTGGTGTGTCACACGTGGGGCTATATGTAATCAGAGGCTATTCTTTAGATAACTCAAATGGCCCTGCATTTGAGAATCAGTCATTGACTATTTGGCAGACATTGTGATTGCTTCACAATCATCTTTAAGAGAAATGCCCGAGTGTAAACGCACCTGTTTTACAAGAGAATCAACCCACATTCACCAGTCCTCTGACATTACTGAAAAGAACGCGACTGTCCGAAGTCACGAGACAAATGCTGCCATTTCTCTGCTAGATGTCCACAATGGAAATGATTGTGTAGCACAAGCTGGTTCACTTCAGAGAACGAACATTTTTAGCAATTTACTACAGGCCCAATGCTTAATGTTAAGAGATTTCTAAAATTACATGAACATATTTTTTAATATGCGTTACACTGATACAAATTGGCGCTTATTGGATGAATTACATGTAAAAACTCCTCACATAAACATATGGCACGTCAGAAAGCTAATAAACAATTATTTAACATTTATTTAACGACTCATTGTGAAGAGGACTGTAGTGAGCCGGTTCATCCATGGAAGACGCAAGGAAGGAACAAATTACATGTAGTTTATTGGAGCATAGGAACCCCATGCCAGAGGAACCAGACACCAACCAACAGCATATCCTCCAACTGACAAAGAACCCCACACATGTCATAGACCCCACATTCCACACAAGACCTGACACGAGAGGTAAAGGGTGAAGAAAGACTAAGACACAATATAACAAGGACAGTGCACAAATGTTTGGTGTATGCTCAGGCCTAATCTCCACCAATGATTTTATCAAGAAACAGGTCTTACCAGAACTATAATTTACATATTCTAGTTCTGGTAAGACTATATAATTTACACATATTCACCAAGTACACAGTCTCTATTTAAGACCAACATTTTGAATTTATTTCAATAAATAATTGTCCTTGCTGTCACCGAAAGCATACTAACGGCAATGTCAATTGCATTATTATCGATTGCAAAATGACTGTGAGGAGCAATAACATGAATATTGTGAGCCTTTGAATCGTTAATTTGGGAGGGAGCTACCCCACCAAATTGATAAGACAATGTCTTGCTAGGTCAAAACAAAGTTCACTGAGAAAACGTGTCTCAGCTCCAAAAAGAGATATCATAAGGAGGAGGTTTTTCCCAGAGAAATGTGTTTTATGGCCAAGCAGCACAAACACCATTGTAATTAAGAACCAGTTAAAAAATAGCAAACCTATTTAGAAAACAGAGACAATTTTTTTTTTAAATTCAACTGGAGATATATGTTTTAAATTGTTTAATTCAAAAAGCACCAATAAAACATAAAGCATCAATTCAAGTGAATGGTATGGTTGGACGGGACCTAGCCATGATTATGGCTGAAGGCAATAGTGAAGGGCCTGGGTTAGACATGGTAGTTAATCCCAACCATTGTTTTTATCTTTGTACTTAAAACTATTTTAGTTTAGAACTTCTTAGGTGGGGGCACAGCACAGGATGGCATAGCCAACAAGTGGTCTATGAGGTCAGATACTTCAGGCCTTATTTACAAGAAATGAGACATCACTGCACCAAGACAACGATGCACCAACATTTCTTGTGCCTGCGTCAACAAACCTTATGACGCAATAGATGCACCATATTTATAATATGGGGCTCCATGGCGCAAGTTCCTAAGGATGCATCAGAAATCTGTACTTTTCCATTGGTAGGATGCTGCAAGGCATCCAGTCCAAATGTGGCGCATTGCTATGGTTCGTCATAAGACTGACGCAACTACAGCAATGTGTCCGAAATCAGAGGCGTTGTGTCAGTTTTGACTGTTGCAAGTAGCCTTATGTGTGGAGACCAATGTAATAAAGTGTGAAAAGGTGAAAAACTCACCTTGCACTCTATTACATTGGTTCTGGATGTCCCTCATACAAGTGGGCATAGTGTACTTATGTATACCAGTATGCCCAGTTTTATTTACTGTGTCACCTACCTTATGTGTGCACTTATCTGTTGAGGGGATGTGACTTGATTGTAGATTACGCTGTTTGAAGTTACTTCAGCTGGTCAGATATCTATGCCACAGCCAATGCATCATTTCTACGCCTGGGTTTTAGAGGCATAAGCATTTCAACGCATCTGATGCTCAGCGGCCTGCTTCTCGAAGAAGCGTCACTTTTGCAAAATTTTATAAATATCACTGCATCAGTTTTATGGAGGTTTTTAGGTGGGAATGCATACCTTGCATATATTAAAACTAACACGACGCAACCGATTCTGATGAAGGTAAACGACGCAGGCCAAATAAAAAGTGACACATCTGCCTAAATGGGTCACCTTGCAAATATGGAGAAAAGAAAGCACCACCGCTGAGTAGAACAAAGTTACGCAGCTGTAGCCCAAGCTCCTTGTAAATATGCCCTTCTTCTCAATGTCCAGTGTTAGCCTGGAATCTCCCCTGAAAAACTATGAGATATGAGTTTCAATATCGCATTCTGGCAGAAGTCATGTTGAGTGCAGTGTATGGCTGTGAGTAGGGTACCCAGAGCATATTCCACATGGGCAAGGAATGAGCACAACAGAACTTGGGGGAAGGTGCATGATGAGCACATAACCTTGCCAAAGAACAGTCCCTACATTCATTCACATGGAGGAGACAGTGAAATGTGACAGAGGCATAATTCTGCTTACAAGAGAAGGACTGAATTGGAATCCCTCCGGACGAATGGTGACAATATTGTATATTTTTTCACCCTGCCAATACATGTATTTTGTTCTGGCAATCCTCCGAAACCTAAATGTTGTCTTAAACTGTAAGTGAATGACTCTACTTTTTCTCATGCAAGTACCTCCTGAGAGGTGCTGCATGAACAGACAATTTAGCAGCGCTAGTAGACTCATGTTGTACCCCCTTGTCTAGGTTGCAATATTAAGAGTGACAGGTACTTTTTTCCTGTAACTGGAGTCATTGTGCTCAAAAGGCAGAGTACACTCTTCTTGCAATATTCAGATATATGGTAGCAGGGAGTGTTGTGGTGGAACAGGCATGCTCAATGTTGAATCATTAATGCATGCTGTCAGAGCTTTGATGATAACCATTGATGCAACGACGTGTTTGGTGGATAACAGCACTGCTGATGTGTCCTGCTCCTACCCACCACAACTGCACCGTACGCCCAAATCTGGGGGAAGGACTGGGAAAATATATTCATTAAAAGAAAATCTATTTGAGAATGTTTCTTTTACATAATATCTAAAACTGCAAAGTATATTAAATACAGTGGTGTTCCCTTTGCCCTTGGATGACAAAACTTTGCCAGCTGAGATCCTTGTCCTCTTGAGTTGTCTTTTCTTTCTTCGTCTACTATATCTAGTTCACTGTGTACAGAAATGCTTTGAAAGCATAGCTAAAGACATTATTGACACTTTGAACACTTGTGTTGCTGGGATTTTGAAACAATGTGAGCGTATTGATTCTTTTTTAACAGCTCCGAAACCTCTGCACGTTTCTCCTAGTTCAATTATGCTCCCTAAAGCCCAGCTAGAGACCAGGCTACGCACTGGTGTAGACAACTCGGGTGGTCAACCACTTTCCCCATCATGGGTAAGGCCAGAATCCGGATTCATGGAGAGAGTTGGGGCACACCAGGGCCGCCCTGAGAGGTGAGGGAATTCCAGCCGACGCGACAGGAACCCTGTGGTCATGACAGCTAAAGCCCAGACCTTGGTTACTAGGGAGCCCCCACCCTCACATGAGAGGCCTGTAAAACCCAATTGCTGTAGTCTTAATCTCCCCCCAGAAGCGATCCCACTGGTTGCGGTCCTTGTAAGGGTACCACCACTTGGTGCTGATGATAATGAATCCACCCCGGCCCTCCTATTAAAAGCCAAAAAATGGTGTGAACAATATTGTACTGGAAATACCGAGATCTCTTCTAGCATTATAATGGCCAGACGGGTGGGGTGGGTGGGTAATCGCCCGAAACAAGTTGACGGCGATTGTATTATTGTTAATTTTAACACACGAAATGCAGCTGATAGACTGTTTTGGGATGCCTCGGACCTGGACCTGGAGAAGGGGAAGGGGGTATCAGAGCCCTGCCATTGGGTTATTTTTATCCCCCAGTAAGACGATCGAATGTACTTGTTAAAACCCACTCTGAGGTATACTCGAGGAGGCCCTATCAGTCTCCTCAACGCCTTGTTGAAATAAAAAATTTGGAGCTCCACCCAGAAAGTTTTAGTGTTAGAGACATAATAGTCCAGCAAACTCTTCCTACGCAAATAGGCCGCGAAGGAGTGGGCATAGCCCTATTAAATAGATTTTCTCCACTGTCTCAGCTAGACGAGAATGATTGACTAGAGTTACCCCATGATTGTTCACCTGACTCCAGTCATAATCTCCAGCCTATTGACTTAGAAGTTGCCCCCAATTGGAAGATCATTAGTTGGAACATTGCGGGGCTCAGATCTAAAAGGGATGATCCTAGCTGGCTTGAGTTTATAAAAAAATACGACATTATTGCTCTCCAGGAAACATGGGAGAGGGAGAGCAACTTTTGGCTGGATGGGTTTAAAACTTTCTGCTCACCTGCACGTCCTACTCCGGCAGGTAGAGCCAAGGGGGCTTAGTGCTCCTTTTCTCTTTAAAGTTAAAAGGGTCCATAAAGATGATGGAGGTAAGCTCCCATAATTGTCTGATAATAGAATTATACACCCCCAATTGCCCTAAAATATTATTAATTATTTTTTATAACTCTGGGGAATGCGATTTTATGAATGAACACCTATCTTATTTGAAATGTTTTTTTGAAGTTTATAGATGGAAGCAATCCACTTTTTATTATATCATACTTATGGGCGATTTTAATATTCATCTGTGCGATCTGAATTGTTATGTTGATGATCATTTGGGCCCTGATTATTCGGTGTCACCCCACGCATACGCAAAAGGGGGAGGCTCTGGAGGACCTCCTGGCAGGAGCTGACCTCTTCGAACCTGGTTTCAATGATTTATCTGAGCGGGTTCCGACATTTAAGGCCAAGGGAAGGGATACCTTTATTGATTACATATTCTTGTCCCCCTCAATGCTGGCTAATGTAGTGCTCTATAATGCTAGGTTGTCCCCCTTTAGCGATCATAACCCAGTAATTCTTGAATTAAACAAAGACTTGGGTCTTCTGTGCTCACTGGGCAGGAACACGGGAGTTAATCATGTGGCAACAAGTGACCAGGGGAGGAGGCTTAAATGGTCTAAGGTAATTCCTGAATCTTTCTTTGTTAATTTATGCATGAAGGCTAAAAATGATATCGCAAAATGCGTAGATTATTCCACCCCAAAGGCTGAGGTCATTAGAGCCTTTGAAGGTATCTGCGGCCAGGTAGCAACTGACTTGACTGTTAAAACTAAACCCAGATCTAACCCAGATGAAAGGTGGTTTGACGCAAATTGCTCTAGGGCCCATCGAAATTTAGTACAAGCCCTGAAAATTAAACCAAGAGACAGGGAGCAGATAGCTAGTCTCAGGAAGCACTATAAGCTAGCGGTATATACCCGTAAAAGTGAGATCAAATCAGAGGCCTGGAACGCCCTAATGTCTGTTGAAGTCCTAAAGGATAGCTCGAAATTTTGGGCTATTGTTAACACACCTTTCTTCTCGGGTTCAGAGAATGACATCCTGGAAACTAATATCTCAGAAGAACAGTGGCTAGCACACTTTAAGATTATTTATGGATCAAGCGAGGTTCAGGATCCCTTTCCAGCTTCAGATACACAGGGTGATTTACCTTTGTTGGTTTTTAAAGAGGCGGACATTGAAAAGGCAATAATAGAGACATCCAGCAATAAGGCACCTGGCCCTGATTGTGTCCCTGCAGACCTGTATAAAGGTGAACCTAAATTTTGGGCCAAGATTTTGGCAAATGTGTTTAATGCCTCAGTTGTGCAGGGGTTTCCCGCATCCTGGTCCCTGTCTATAATTATACCAGTTTTTAAAAAAGGACAGAGAGGAGATCCACGGTGCTACAGAACTATATCATTGATTGATTCTGCCGTCAAAATTTTAGGTAAAGTGATCTTGGCTAAAGTCACTGATTGGGTAAATGATAATGGGGTTTTATCCAATCTTCAGTATGGTTTTAGACAAGGCAGAAGCACCATGGATCAGTGCCTTAATCTATATTTATTAATAGGCAAATACACCGTAGCCAAAAAAGGTTCCTTGCAAATGGCTTTTATGGACCTCACCTTCCGCATTCGATCTGGTAAACAGATCGAAGCTCTGGCCTATTTTACTTGATATGGGTATTGATCCCTGTTTGGTTCACTTTTTAGCAGATTTACATCGGGATCTTTTAGCAGCTGTCAGGGTCACTCAGGACGGCAAATGCACTAGTCACTTTAAATCAGGCAGAGGTGTCCGCCAGGGATGTATATTGGCGCCATTACTTTTTACCCTTTATATCAATGCCCTAGATAAAACCCTGGATCAGGCCAGTTTGGATATTCCGCGTGTAGGGACTAGGACTATTCCGGTCCTCCTATACGCGGACGATGCCGTTTTATTATCCCGAACTGCCATAGGTCTTCAGAGACTGTTGGATGCATTTGGGGCTTACATGGAATCCCTGGATCTGGTTGTGAATATGTCGAAATCACATGTCATGATAATGGGTCAAAGAAATAGAAAAGATAAAACTTTCTCATGCAATGGAGCTGAGGTGTCCAGAGTGACCTCTTTTACATATCTGGGGTTTTTATTTGATGACAGATGTTCCTGGGTCCCCCAACATAAAGCTAAAAAAACGCAGTAGTTAGATCGACGTCAGCTTTATTGGGGTTCTCACAGCGATTGGGAGCCAGGCCTTTGAAGCTATTCTTTCCATCTATAGATCTAAATGTCTGGCTATTGCTACATATGGTTCTGCCATTTGGGGCTACAAACAGTTGGCAGGGATGCAGTTGGCTGAAAATAAAGTTTTACGTACCCTCCTGTTCTGTGCCCCAATCAACCCCAACTTTTGCCATTCATCAGGAACTGGGGTTGGGATATGTGACTGACTCGCTGAGACTGGCCCCCTTGGTTTGCTGGATTAAAACCTGGCTCAATCCAGAGATAACTTTGAACCACCAGATCTTACGGGACTTTGTTGCCCTGGATAAAGCCAGCAGCATTCCGTGGCTGTCTTACGTTAAGTGCATGTTTCTTAAACTAGGGCGACCCGATATTTATAACGTCCCAGAAGGGATCAAAAAAGATGATATAAAATGGGTGAAATCACAATTTTTGAATATACTGATGTTGGAACGGGAGGAACGGGAGATACATAAACCTTTGGTTAGGGCTCATTATTTAATTAATTCTTCCCCATTAATTGAGCCCTACCTGAGAATTGTGTCCAAGCCTTATCATCGTTGGCTCCTGACTAGGTTCCGCTTCAATTTGATTCATTTTTCGCTGGGTAACCTTCCTGGATGGTGTAAATCAGAGGATATAGGCCTGTGTCAGTGCGACAATTTCTCACCACAGGATACAACGCATTTTATCATGTTTTGTGATTTTTACAATGACATACGGAGGAGGTTTCTAGCCCCTCTATTGAGGGGAAAGGGCTTCCTACAGGTTAGACCAGCTTTAATGTATCTTCAATTGCTAGATGATACACAGAATATTTTTAACATTGCTAGTTTCCTTGTTGCTGCTGTCCCCCTTAGGAAAAGGAGATTTCCTATGATTAATGACGTATGAATTTTTCAATTTTTATTCTAATGTAATTGTGTTTACCTGATAATTTTTAAGTCCTGATGAATTATAGATCTCTTGTAGGAATTTTTATACCTTTTATATCGCTTCATTTGTATTGAATGATAATACTTCTGTTTTCTGTTTTGTGTATTGTACTTTTATGATTTTAATTAATCGAATAAAGTGGTTTGACTGACTGACTGGCTTTGAAAGTGATATGGAGACAACTAAATCTTACAATTTCATACATAAAGTAGAAAAGACTGTACATTCCCGAACGCTCATGCTTCAATTTTAGGTCCGTGTCTTTGGGTATTGCAGGACTGCCTAGCAGGTGCAGATGTTAATTTCTCCCTCTGTCTTCATTAATATGACACCATTTAGTGCAGTATTTATGTCACCTCCAGATGTTGTTCATATTTGCAAGTAAAATTTATGACCCATTAAAAGAATCTACAATTATGCTTTGTTTTAGTAAGCTATACTGGGAAATGTTTTATTTGAGTAACAGTCTACTCAATAAGTCAAGTTCCCTATCAAAGCCATCCACGAGTAAACAGAGGTAGGAGTGAGGGATACAATTGTGCTCACTTCAAACTGGGAAAGCCAACACTTTAAATCCAATTTGCAAAAATAACTGATAATATACATATTATTGAATTGCTATCAACAAATGCTGATTAGTTGTGCAATACATTCAGTAAATTGGCAACCAACAGCCATTAATAAAAAATCAACATTCAGCAGTTACAGCCAGTTGTAGCAAGTCTTTTTGCGTTTGCAAATAGCCCGATTTGCAGAATCGAGCCTTTTGCAGCTGCAAAAGGGCATTGTGGTATGTAAGAAACCCAAATTGCGATTTGGTAACACATTACCGAATCGCTATTTGCCTTTGCGACTACCAACAGATTCTGTATTTGGAAGGAGCGTGTTCAGGGTGTTTAGGGTGCGCCTTCCAAAAACCGAATGGCAGAGGGATGTGTTAATGTTCTGTAACCAAAAACAGGTCTTAAAACATTAATGCTTTACTAACCACTGAAAGGTTGTGCTAAGACATATGCAAATGGGAAGGGGTCCCCAAGGGACTCCTTTCCTTTGTTAATGATGAGAAAAACATTTTTTATGAGTAGGCAGTAGCTGAAGGGACATCTGCCTACTTTTTAAAAGTGTTTGTTAAATATTTAATTATTTTTTAAAAGCAATCACAGACATGGTGGTCTGCTGACTCCAGCAGGGCACAATCCCTGTGATGGCAGCGATGCATAGTGGGTCGCAATTTGTGACTTACCACATTATTATTGGTACATTGAATTTCGACCCACTACAAATCAGGTTTTTGCAAACCAAAATATTAGTACATAGGTAGGTTCACAAAAACAGAATGGAATTGGTAAAAGCCAATGCACAATTTGCGACAAATGTTATTGATTCCTTCTTTGTACATCCGAAACTTAAGGCCTCATGTATAAGGGTTTTTGCATTCCCAAAAGCTCTGACTCAGTAAATCAGAGAGTTTTCAAATGCTAGAAACCTTTTGTAAATGTAATAAACCCATTTAACGATTAAAATAATATTTTCCTAAATGCTAAATGGGTGTAGAAAATATTAAGAAATTACAATTTCAAAGGGGCATGTTAAGGGCGTGCCTTCTAAATACTGATTTTTTATGGGATGTTTTAGTGCGTTGCATATGAAATTCAGTCACAAAACATTATTATTTTACCACCACCTCAAAGGAGATGGTAACCCATTCACTAATTGGAAGCGGTTTCCAAGGGACCCCTTTATCCTTTGTGAATGTGGCCAAAAACAATTTTAGGAGCGGACGGTCATCCACGGGACCACTGCCTGTTCCTAAAAATATTTGTAAAAATTTAAATTTTTTCTAACACATCCAGTTTTTCTTTTAAGAAAGCGGGCTGGATTAAAAAAAAAGCTTGCTTTATTTAAAAACAATCACAGACATGGTGGGTTTCTGATCCCATCAGGCCATCATGCCTGTGATTAAAACGAATTGTAGGCTGTCACATTTTTCTATCTACCTCATTCATATGTATTAGGTAGATCCAATTGCAGTCCAATACTAGTTGGTATTTTGTGAACCAACCTATAAGTACACATGCATTCAGTAAAAGTCGGTGTGCACAAATTGCGACCACTTTTTCTGAATCAATTTTTAGTACATGAGGCACTTACATCCTGGTTACCTGGCTGTTGAGTCAATATTGGTTGCAACATCGTTTGCACTCAAAACTGGAATACAATAGCACATGACACATATCAAGGGTGCACATTGTATTTAATTCAAATCCAAATTTAGTATAGTTCCCATTTCCTTTGAGCACACCTCAGAACTGTGTGTAAATTGTGCACATTTATCGCACCCATCTTGTTGGAAGCCTGCTCTGTATATACCATACCAAAAAGAGGTATAGTGTGCACAGAGTCCAGTGAGTCCCCAAAGGTATGGCAGAGGTTAAAGTAGATAATACCTTACTCTCAATTTAGTGGTAGTTGGACTGAGCAGTAAGGCTTATCAGAGGGTAGTGTGAATACATTTGGTTTACATATTCATACAAGGCAGAAACGCACACTCAATGACTGACTCCAGACCAATGTTTGTAGAAAAAAATTACTTTGTTACTTTTATTTCTAGGAACCAAGTTGAACTCATTTACAGGTAAGTAGATATTTTATGCGTACTTTCAATTACTGGCAATAGAAATACTTTGGCATTGTCAATTTAAAATAGTAACATTTAGTACTGGCACCAGATAGGCAGTTGTAGATAATCTATCTATTGATTGCAATGCAATCCCAAGGAAGACAAACAGGGTTATGCATCAGTGGGTAAGTACTCTACTTATTTTCCCAGTCTTCAGGTTGTTAGGCTGGCCCTGGGCAAGGGTCAGTTAAAGGGGGGCACTGCACCACCAGCGGCACGGGGTGGCCGCATGCAGAGTTCACCCAGTCCAAGGCTAGTCACTGGAAACTGAGGTCAACTGAAGAATTGCAGAGTTCAGTATCTACACCACGGAGGTCGATACCGGCAAGGATGTTCTGCTCTCGGCGGAGAGCAATGGGGATGAATGAGAGTCAGGGGACTGTGAATGCCGGGACCATCACGGTTGTTGTCAGCAAGTTACTGTAGGTGGAATGGAGGCACCACTAGGTCAGCAGATGCGGTCCTGGGGATGGGGATACATGGGGCAGGAGGAGGCTGGCAGGGCCACTTGGAGGAGGGTACAGGCTCTTGGAAACAGAGCTGTGAACAGCTTGGGTTGTTGGGCTGAGAGGATTCCTCTAGGTCATGGAGGCTGTCCAGCTGTGGTGCTTTCGTCTGGCAGGGCAGAGTCGCTGTTCTTATACCGGAGGACGCCGGGGATTAGAGACTCAGCCCAGAGGGAAGTTCTTGGAGATTGGGTGAAGGCTGGAAGGTCTCTGGGGTTTATTGAAGGGCTTGGCAGGATATCTGGAAGAAGAGCAGGTCCAACTGTCGAACCAGTTAGGTGGTTGGGTTCTTGCAGAGTTCTGTCTGCAGCAGTTCAGTTCCTGGTCCGACAGCAGTCTTCTTCTGTCTTCTTCTTTGGTCCATCGAATCTGAGGCACAAGGTTCAGGGGAAGAACTTAAATACTAAATTTAAGGGCATGACTGAGGGAATAGCCAATGGCTACTGTCCCCTCGGGTGACTACACCCTTTGGGGAGATGGGCAGATCCCTGTTCATATTGGGCCCAATTCTCCAATTCAAGATGGAGAATTTCTAAGAGAGGTGTTCACCTAGCTCCTGGCAACCCTAGGGGTGTGCCAGGCTGAGGTGGACAATCCTACTCTGCTTACTGATTTTCCCACCTGTCTGGCCGCCAAAAGTGGGACCCGGACAGGGGGGTGTGCATATCCACTAGATGGATCTGCCCAAATCAGCTCACATCACAAGGTGAGAGGCTTTGAGGCTCACTGCCAAGTGTTGCTGTTTCTGCCAGGGGGAGGTGAGAAGCACCTCCACCCAGAGCAGGCTTTGTTCCTGACCTCTGAGAGCACAAAGGCTCTCAGTCCATGAGTTCAGAAACCTGATTGGTGGTAGCTGGCCGGCGGGGACCAGTCAGTTATTACACTAGAAGTCGGTTGTTTTTTCTGAGTGCATTTTATAATAAATCCAACACTGGCAATAGGGTGGGTTTATTTGGAAGTTTGGTACCTAACTTCCTAGTTTTCATAAAGCCATCATGGCGCTGTGTAGTTCGTAATGACAAATTCCAAGCCCATGTACTAAAAATGGCTTCACTAATCTTACAATGTCTGTGAATAGCACAGACACTGTAGGGGCATATTGTTCATGCAGCTATGCCCTCACCTGTGGTATGGGGCATCCTGCCTTAGGGCTGTAAGGTCTGCTAGAGGGGTGACTTACCCATGCCACTGGCAGTGTTGGTGGGCATGGTATACAGGGATGTGTGTCATGTCGACTCTTCAGTTTGGTCTGATCCAAAACACGCAGCCTGCAATGGCAGTGTGTGGGTGTCAAGTTGAGGTGTCTCTGAGGGTTTCATAATACTTGCTGCAGCCCTCAGAGGCCCTCTCTGGTTACTAGGCCCTTATACAAGGGACTTACATGTGTCCCAGAGGTGTGCCAATTGTGGAAACAAAGGTACAGTTTTGGGAAAGAACACAGCTGCTGGGGCCTGATTAGCAGGGTCCCAGCACACAGTCAGTCAGTTGGGATCAGGTATCTGCCAAAAGGTTAGAGGGTAATCATGCAAAAAGGGGCCCTTTCCTACACATATCTCTTGGTAATTTGCTAGTTTGCAATTTTCACCCATAAATTGTGTCCTCATTATCATTGGGGCCTTACAGTACTCTATAAATAAACATAATTTCCCCTTAATGTGTTTTTTAAATTTTGGTTCTTGGATTCTAATTGATTAAAACTAAATTATTTCCCACCCTTTACCCCTATAAACCCCATAACCCGAAACCTGACCTGAAAAAATAAATACATATTTAACAGAATTTTCAAATAAATAATTAATATTAATTAATAAAGAATTATTAATTATTTAAAAATAAATGACTTCCCACTCTTTACCCCTATAAACACCACAACCTGCAAATAAAATTCACATAAAAAAATGATTAGCATAATTAACATAATTAAATATTAATTAATTAAATACTATTAAATAAAAACAATTAATGTATTATAATTAAATTACTTCCCAATCCAACACTTTCCCTACTGTTGCCCTCATTGGAGTGGTAATAGTACATATTACCCCTCTGAATCCAACAGTTTTCCTTCTGTTGCACTTATTGGAGAAGAAATAGTCAATTTTACCCCGCCGCAATCCAACATTTTCCCTACTGTTATACTGACTGGAGTGGTATTTGTAAATTTGACACCTTTGCACTCCAAGAGTTTTCCTACTGTTGTACTGGCTGGAGTGGGAATAGTACATTTTTCCTATCTGCAATCCAACACTTTTTACTAATGTTGCATTTAATGGAGGAAGATTTGTAAATTTCACCCAGTTTTATTATTTTTGTGTTGCGTGAAGTGGGAGTAGTGCATTTTCCATTTACTATAATAGTTTGCGTAGTTTTGTATAAATTGTAGTGGGAATAGTATTAAATTCAATATTTTATAATTTATTGAATATTATTATAATTTATATTATTATGTTTTTATTTATATAAATTATTCTGTTTATATGTATTAGTGCTTTTAATGTGTAAAATATTTTTACTAAATTTTAAGTTGTTTAGTTTTTTAATTTAAGTACAATGAATTGTTTTTTAAAGATTTTATGATATTGTTATGTATATATACATACAGAGTTATTTCTTTCTTATATTTTTATATTAGTTGGAAATTTTGAGATTATAATAGAAATTAATAAAGTTAAATACTTGTTTTTTAAGCAGCTATATGTTCGGCCCACCTGGATTGCCACCAATGGCAGAACGACTTGTAAAATATAAAGCGGACTGGCTGAAATGACTCTGTTGCAGCAGGGATTTGAAGAAGGCACTATGTCCGAAACGTGTCATGCCATGCTAAAATAAATTACTTACCTGATGTCCCCGCTGTGTCCCTCCGGTTCTTTACAGTACAGGAATCTTTGTTGGCATATTTTGCGCGCTAGCCCTGAGCGTGCTGGAGGAGACCCGCCTTGTCAAGTGGCCAGAGTCATTAAGGGCAGTTTCGGCACATACTACGTTTCCAAGGGATTGGAAGTACTCTGGCCCACCGTATCCACACACAGCAAGGCACCGTTGCAGATAGCAATTCGTGATTACACGGAGGAGCTGGGATTACTGAATCCGCAGTTCCAGGGCATGTTGAAAATGGATTCATGCGGTTGAGGCGTCTTGGGGACCCAGGAAAGAAATTCATTTTAACAGCAAGGGTGTCGCCATCTGACTTTACTATGTTCCTCTTTAATCCAGGACTCACAAGGGGATTTAATGAGCCGATACGAGACATTCACCGGATGTGCCGTGAGAGGTGCATGTTGGGAACTGTAGTCTGCCGACGAAAACTGCAGTGTTTGTTGTGATGTCAGTTCGGCCCACCTGGATTGCCACCAATGGCAGAACGACTTGTAAAATATAAAGCGGACTGGCTGAAATGACTCTGTTGCAGCAGGCATTTGAAGAAGGCACTATGTCCGAAACGCGACATGCCATGCTAAAATAAATTACTTACCTGATGTCCCCGCTGTGTCCCTCCGGTTCTTCGCAGTACAGGAATCTTTGTTGGCATATTTTGCGCGCTAGCCCCGAGCGCGCTGGAGGAGACCCACCTTGTCAAGTGGCCAGAGTCATTAAGGGCAGTTTCGGCACATACTACGTTTCCAAGGGATTGGGAGTACTCTGGCCCAACGCATCCACACAGAGCAAGGCACCGTTGCAGATAGCAATTCGTGATTACACGGAGGAGCTGGGATTACTGAATCTGCAGTTCCAGGGCATGTTAAAAATGGATTCATGCGGTTGAGGCATCTTGGGGACCCAGGAAAGAAATTCATTTTAACAGCAACGGTGTCGCCATCTGACTTTACTACGTTCCTCATTAATCCAGGACTCACAAGGGGATTTAATGAGCCGATACGAGACATTCACCGGACGTGCCATGAGAGGTGCATGTTGGGAACTGCAGTCTGCCGACGCAACTGCAGTGTTTGTTGTGAGGTCAGTTCGGCCCACCTAGATTGCCACCAATGGCAGAACGACTTGTAAAATATAAAGCGGACTGGCTGAAATGACTCTGTTGCAGCAGGCATTTGAAGAAGGTACTATGTCCGAAACGCGTCATGCCATGCTAAAATAAATTACTTACCTGATGTCCCTGCTGTGTCGCTACGGTTCTTCGCAGTACAGGAATCTTTGTTGGCTATATATATATATATATATATATATATGCACTTATCTATATTATTTAATAAATTATATCTTTGGCACCGGCAATAAAAGTTGTCCGTTCCTGTTTTCTTGTGCGCGATCGCACATTTGGAGAGTAACTGGATATATATATATATATATATATATATATATATATATTATCTACTGGCGGTCGCCAGTAGATAGTTATAGTTACAACCTATTATCCATAGGAAATCCGCGACATTCTATTTGAAATAACTCTCTTGCCAGTTGACGTATCTTCGCAAAATTTTCAAACTTTGTGGCCCGCTCCGGTCCGCTCCTACCCTGAAAGTCTCGGGGGATTCGTCAAGCGGGGGCCGAGAAAAAAGGGGGTCCCAAAACGCGTTTTCCCCATGCAATTTTCCATAGGAAACTTTAGACACGGCTACAGCCCGAACTGCTGAACGGAATTACACCAAATTTGGCAAAGAGGTAGTTCTTGGTTCAGAAAGAACCCTTTTGTTAAATGGTGTAAATCCGTTCAGTAGTTGCTGAGAAAATCAAAAGTAAAAAGATAGTGATATCTATGGCCGAGTAGGGTCCGCGTACCCTCCCGATCACGAGCTGCATGTTAATTGGCTGTCAGCTGGCTGTCAACATTCCGATTCAGGAAATGTTGGCAGCCATTTTGTCCCTCGGTAGAACCGAGGGACAGAAACAAGTGCGCAAAGCGCACAAAGGGGGCAGGGTAGAAACACCCTGACCCCCTAGGTTTGCTCAGGGGGTCCCACAAGGACCCCCTGGGCAAAAAAAATAAAAATATTTTTTTTAAAAATCGGCAGGATGCGCTAAGGGTGCGCCCAAGTCCCGGGGGCATGGTGGGGGGGGGTTAATTTTATGTGTGGGGGACCTCAAAGGACCCCCCAAGCCCCGGGGACCGCCACCCCCCGGGGCTTTTTGAAGATGCTGCGGGAGGGCTCTGAGCCCTCCCGCAGCCCCCGGGGACCGCCACCTCCCCGGGCTTTTTTTTACATTGAACAACCTGTGTGGGGGCTCCAGCCCCACATGCCCCGGGGACCACCACCTCCCGGGGCACTAACAAATTAAAATGGGGGTCCGCTTTGGACCCCCGAAGCCCCGGGGACCACCACCTCCCGGGGCTGTGCTGATGTAGGGAGGGGGCCGCGTGGCCCCCTCCTGGAGCCTGTGATGGCCCTGGGGACCGCCACCCCCAGGGCCGGCTCCTGCAGTGTCCCGGGTGCCTACCCCGGGACACTGCTGTTTGTAAGACAGGACGGAGCCTCGCGGCTCCCGTCCTGTCATTGCAAACTGCTTTGGATATTGGAAGAGAGAGCAGGAAACCTGCTCTCCTTCCAATATCCAAGCCGATTGCTTTTCACATGGGGAGCAGCATGTTAGCTGCTCCCCATGTGTAAAGCAATGCCGGCTCCCGTAGGACACGGGGAGCCGGCGGGACTGTGGGGGCTTGGGGACCCCCCCACAGTCCCCAACGGAGGCCAGGCCCCGGGGGATGGGGTCCCCGGGCAAGTAGGGCCCGGGAGGGGGGCCACGCGGCCCCCTCCCCAAAGTTTTCAAAAAAAAAAGAGTATGGCCGGCCCCGGGGGATGGGGTCCCCGGGGCCTTAAATGGCCAGAGGAGGGGGGCCACGCAGGCCCCCTCAAAATAATAAAAATAAATATAGAGGCCATGCCCCGGGGGATGGGGTCCCCGGGGCCAATACAGGCCCAGGGAAGGGGGCCACGCGGCCCCCTTCCCGTTTTTTATTTTATTTTGTAATTTAAAAGGGGTAAGGCCCTGGGGGATGGGGTCCCCAGGGCCCAAAACATAGAAAAGGAAGGGGGCCACACAGCTCCCCTTCAGGAGACAACATTTTTTTTTTTTTTTAAACGATCGGGCCCGCAGGCCCCGCCCCTTCTTTCACCACTCTGCAAACGCGCCCTGGCGCGTTTGCAGAGGGGAACGAATTCCCCTTGAATACTGGGGGTCCCTGGGGCCAACTAGCCCACCAGGAACCTCCAGTATGCGCCAGTGGGCTGCCTTGCAGAGAGGTGTACAGAGGCCACGCCCCTTTACACCTCTCTGCAACGCAGCTCTGTGGCGCTTTTGGAGGTATATGGTGGGCTAGTTGGACTCCGGGGACCCTCAGGATTCAAGGGGACTTAATCCCCCAACTTAAAACGCGCCACGGGGCGCGTTTGCACAGTGGTGAAGGGAGGGCGGGGCTTCAGGTGACATGTGTGCAAACAGGCCCGTGGCGCGTTTTAAGATGGGGAATTAAATCCCTTCAATCCTGAGGGTCCCTGGGGCCAACTAGCCCAACAGGTACATCCAGAAAGCGCCACAGAGCCTGCGTTGCAGAGAGGTGTAAAGGGGTGTGGCCTCTCTACACGTCTCTGCAACGCAGCCCCCTGGTGCATATTGGAGGTTCCTGGTGGGCTAGTTGGCCCCTAGGGACCCTCAGGATTCAAGGGGACTTAATTCCCCAACTTAAAACGCGCCACGGGGTGCGTTTGCACAGATGTCACCTCAGGCCCCGCCCCCTCCCTTCACCATTGTGCAAATATTCTTCTAAAATCATCCGAAATACGAATTCCGATTTACTCACCTGTTATAAGGAGAGACCTCAGTGCTGCATCTTTCAGCCCAGTACTGGTCCTGAAAAGTAATTTTAACCGTACTTACCAGTAACTTGAATTTCCTTCCATAGGATATCATTGCCTGCTTTTTGCTGAAAAAGTTTCTGTTGATTTTTGAAACATACAAATATTCCTCTAAAATCAGCCGAAATACGAATTCCGATTTACTCACCTGTTATAAGGAGAGACCTCAGTGCTGTATCTTTCAGCCCAGTACTGGTCCTGAAAAGTAATTTTAACCGTACTTACCAGTAACTTGAATTTCCTTCCATAGGCTAACATTGACTGGTTTCACTTGGAAATTCTTCTAAGTGTGGAGTTTTGGAACTTTAAAATATTCCTCTAAAATCAGCCGAAATACGAATTCCGATTTACTCACCTGTTATCAGGAGAGACCTCAGTGCTGCATCTTTCAGCCCAGTACTGATCCTCAAAAGTAATTTTAACCGTACTTACCAGTAACTTGAATTTCCTTCCATAGGATATCATTGCCTGCTTTTTGCTGAAAAAGTTTCTAAGTGTTGATTTTTGAAACATACAAATATTCCTCTAAAATCAGCCGAAATCCGAATTCTGATTTACTCACCTGTTATCAGGAGAGACCTCAGTGCTGCATCTTTCAGCCCAGTACTGGTCCTGAAAAGTAATTTTAACCGTACTTACCGGTAACTTGAATTTCCTTCATAGGCTAACATTCACTGGTTTCACTTGGAAATTCTTCTAAGTGTGGAGTTTTGGAACTTTATAATATTCCTCTAAAATCAACCAAAGTACGAATTCCAATTTACTCACCTGTTATCAGGAGAGAACCCAGTGCTGCATCTTTTAGCCCAGCACTGACCCTGAAAAGTAATTTTAACCGTACTTACCAGTAACTTATATTTTCTTCCATAGGAATCCATTGTCTGGTTTTCAGCAGAAAAGTTTCAAAGTGTCGATTTTCACAAACTACAAATATTCCTTAAAAATCGCCTGTATGACTTAAACGCATTCTTTCAACTGTTTACAGGAGATGCACCAGTGCTGGATCCAGGATCCAACACTGAGTAAGAAAAAGTAACGATAACAGTTTTTACCTGCTAAGTGAATTTCCTTCCATAGGATAACATTGGTGATTCTATGAGAAAAAGTTTCTAAGTGTCAACTTTTAAAATACAATAATATTCCTTAAAAATTACGACTGTAACCAAAACGCTTTACTCAACTGTTTACAGGAGATGTACCAGGACTGAATCTAGGATCCAGTCCTGTGGTTAGAAAAGTAATCCATAAAGTAACTAATTGCATTTAACTAGAAATTCACATTGAGCTGAATGTTGCATTGTGTTTGAAAATGTGTTGCCCATTGCAACAACTGTAACTACTGTACTTAAAAGTCTATTGCCTATGTGCAAAGTATTTAAACTAAAGTAATTCATTCTAAGAAAGTATTTTTTGTAATGTAATGTATAATGTAATTACAATGTAATTTAAAAAATAAAATATGTAAAAAAAATTGTTTCTAAAAATGTAGTAAATTAGTATTAAAAAAATGTATATAACAATTAATACATTTAAAAATTGTCATTTACAAAACCTTTGAAATTCACTGAAAAAACCGTAGGTTTCAGACATGTTATAGTTACAAATTAGCATTTAAAAACCTTTGAAATTCACTGAAAAAACCATAGGTTTCAGGGACGTTATAGTTACAAATTAGCATTTAAAAAACCTTTGAAATTCACTGAAAAAACCATAGGTTTTAGGGACAGTTATAGTTAGTTGGACATTGCACTCGTACAAAACCCGTGAAATTCCCCCGTTATAGTTAGTCCAGCTAACTATAACTCGCGCCCCGCAATGCACTGCTGATGACGTCACATATTACATCACTCATGACATGGTCAGTGACATCACTGGTGACATCACTGATGACATCTCAAATGACATCACTGATGACATCACTGGTGACATCATCCATGTGATAATTTCATGCATCTTCTCACACCCTAATATAACCTTTGATACACCCACTCTAAATTACAGACTGCCATTCGCAAAACCATAGACACTCCAACACCAATAACTACATACCCACTCACTGATTCTTAGGTCTACGCACACATCAACTCACTCACCCGTACAGTCACTCATACTTACGCTCACTCAGTACAGGACTATCATATGCACTCATACTCCTATATAGACACTCAAACACCGCCACTCATCCATAGAGGTACTCACACACCTAGTCAGTCATGCAAATAATTAAACACACTACCATTTACTCACCTATACAGTTATACACATACCAGCTCACTTACTCATACAAATACTAGCACATTCTTACGCTCTTATACAATCACTGATACAAGCACACACTCATCCATACAGCCACTATCACAATCACTCACTCTCGCTTATAGCTATTTATATACTCCAACACACATATATACTGCCTTTCACATATGTAGTTACTCACACATGTACCACTGGGACATACATTCACTCACTAACACACTCTTACACACACTTACCCACCCATACAGTCTATCACAGATGCACTCTTGAAACCATCCACCCAGTGAATCACCCACTCACACATTTATGCACAGAGTCGCACACACCCCTCCCACACAAACACTCAGGCATCCATACAGATACTCACACAAGCATTCATTAACTCATATAGACACTCATGTAGCTATTCACAAACACATGCAGCCACTTACACAGCAACAGACAGACGGATACAGACATTCACCCAGTTTAGTCACTAACCCATGCATTCAGTAAGATACGTTAAATCACTCACTTATACAGTCAGTCACGCACCTACTAAATCATCCATACAGACACTTACACACCCACTCATTCTTCAATACGTCTTTTCCTATATATATTAAAAATATTTAAACTTTACAGAAACACACAGTCACTGGATGATGTCAACAGTGATGTCATTTGAGATGTCATCAGTGATGTCATCAGTGATGTCACTGACCATGTCATGAGTGATGTAATATGTGACGTCATCAGCAGTGCATTGCGGGGCGTGAGTTATAGTTAGCTGGACTAACTATAACGGGGGAATTTCACGGGTTTTGTACGAGTGTAATGTCCAACTAACTATAACTGTCTCTAAAACCTATGGTTTTTTCAGTGAATTTCAAAGGTTTTTTAAATGCTAATTTGTAACTATAACGTCCCTGAAACCTATGGTTTTTTCAGTGAATATATATATAGATATAGATATAGATATATATATATTACCTACTGGTGGTCGCCAGTAGGTAGTTATACTTGGGACCTTGTTTCTATTAAAAAAGCGTTTTTTCTTTTGCTAATATCTTTAGCACCGTTTGACGAATCTCCGCGAAATTTTCCAAACAAATGACCAGCTCAGGTCAGCTCCTACCTTGAAAGTTTGGGGGCGATTTGTCGAGCGGGGACTGAGAAAAAAGGGGGATTCCAAAATGCTTTTTCCCCATTTTAATTTCCATACGAAACTTTAGACAAAGCTACAGCCCGAACTGCTGAACGGAATTACACCAAATTTGGCAAAAAGGTAGGTCTTCGTCTAGAAAGCATGCCTTTTCTTAAATGGTGTAAATCCATTCAGTAGTTGCTGTGAAATTCAAAAAATAAAAATGTATATATCTGAGCACCAAGGAAAATATTTTATTCTCACTGCGTGATGTCTGTCCTGACGCGTTTCGGCTGATCCCAGCCTTTTTCAAAGTCATGTTACCATTTTATTTTTTCACATTTAAAGGTACAGTGCATATAGACATAGAAGAAACAATGGCCGTTGTACAAATGTCCCTATCATTATGCATCCTGTATATTGAACTGGCAGGATAATTTACATCATTTTTATAACTTTTCTAAAAGTTTTTTAATCATTTTTATACTTTTTGTTAAAAGAATATTTTTATAAAAAACAAACCAACTCAACATTGTATTATCCTGAGGGGCGTGGCCAACAACATGGCCGAGTAGCCGTGTTCGCCGGAGGTCCGGCGGCCCGAAAACGATCCTGCCTGATATCCTGTCTTTGAGCCTCTTTTAAAACCCCACTTTGCCGGCCACACGTTTATTAACCCCTGGCCCGTGATCGACGAACTCTGCAGAGCCAATCCGATGGAGGTGCGGGGCTAGCACGGCCTCCGAGGTGACGGGGCCAGGGACGCCAAGATGGCCGCCTGATCCCCACGGAGATAGACCGCAACGGAGAAAGCCCACCCGGAGGGGGTGAGTCGTCCCCGTGCTGGTTGGTGGTGGCTGCCGGCCTTGCCTGCTGGGTGAATCCGAGGCCGCGTGGTGCCTAGGAGCTGAGGGACCTGCACTGGGTGCATACGACTGACATGGCCGCCCTCCTTGGCTGGGGGGGCGGCGGGGAATCACTCACTATGTGCTGGGGTGAGGCTCTCTTCGTCCCCTGCCCCCTGGATCGCTGCGGGGGTGAGGACTGCCCCGAGGTCCTGATTGCCGCAGGAGCCGCCGCGGACCACATATTTCAGCACCAGTGTGGCTCGCACTCTGCCCCCAGGCCGGATCACCGGGGGGTCGGGAGAGACCGGGAGAAATGAGAGACAGCGCTGGGACTGTGTGCAGCCTTGTAATCGCTGCTGCAGCTCCTGCGGCGGCCCCCCTGCTTCCCCTGGTGTGGTGGGGGAAGGGGCTCGCCGGTGAGGAGCATTCTTGGTGTGAGACCCTCCTTGCCTCCGGTGGGATTCATGGAGCCGGCGCCTGGCTGCCCGCGGAGCTGCAGACTGGAATAAGAGGGAGAGACCCACACTGCGGTGGTGGGCGCTGCTGCCCCGAGCATTGGAGCCAGATGGGAGTGATCGCGCTGCAGTGACGGCGTCCAGCGAGACAGGGGTAAGAGTAACACTGGGCAATGACTGATGGGCCCAGTAACTGATGGCCTCAGGGGACGTGCCCTAATCCTGGACTGAGAGATTGAGAGGTCCGGGGGCGGCAGTGGGCGGCGATTGCTGGCTAGCATTTCACCACGCCTGCTCCGCCATTCTCCCCACGCTGCTCAGAGGCGACCCATGGGGGGCGACAGTGCCAGCTGTGCTTGAATCTGTCTGGCTGCTTCCTTTGTGCCTCATACAAGAGTGTGGTGGGGCCCGATTGTGCCACGCGACTGCAAGACAAATGCACTGTTGTCCGGCGAAGGCAGCTGGACTCCTGCTGCAGAGACACATGACGAAGCGGTGCAGAGTCAGCACCCCCTACACGCAATTGCAGGAGTGACCATGTGACACACCACCCTTCGGAGGCCATAGACTTCGCTCCGTATAGAATTACATTCCCTGTGACTATATCTAAGGGATAGGCATTGGGAAACCCCCCCTGAACGCTAATCCTTTTGCGGAGAGAGCCCTTTCAAGGTGTGGCCCGAGGAGACGACGCAGACAGGTGGGCTCCGTGTGTGCTTGCGGTGCTGGGGGGACATGCCGTGCCTGCCTCCCAGGTGCTGCTTCCGGCGGTACTGGCTGGGACACGAGCTTGCGACTTTCCCCTTTGGCGCTTCCCCTCCCCGATGAGGTGGCTGATTGACATACCCCCCCGGCCTCGATGATGGCTAAAGACAAGGAACCCAAGTCCCACCGCCAAGGGAAAATGGACAAATACACTAAGGTGCTCCCTACACACACTGAACCTGAGGGAGACACCGCGAGTGCGCCAGACAATGCTGCCATTCTTCAGGCGATCCAGGCCTCAAGAGAAGCCTTTGAGGGCAAAATGGCAGAGATACGATCAGGAAGTGACCTTCTCCGGCAAGATGTTCGCAATATCGCGGATCGCGTCACACAAACTGAGGCCCGCATATCCGAAATGGAAGACGCGACGCATACCTCTAGGGGCGATATCAAAGAACTACAGGCTACTGTGAGGGAACTTGTGTGGAAAGTTGACGATGCGGAGAGCAGGGCACGGAGAAATAACCTCCGCTTTGTCGGAATACCTGAAGGACAGGAGAACAATGACCCCATCACTTTCTTGAAGACATGGTTGCGAGATGCTCTTCCTGCTTTCTCGTCGAACGGGCACATAGGATGCCGGCTGTGAGACCCCTACCTGGAGCTCCACCCCGCCCGTTAATTGCTCTATTCTTAAACTATCAGGACCGAGATGCAATCTTAAGAGAAGTGCGCAAACTTGGGGAACTCAGCTAGCCAACTCCAGGGTCATGATCTTCCCGGATTACTTGAGGGAGGTACAGAAAATGCGGAGGTCCTTTGACTCAGTGAAAGTCAAACTCCGGGCCCTAAACATTCAATACATGCTTCTCTTCCCAGCCAAGCTCAAGGTGATATTCCAAGACTCGACTCAGTTCTTCCAAACACCCGAGGACGCCTGTGCCTGGATTGAAGAACGCCCGAGGCTCGGACCGAAGGCTAGCGGAACCACATCGCATCCGGGAGCCCTGTCACCGAGATGGGAGCTCAGACCACGGAGGGGGAAACCGAGATGGCATCTTACAGCAAGAAACTCGAGACGCTTGGGGACAATGCAGCCAGGGACACCATATAGACGGAGAGAGACATCCCCGGGGGGGGGCGCGGGCTGCCGCTGGAGACTCAACTCATGGAGATAGCACTCATGCTGACCAGTCTGACCAGGACTCCCCGGAGGACACTGATGGTGATCACCCCTTACTCATGGCTATCCACCAGGCAGAAGGGACTGGGATGACAGGCCCGGGAAGTGGAGCCAGATCATCAACAACAGCAGCACCAAAGTGGCGAAGAAAAGTAACTCATGGGCGTGGCGGAAGAACCAACCGGCGATATAACACCGGCGAAGGGGCCACCCCCTCAGACTTGTCTGTGTCAAGGAATGAACTGTGTGAACCATCTTCCTGGACTAGAGACATATCCTTTGCAGCTTTGGTTGTTAGTTGGAGTTAGGGGTGAGGGGAAGGGTGGGAGCGACAGACACCTCAATGGACACCTATGCTTGTTGTTATTTTGGTGATTACAGGGTTGAGTATAGGATACATGAGGATGTGGGGTGGGGGGGCTAGAGAGGGGAAGGGCGGGGAGATTGAGGGTTTTTTGGGTGACATGGGGCAGGTGAAGATGTGGGGTGGGAGGTTCGGGGGGTTGGGAGGGGAGTTTGGGGTTTTTTGGTTCAAAGATTGTTCATGGTTATACACAGCAGGTTATCTCTACTGCAGAATCAGCTACAACTGGTTAGGGACAACACGGATAGGATACACTCCTCCTGTGAAGCACACAAACCACAAATGGGATGGGTGATACACCATTCACCGTTCTGACATGGAATGTCAACGACCTGGGAAGTAAGATTAAGAGGGGATTGGTGAACAGATATATCAAACGGCTCAAGCCCGACGTAATCCTCCTACAGGAGACTAATCTCCGAGGTACCCGTTGTGCATTCTTAGGGAGAGGGGCGTACACAACACTTGCGCATGCAGGCTTCTTCCCCGGTGCTCGAGGGGTGGTGGTCCTCATCAGGAAAACCCGACCTTTTCATGGAGTTAAAACATGGGCGGACCCTGGGGGTACATATGCAGCAGTCCGGGGCATGTGTGGTTGGAGGGACTTCACACTGATTAGTGTGTATGCCTCTCCGTGCTTGCAATCCCAGACGCTACTCACCGTGGCTCAGATACTGTTAGATTCAGACTCCTCTACCCCTATATTGGACAGATCCAATTGGGCGACGGGCACCCGGACACCTACTCCACTGGAAGACTTTGTACATTCCTTGGGCCTGACTGATCTTTGGCGCCGCCACCATCCTTTTGACTGTAGTTACATGTTTAAGTCCTTCTCCCGGCTTGACTACCTTTTTGCGCCGGCGGGAGAAATCCAAGTTATCATGGCCGTAGATTATTTAGCAAGGGGCATCTCTGATCACTCCCCATTACAGCTGCAGGTTGGGGGTAGGGAGCATAAGCCCAGATCGGATTGGAGATTAGACGCCTGGGAGCTAGGTGATGAACACGTAGCGGAGACCGTGGCCGTAGAGACTAAATTATTTTTTCAGGACAATGAGGTGTCCGTACCATCGGAGGCCACTCTTTGGGAGGCTTACAAGGCGGTACTCAGGGGGAGGCTGCAAGATGTAATTGCCCGCAAGCATAGAGAAGAAACAATACAAATACAAGGCTTAGAGAGCAAATTGTTAGAACTAGAAAAGACATATCCCCAAACACCGAGGCGGAGACGCTCAGACAATTGGAGATCACACACAGGGAATTCCGAGCCCTAGCAGAGGGAGAGGCTTGCATGCAAATTCTGGCCCCCCCACCACAGACTATACGAAACTGGGGACAGGGCGGGACGGCTCCTAGCCTGGTTAAGCCAGAAGGACCGGGAAACAAACTGGGTGGACAAAATTGAAGAGGAGGAGACACGACACACGACTGCCCGCGATTGCAGGTGCGTTCGCTTACTATTATGCCAACCTATACTCGGCCCGTTCGATGATGGACAAACGCAAAATAGACGACTATCTCGCCGGGATAGACATGCCCACTTTGCAAACGGAAGACACAGAGGCTTTGGATGAGGATATTACCTTAGAAGAAGTTACGGCCGCCATTGCTAATCAGAAGTCGGGGAAAACCCCAGGGCCGAATGGACTCCCAGGGGAATTTTTTAAACAAAACAGCGGTATTCTTGCCCCCGCCTCCTAAACTTGTTTTTAGCGGCAAAAGATGAGGGATCACTCCCCCCAGACCTCTGCCAAGCCACAGTTGTGGTCATACCAAAACCGGGTAAGCCCCCGGGGAGCTGTGGCTCCTATCGCCCAATCTCGCTCCTTAATGTTGAAACTAAGATATTGGCCTCCATATTGGCCACGCACCTTCTGACGGTCATAGCATCCCTGGTACACAAGGACCAGTCGGGCTTCATGCCCAAATGCGCTACACGTTTCAATCTCTGTAGACTAGCAAACTGGCTAGACACGACTACAGGAAGCGCGGTCCCCCATTTGCTGCTATCGCTTGATGCCGAAAAGGCATTTGACACAGTACACTGGCCTTTCATGAGGCGGGTCCTCTTAAAATTGGGCTTTGGGCACAACTTCCGAGAGTGGGTCGATATTTTATACACTAATTTCAGGGCTACAGTACGAGTAAATGTCGTCAAATCGGCTGAGTTTTCCATCCAAAGGGGGACTAGGCAGGGATGCCCGTTGTCCCCCTTGCTTTTTTCGCTTGTTCTAGAACGCCTTGCATGCCTTATTATAACACACCCAGACCTCACAGGGTTTCGGTACCCCGCGGGTCAGCTGTCAGACGAACGCATCTCACTCTACGCTGATGATTTTCTGTTGTATGTCACTAACCCGGATAAGATGCTCCCAGTTATCTTGACGATAACCGAAGAATACGGCAGACAGGCAGGATATAAGATTAACTGGGGAAAGTCAGTCCTCTACCCAATAGCAGGCCACGTTGACATGCAATCCATACCGGCACGTCTCCCGATGATTGAGGAAGGCTTTAAGTATTTGGGTCTTTACATCTCCGTAGATGTGACAAGCTGCCTCTCCCATAACATTCAACGAGTCTTAACAGATTTTAGGAGTGATGTGGCTCGATGGTGACGTCTCCCCTTGACACTGCTCGGTAGGGCGGCTATGTTTAAAATGATCACCTTGCCCAAGTTACTGTATGGCCTCCAAAATACGTACCATAAAATACCGGATGCAAATTTCAATACTATAAACGCCGAGCTGCGCACCTTGCTGTGGGACGGAGGACACCCCCGAGTGTCGCTCCGAACGCTGCAACATAGCCAATACAATGGTGGGATTGCTCTACCAGACATTAGGGCATATTATAGAGCGGCACACCTAGTGGTTCTCAATGAACGGGGACATGCGCCACAGGACCACCCCACATACGCCCTAGAGAGACTCCAATTTCGCAAACGCTCACACCTTCACTACATCTATGCGGGGCAAGGCATTAGAAGCCTTCTACCCGCAACACAGAGAGTGATTGTGGCATGGAGGGAGGCTGAACGGGAGATGTGCTGGGACAAACGGCTAACGAAATCCACGCCACTATGGGAGGGTAGACGCCTGCCCGAGCTTGTAAAACTGCAGGGGTTTAAGAGATGGGACACTATAGGCATCACTACCCTGGGAGACATAACGTGGCGGGGCACTATGATGACGTTTGCAGACCTGCAAGCGGACTATAATTTGACGGATACACAGCACTACAAATATGTTCAACTCCGACACGCATGGCTGGCGCAGAAACCGGATATTGTAGAGCTCCCAGAATACACCCCGTTAGAGGGTCGGTTATTACAGGAGGAGATACAGGAGAAATCAGTCTCCTGGACCTATAAGACTCTAATAAACAATATTCCTGACAGACTAAAGACACTCCAGGGTAAGTGGGAAGACCTAGTAGCTCCACTGGAAGATATAGACTGGGAGATGGCCCTGATGCATCCCAGAGAGGTGGCGATTAAGCTCAGACTTCGATTAGTCCAGTTCAAAATCCTTCATAGGGTTTACTATGACCGGCAAAACTGCACGTGATGGGTAGGGCAGAGTGCTTGCGATGTCACACAGAAAGAGGCTCCTTCATTCATACATTGTGGGATTGTCAGCCGATACATCGTTACTGGATGCAGATAGTGCAAGAGTTAAACAAAGTATTACACGTACAAATCCTGATGAACCCCAGATATGTTTTGTTGGGCATCAATACGGATGTTGACATTTCTAGGTATCAACTTTTACTTAGTAACTTGGGTCTTATAGTGGCTAAACGAGACATAGCCAGATACTGGGGAAGACCCGATCCTCCCACACTGAAGGAGTGGAGGTCGGGTATGGATATGTATATGGGAGCTGAAAAAACGGTCTATAAAGCAAGGGGATGCCCGTGGAAATTTCGTAAAATCTGGCAACCATGGCTGAGCTATTACAATTTAGAAATGGAAGAAGACGGGAGAGAGGCGGAAGCCGGCATCTGAAATGGGGCGGGGTAGGGGGTTCGCTCCCCTAAGCCTACACTCCACTAAGAGATCTGTGAGCCATCCCACACCGGGGGAAGGAACTACCGCCGGTGTCATAAGGGGGAATTGTACTCCTGTTACTATTGTATCTTTATCATATGTAATCCTTGTCACCTGTAACAGATGGATGCTGACCGAGATATATCTGCTGAACTGTTTTGATGTTTTGTTAAAAAACAATAAAAATATTTCCAAAAAAAACCCATTATATTATCCCATAATTCGTGATATGGAACCGGGAACAATTCAGGAGATAGACTCTTGGCCAGTGTCCCAACCTAATTAGAAGCTACATGTATCATTATTATTGAACTCTTCGACCAGTGCCCAAGTCTGATTAGAAGCATCATGTTTCATTTAATTACTCAAATGAATAATTGCAACCTACTGGATTTTACTCATACCAAGGAGTTGTGATCATCCAAAAGTATCATGCATCCCAAATCCAATATATTGTTCCAAAAGAAAAAATCAATCCATAGAATACCAATATATCAATTCAATCACTCATACAGATACAATGAGTAACTCTATATATACGAAACTTCTTTTTATACATAAAGTGCCTGAGTGCAAGCCTGCAATTGCAGTATATTTTGTATAAACAACCCCTAGGTGTTCAATTCATCTTAAGTATACAGCACATATGATACATTGTTAATCTAAAAGTAAATGAAAATGGATCAATATCTCAATCAATGAATGGCAGCCATGGTATGACATATAATGAATCAATCCTCTTAAAATATCACATACATATAGACCCTCTATAATCCAATCATTCCTTTAAATATAGTAAATAACAATCTATTTACCTTGGGCGGGTAACTCCGCTCCGCCAGCGGAGTTTGCGTAGATTTGCCGACTCCGCGCTCCATTGCGAATGCGGAGATAGGCAAAACTCTGACTCCGTGGCGGACCGGAGTTAGCCGCTCCCTCCCCCCCTTCCAAATATAAAAAAGTATGAATTGTATGAATTGCAGTGGAACTATATTATGTATTAAATGTAAAATTATAAATACGTCATTTAGTCACCATCACGCCGGAGGCACCTGTTCAATGGTGTTCGGCAGTTGGTGGCCATTTGTTGGTTATAATTGTAATACTGCCAGAACCACCGCAGTCCTGTAAGAAAGTACAGTACCTGCCGAGATGGGACATTTTAAAATGGAAAGACAAGTGCTACTAAGAAAGTGTTTTCAGGACTGTGCTTCAAGAGGACATAAGCGGTAACGAGGAGGTTAACTTGCAGCCTAAGGGAAATCGCGTCCATGAAAAGGACTGAACTGGCATGTGTTAATTGAACTTTCCGTGGGGGGTAATTCCACTATGGTGTGAAGAGCTACTGAAGTGAAAACTGCTCCCATGAACACCGTCATCAGAACTGTGTACTAACTGTGATGACGAAAATTCGGGCTACGTAGTGTTGTGAAGGCAGAGGTGGGTACGTTTCTGCCGTTCACGAATGAACAGCCAATGGGAGCGCATCAGCTCCGATTTAAAGAGCAAAGCTGTCAGCTGTCAGATTTCCAGCATTTACTATCGCCATTGAAAAAGACAGTTCCTGCTGAAACGCGTCTGGCTCAAACCCGTGAGTGCTCCGGTTCCTGTGGAACTTGTTGGTAATAATATATATCTATATATCTATATATATATATATAGATATATAGATATATAGATATATATATCTATATATATATATATTCACTGAAAAAACCATAGGTTTTAGGGACAGTTATAGTTAGTTGGACATTTCACTCGTACAAAACCATAGAAATTCCCCCGTTATAGTTAGTTCAGCTAACTATAACTCGCGCCCCGCAATGCACTGCTGATGACGTCACATATTACATCACTCATGACATGGTCAGTGACATCACTGATGACATCACTGATGACATCTCAAATGACATCACTGATGACATCATCCAGTGACTGTGTGTTTCTGTAAAGTTTAAATATGTTTAATATATATAGGGAAAGGCGTATTGAAGAATGAGTGGGTGTATAAGTGTCTGAATGGATGATTTAGTACGTGAGTGACTGACTCTACAAGTGAGTGATTAAATGTATCTTACTGAATGCATGGGTTAGTGACTAAACTGTGTGAATGTCTGTATCCGTCTGTCTGTTGGTTTGTAAGCGGCTGCATGGCTTTCTGAATAGCTACATGAGTGTCTACATGGGCTATTGATTGATTGTCTGAGTATCTGTATGGGTGCCTGAGTGTTTGTGTGGGTGGGGTGTGTGTGACTCTGTGCATAGATGTGTGAGTTGGTGATTCACTGGGTGCATGGTTTCAAGAGTGCATCTGTGATGGACTGTATGGGTGGGTGAGTGTGTGTATGGGTGTGTTAGTGATTGAATGTATATCTCAGTGGTACATGTGTGAGTAACTACATATGTGAAAGGCAGTATATATGTGTGTTGGAGTATATAAATGGCTATAAGTGAGAGTGTGTGATTGTGAGAGTGGCTGTATGGATGAATGTGTACTTGTATCAGTGATTGTATAAGAGTGTAAGAATGTGCTAGTATTTGTATGAGTAAGTGAGCTGGTGTGTGTATAACTGTATAGGTGAGTAAATGGGTGTGTGATTAAGTTTTTTGCATGACTGACTAGGTGTGTGAGTACCTCTATGGATGAGTGGCGGTGTGTGAGTGTTTATATAGGTGTATGAGTGCATATGATAGTCCTGTACTGAGTGACTAAGTATGAGTGACTGTACGGGTGAGTGAGTGGATGTGTGTGTAGACCTAAGAATCAGTGAGTGGGTATGTAGTTTTTGGTGTTGGAGTGTCTATGGTTTTGAGAATGGCAGTCTGTAATTTAGAGTGGGTGTATCAAAAGTTATATTAGGGTGTGAGAAGATGCATGAAATTATCACATGGATGATGTCATCAGTGATGTCATTTGAGATGTCATCAGTGATGTCATCAGTGATGTCACTGACCATGTCATGAGTGATGTAATATGTGACGTCATCAGCAGTGCATTGTGGGCGCGAGTTATAGTTAGCTGAACTAACTATAACGGGGGAATTTCTATGGTTTTGTACGAGTGAAATGTCCAACTAACTATAACTGTCCCTAAAACCTATGGTTTTTTCAGTGAATATATATATATATATATATATATACATATATAAATAATTTTATATGTGTGTTTAAATTTTTTTAATTAGGTTTAATTGTTATATTTGTTAAAATTTATATTACATCTATTTTATGTTTTAAATTAATGTTACTATTTAATTTATTTAATATTTAAATGTATATATATTTAAAAATGATATGTAATACAATATTTATTATACAATATTTGTTTTTCTATATTTTTGTACATACCATTATAAGAATAGGATGATGATATTTTTAACATCGATATTTTGGTTACGATATTTTGATATGAGAATATTTTGAGGGTTGATATTTTGTCAGTGAACCCTCTGAGGCAAAGCGTCAAAGGGTGTTTTCCATTTCTTTTAAATCATTGGAGAGAAATTTCAGGCATGCAAAAATATTACCAGCAAAGAAAATTGTTGCCTAGATCCAAAATGTCAAATTGATTTTTTTTTTCAAAATTAGCAATCATCTAGAAAGTTCCCTTTCTTAAAAACCCACACCAAAAGCGTATTAAAATTATCGGACATCTTGACAGATTTTGAGGCAGAATTCGATTTCACAAACTTTGGACTTCACTAAATGATGATAATTCAAAAACATGAAACCTAGAGAAAAGTGATTGATCTCATGTGGCTGATTAGGGATTGTGTTTCTTTGCACAGATCTGTACACAGAAACAAAGAGGTTTGATCTGTTTTACCACCCGAGGACCAGTTCTTTCTTTTTTAAACATTTTTTATTGTCAACAAGAGGGCAACGTAATTAACACAATATTACATTTGACAAAAAGAAAAAAGAAAACACAGCTTATGACCTAGCTTATAGACTTCAAACAGTTAAAAGAGCACTATGAATAGAAGGGATATACCAATTATAAATATCTCAAAAGCTTATATGCAGCCTTACGTAACTGATGCAAATTGTCCCCGAATTGCCTTTAATTTCAGCAAAGAGTGAATTCCCCTTGCCTTAGCCAGAGCTTTTTCCATTTTGTATATTTCCCTAACTAAACTCCACCAATCATTTATAGAAGGGGGTTTTGGGGAGATCCATACCCGAGCAATAACCAGTCATGCAGCCACTAATAAAATTGAAGATAGTCGCATGAGTCCATGATTCGCCTGCTTGTAACCCATCATGATTTCCATAGCTGTTAGAGGTGAGTCTATCCCAAATTTTTGGGAAAACACTTGGCCAATCTTATGCCAGAACCTCCCCAATTCCACACAAGTAACAAACATCTGTGTTATGTTCGCTGCATACAGACCACATCTAGGACATTTCGTCCGATCCCCACCTAGGCCTCCCAGGGCCCATTTTGAGATTTTTTCTGGCGTATAGTAGAGCATACATATAGTGCGAAATTGTTGTAATCTCAGGTTAACAGAGTGTCTGGTGTAGCTCAGCTTAAGGTCACCGCTTATGCGGATGATATCACAGTTTTTACAACCGATCCAGCTAGGGTGATAAACTGTATTGAGGATGAAGCAATGGCATTTGGCTCTTTATCAGGCTATAAATTAAATTCAAACAAAGCTCAAGTGCTTCTTAATTTTAAGCCCGAAAGACTAATTGCGGGTACTTGTCCAGTAGCTACATATTTAGGGGTTAGGGTTTTGGCTCAGATTGATCGGATATTTTCTTTAAATTATGAACTATTACTGAAAGATACAGTCAAGCAGTTAAAGAATTGGCATAAACTCCCAATAGGGATTATAGGGAGATGCAACATAATTAAAATGAAAATACTACCTAAATTCTTATATTTATTTCGATCTATTCCTTTGTGGATCCCTAATTTTTTCTTTAAGAAACTTGAGGGTGTGTTAAGTAGTTTCATCTGGGGGTACAAAAAAGCTCGAAGAGCGATAGACTTACTAAAGCTTCCATATAATCAAGGAGGACTTGATTTTCCCGATTTTAAAATGTATTTTTGGGCAATGTTTTCCAGATGTGCTTTATCATATTACTACGATAAGCTTCCCCTAAGGGGTAATCCGATGTTCCCGGATACATTCAAAGATACTGTCAGTAAACGTTGGGCTAGATATGGGATTTTATCGTTGGGGGAGCTGTATGATAACAATGGTTTTGTTTCTTTTGAGAGCTTGCAGTTCCATTATAAACTGCCCGACTATATGTTTTTTAAGTATCTTAAGGTCAAAGATTACCTCGTAAAACATTTAGCTCTGACAACAATATCTAGCTCTGAGATCTGGGATTGCTTGCACGGGGAAAAGACAAAATCTCTGATCAGTGGTATGTATAAATGCCTTAATAGCTATATACAGAGTGACTGCGAAAGGTTTGGGGACCGCTGGAATAATGTTTTGGGGACGGGAATTACTCCTACCGGTATCAAAGAAGCACTACAAATTATAGATTACTCGGTGGACCAGTTCTTTCTTAGCTACGGAGATAGACTTCTGCCTCTTATCACCCCCATTTCTGATCATGCATTGAGCATGTATTACATCTATATGTAAGCCTTACTAAAACATCAAAAATACCTCTACTATGGTACAAGAGTCACGGGCATTGCCACATACATTTTAAATGCTTTTATTCTTGAACCAGTTACAGTCTCTTTCAGTTATGTGATTTGAAATACTCCCTAAAAACCACTATACCAAGAATACAATGTTTGTGTGTGATGAAATCAAATTGGTACTTCTGTTGAAAGTGTATGCAAACATTCTGTAGTCTGTCTCCATATTTACCTCCATATTTGCCTCTATATTTACATTATTGTTTATCGAAAAGTAGTAGTATTCTTACATCCATTATTCAATTTATGAAATTTTTCAGAGTTGTTAAAAACTCTCAGTTACTCTGAGAATCACTGATCTTCTCAGGCACTGCTGCTTGCAAGAACAGCCCAGGCTCCATTCATGAATTCTTCATATACATGATGATCAAATTGTGAAATTGTAGACACTTTACCTACCATCAAGCAAAATAATAAGGTACCGTTTTCTCTCCTGAGCTCACTGATATGGTTAGGCTCATGCTTTCTCTTTCAGGCTGCTTCCTTGAGCACAGCGGCAATAACATCTAGACGCACAGTCTTGCAGATTAATCTTTACCCATAAGGGGTGATGGACATTGAACATAATGGACTACCTGCTGCTCATGTGAACTTGCCATTTTCTGATTAGGTATGACTTCACTGGTGCACTCTGTACCTTATCTAAGTCAGTGTGATATGTAGGATTCCCTCTGGTTCACTGAACTCACCAAAGGCCACATAAATGTTTTGAACAGTGCTTTCTAAAGACTGGTCAAACCAAGACTGATTACTGGTCAAGGAACAGATGATGATTAATAACTCTCTAGGGTCAACCCTTCAACCTTGCATTACTCCTCTAATGGGACACATATATGGTTTAAAAAGAAGATTTACCAAGGATTTTAATTAAGGGTCTCTGCAAAGTGAAGCACATGAGATGGACACTGTAAAGGAGACACAGATTTTTTTTAGCTTTATATTCAAAGTAGTTTCTCCTTTTATATTCAATGCCTTTTTTCTAATTGAATATATGTTCCTATAGTGAGTTTTTAAAATTGTTCACCTCCATCGATCCGCTCATACTACACACATCAAGAGACTAAGATGGCCACCGTAATGGAGCTCTAGGAAGAAGCTCCTCCCACCACAAACCGCCTCTGTGACTAGGAACAATCCGGGTCTCCCACAAACAAAGCAGGTTTGTGATCACGGACCCACTTCAACAGAGAAGCACTGTGCATCACTCTCTCGAGGCAGACAGATATAACTGGCACCCCGCAGCCAAATACGGTGCCCAAGAGCCGCAATCAGCCCTCGCTCAAAGTAATGTAAAGCCATTCCATGACTATGCCCAATATAGAGGTCGCTGCTCACACCTGCGGCTGGCCTATGGACTGCCCTTGAATGTGCCCAGCAAGGACTTGGGATTATAGGCCCCACACAGACAGGGTCCCAAAAGCCATGTTCACACCCAGTGACTGACCAGCCCGACACCCGCGCTTGTGGCCGGAGAGCAGAACGATTACGGCCGTAGTCAACATGCAGCAGGGAGACAAGAAATTGGGTGAGTACGCCTATCTAGGCCCTGCACTGCCTGCACAATGAGAGCTGTTCCCGCTCCCATGTACTCATAGGGAGTTTGGCGCCACACTCACCACCACTCCAGATCAAAGTTGCCCCTCCGACGGCCTGCATAGACAACATCGCCACCGGCCCCCAAAGCGGTACTGGGCCTACTGGTTGCAGGCTGGCCAGCAGCATATGTACAGCAGCTGGAGTGGCCTGCACCTCCTGCAAGACGTTCAACAGCCTCCAGCACCAAACCCTCATTGACCGTGTATTCGACCCCACACACACTGGTGCAATCATGCTGCCCTATCCATAGGCCAATGCAGCTCCTCCGCAGCTGGAGCTCTCGGCCCTAGGGAGGTTTCACCCAACAGGGGTCTAAATTCTATTTTGAGATGCCTCCTCCCTTCCCTGACATAAGGACTCTATGCACAAAATGGATCCTGCATGGAAACAGATAGAGGACTGAAAACACAGCCTCATTGAAAGATAAGAAGGACTTCCCACTCAATAAGAAAGCTGGATCCCCCAATCAGTGAATAAGAGCAGCCATATTGCAATGGGTCAAGTAATATACAAGCCCAATCTCCTCCACTTGTTTCTATTATGAGTAGTATAATTACTACAGGTCAGAACTACAGTCTGCTTACCCATTACACCTACAAAGCCAATTTTCTAACATTGATCACAGTTTCATGATGCCCTGGATGCATGTGGTCAATGACTAAACCTATTTTACCACACTCTGCCTAACACCCCGAAACCAACTTGAGATACCCTACTACTCAGCACCACCGCACTGCACTTCACCCAACCAAGCGATGATGCCTTACCACACAACCCTGCTGTACTGCACCTCCCTTACACCTCTGTCCCTCCTGAAACCTCACGGTTCGAACTCCTTTACCATCACCCTCCCTCCCAACCTTTCTACCACAGCAGCCAAAAACTTCAAACATAAACTGATTAAGCAACATCCTGAAGTACTCATCGCGGACTTCTACCACAACGCCTATAAAGGTGCTAAGAGAACGAACCTCATCTTCTTCACCACCCATCCTGCGAAATGAACCGCAACCCTAGCTAAATACCTCCACATTACTGAAGCCACTAACACCCAACATGGATGCAAATTAACAATCTCTAACTCACTGCATGTTTAAAGACAAAGCTACCATGACCATCTTCAAAAACGGGACCTTCATTATATAAGCCAATGGTGCTAACCTACGCAGTTTTGAATCCATATTCCCCATGATAAAAAACACCATATCAAGGCTGCAAAGCCTGTCCCCCTCTAGCCACTCTCTCTCACAGAACACAAAACAAAAAAAACATTCCTGAGTTACACCATGAACCCCACTCTCTCCCCTACCACTCACTCTCACCTCACTGAAACACTCAAGACTCACAGCACAAATTCCGCTCACTCCCTCACAATACTCCTTACCCCCACCCCAGTTGGTACAGAACCCAATATAATGGGGAGGTCGCAGATCCGCATGACTACCCCTGGACCTCATAGCTCATATCACAATGCCATCTTAGGTCAGATCACCTCTGTAAATCCCACCTGCAACCCTCCAACTCTTCCTACACTCACTTCCCCTCACAGTCCTCACTCCCCTCCCTCCCAGCTCTCAGGGTGGAGGCAAAGCGGCCCATGACCCCAAACCTTACAGCTTACCCTCTGTGCACACCAATGTATTGAGGACATCATCCCAAAGGGACCTGCCGCGACACACCCACCAGTTCCACTGCTAGTAACAAAGAACTAAGCAACACCTCTAACTGCTCCCCCACTGACTCCCTGACTCCAGCTCACACCAGCACGCACTCAAGGACTTTGATCAACCACACCTCCCACAACATAAAGCGACTCTCCACCTCAGGGACACAGACTAGAGACAGCTTCCCCCGAACAACAACAAACAACCCACCCACACTCCCTCCATGCAAAAGCCAATGTTCATGCATAAACTAGAGGAGAGACTAACGTGCATAGAGATCCAATGAGAAAGACTACTACAAGGCTCAACCTCACCACAAAAAACCTAAACATAAGTTCATTTCCCACCCAACACCCTCACTCCCCCCTACATGCAACAGCACACAATACCTAAGTAGGGCGAAGACACAACCAGACAGCTGGACCACAGCACCCCTCAACAACAAAGCCCCAAGGCCTAAAAGATCAACCCCCATGATGTCACTGAGTGAGGCGGCAGAGTTAGCCAAATCCTACAGCTCGGCATTTGAGAGGCACAACCCCTCATCAACAATCCAGATTATTATCTGGACTAGGAAGAATCCCCACACCAACGACCAGACCACCAGAGCACCTTCTCAATGTCCCACTGACCTCCTCCCCCGAAAATATGACTAACCTCAGAGAGATCAAATGCATGCTCATAAACTTCAGATAGGCAACAAGACATGCAACAGAAGTAGCAGAAACAATATTAAATCACAGCGTTGATATTGCATTCCTTACAGAGACATGGCTAAATGATTCCTCCTACCAGATCATATACATACTAGTTCCACCAGGATTCTCGATCATCAGGAAAGTCAGGTAGGACCACAATGGTGGAGGCATCGCCCTTATTCATAAAAACAGCATCAACATGAAACAGACACCTTCTCCTACAATACATTTGAACATTTCAGCTCCACCGTAAGGATGAACTGTCACCTCTTCTACCACCCACTGGGCAACACACTATCCTTTGGCGAACACCTAACAGATTTGATTGCACACTGCTCACTCTCACATTCCCACAACATCATCCTAGGTGACCTCAACCTTCACTGGAACGATAAAAGCAACACCCTAATCCAATCCCTCAATGACCTATTAATCAATAACAACCTCTTCCAGCATTGCACAGGTAGCACCCACATTAAATGTGCAACCCTGGATGCCATCTTAGCCCAGGAAGCTATACTAACCATTGACAACATCCTCCCTGTCGACTGGTCAGATCATCACCTCATCTTATTTCACTTCAACAAGGCATCCTCCCTCCCAACTCGGACACAAAAAACTCTCCAATGAAAGAGAGACAGCAGACAAGTTCCTCTACTAGACCTTGAATAAGAAATGGCGTCTCTACTGTCCCCTCATCAGAAAACCTCTCAACAATGGAACTCATCACCCACTACAACTCAACAATGTCCTCCATCCTGGACCAAGTAGCACTTCTGAAACTGAAAAAGGTGAGAAACACTCCTTCGAGATCCTGGTTCAAAAAAGACCTCAACACGGAAAGACGACCGCCCAGAGCAGCTGAAAGACTCAGGCGAACAAACCCATCCGCAGCCCACCTGGACCAGCTCAGGAGGGAATGCAAAAGCTACAAAAAACACATAATGAATGAAAAAGCCTCCTTCTTCTGCAATGCTCCAGATAAGGCCAAAAACCACCTAGAAGAGCTCTTTAAAATCATCAGTCAGCAAACCCACAAGTCAGCCATAAAAAAACCCTCAGCTGTCCGAACAATGATGTGAAAAATGTGCTACCTTCTTCAATGATAAAATCCTGAAGACAAAACTCTCCCTCAATCACAACCAGCCCTCAAGTGGGGATCCAACCCCCGGATGTGAAGACAACAACCCCTCTTCTCACTCCACGCCCTCCTCAGCAACAATCACCCCTCAGGACAACATTGAGAGCATCCAAACCTTAGGGTCCCACAAATAGCAGAGAAGCTGGAAGACTTTCAACCCACTCACGGAGGAAGATATATCTTCTCTGCTGGCTACGTCCAAACCCTTCTCCCCACTTGAGGACCCACTCCCAGCCTCCCTGACAAAAAAACTCAACCATGCCCTAACACCCCTCTGGACTAAGGTAATAAACAGCTCCCTGAAAATTGGAGTGATACCAGACTGTCCCAAACTCAGTCAAGTCATGCCAAGAAGCAAAAAACGGGAGCAGACCTGAACGACCTCAATAATTTCAGACCAGTCTCCAATCTCCCCTTCCTAGCCAAAACCCTAGAAAGATGTGTCCTCGCACAGCTTGACCAACACACGGGAAACAAAAATCTCCTGGACCTCCACCAATCGGACTTCAGAAAAGGATGCAGCACAGAAACAGCCATTGTGAACATAATAGATAAACTACACAAGCCCCTGGCTATAGACAAATGCTGCCTACTCATTCTCCTAGACCTATCAGCTGCCTTTGACACAGTCAACCACAATCTCCTCTTGGAGTCCCTTAAAAAAAGAAATGGTGTGGATGGCGTGGTTCTACGCTGATTTGCATCCTTTCTACATAATCGCCCTCAAAAAATAAAAATTCACAATCAGACCTCAGATATGACAGCGATAACCCGGGGAGTACCCCAAGGCTCTGTCCTCTTGCCCACACTATTTAATATTTACATGGAACCTCTCACTGCACTCCTCAACCAAGCTAAAATCCCCTTCCATTTATATGCGGACGACACCCAGCTCTACATAAAAATCTCGTTGCTTGAAGACATTGACCGATTAAATGCCATCCTCAAAGAAGTCCAACACTAGCTATCTCACAACCACCTAAAGCTCAACCAGGACAAGACATATCAAATACAAATCAGCCCACCCAGAAGATAGAATGGATAAACGCCAGTCATGCTCTCAACTGCTCTCTCTCACTAGCTGACTCTTTCAAATCTCTAGGGATCACTCTGGACACCAAACTGACCATGAAAGATCATATTAAGAACAATGCGAAGGGTGCCTTCTACAACCTGAAACTTCATAACAAAATCAAACACTACCTACCGCAGGAAGATCTCAAATCTGCCACACAAATGCTGGTGCTGTCGAGATTAGACTTCAGGAATGCCTTCCTCACAGGCCCTGCCAAATCCCACCTTGTGCCCATCAGAACCAGTTTCAACGCAGCAGCCAGAATGGTCACAGGAATAAAAAAAATTGACCACATCTGCCCAGCCCTGCAAGATCTGAAATGGATCCTGATTGAAGCTCACTGCAGCTTTAAAACAGCCTGTCTTACCCACAAAGCCCTACACCCCCGGAAAACCAACTTATCTTGTCTCTAAGCTAAGAAGGGCAGGACAGACAAGAAACCTCAGAAGCTCAAATACCATGCTCCTCATCCTGCCCAAAGCCCAAAAACAAAATACTCTGGCTCGCTCATTTTCCAGCAATGCCTCTAAAATCTGGAACTCCATACCTCAACATATTAGAACCAACCCCTCTTTCCCTTGCTTCAAGAGACAGTTAAAAGATCACCTAAGCAACTGGCATCTCAACTAGTGACAACTTCTCCACCTTCAGCTCTCCCTAGACCTACCCCCGCAACTTCTCCTCTCCTATACTCAACCATGGACTTGACTTCATCTGACCTAGCTGAGCTGATTTATCTTGTTACCTTGATGTTTAAACATTCACTGAGTTGTTATACCTCATTGCCTTGATGTAAGCATTTACTGATGTAAAGTGCTCTTATACCCATGAGTCCTGCTAGAGCTATATGAAACTCTTAAAATAAAATAAATCAAGTGAAATGGCCTTGTCATTAACACTCTTCACTTTTTTTCTGGCTATTCTGGATACACTAAAACTGGCTAATGCTTCAATGCCATTATCACATAGATCCATCTCACAGGAGGAACTTGGAGTTGCTCAGTCTCTTGTGCAATCAATAATGTTTGAATACAAACTAACTCTTCTTTTATTAATTTGGGGTATAATGATGAGAAAGGGTCCTGCACAGAATGCCACCCACTATGTCAGTAAAAACACCTGCTAACACCTTACAAATTATTATATACATACATTAGTGGGGAGCTAAAAGAATTATACAACAATCCTATGTCATTTTCATAATACTCAGAATAAAATGATACTATTATTCACATTTTAACTTTTTTATTGATTGAATTAATATCACAGATCTATTCACTATAAAAACACAACCTATGCAAAATGTTACTGAAAAAATCTTAATCAATGCCCTGCTTCATATACATTCTGCTAGAAATTGGGTTGCTGGTTGTCAGAGGCACCCAGTCCAAGCAGGAACCAAAATCCAAGTCAGGATAAGTCACAAACACACCTTAAATTAACCTGTGCTCACTCCCTGGTAGATTGCACTGAGCAGCCAGGCTTAACTTAGAAGGCAATGTTTAAAGTATTTGTACAACACTTCAAACAGTAAAACAGAGAAAACAACACACTAAACATACCACACCTGGTTAGAAGGATAGAACTTAATTTAATGAACAAAACAAGACAGAATCAACAAAAATCCATTAAGTGGAACCTAAGTTATGAATTTTTAAAGAATAAACTGAAACATAGTGCCTAAAAGCAAAAAGCGTCGTTCGTTGAAGCAGGTCATTGGGAGCAAGAAGAGCGCTACTGGCGGTGGTCCACAGGGCACAAAGAGCCACCGAACATCACAGACGTACAGGCTGGAACCTAGTAATTCCGAGCAGTGATGCTTGCTGTGCAAAGAGATGAACTTGCGGTGGCTCACGCTGATCCTTTGCATGAGTAGCGTGATTCCGGAGCGAACAGCCCAATTCACATTCACCAAGAGCCTAAAAGCTTGTTTGCAGGAGCCTAAAAACCACTTCCAAGGGACTACGACTTAAGAGGTGCCTCTGGGGTTTAGGAGCTCATTGAAGATGGGTCCAGGAGCTGTGGGGAGCTTTCTATGTCCCTGAGGCTCAGATCAGGAGGCCAGCAGGCAAGCTTTTGGAGTCAATCTGGGGTCCTGGATTCAGGATGGGCTCCAGGTTCAGTTCTTCCTCTTCAGGCAAGAGGGCAGCAGGTCAGCACAGCAAGGCAGCAGTTCTTCCAGAGCTGAAGTCCAGCAGGGTGACAGCACTTCAGCAGCACAACAGTCCTTCTTCTTGGCAGATATCTACAGGTCCAGAAGTATAGTGAATTGGTGGTGTCTGATGTCAGGTACTTATACCCAGTCATGCCTTTGAAGTGGGGGGGACTTCAAATAAGGGTCTTTGAAGTGCAGAGAGGTCCTCCCTTCCTGCCCTTGCTCCAGACCAACTACAGGGTGTATGAAGTCCCTTGTGTGTGGACAGGACACAGCCTGTTCAGGTGTAAGTGTGAGGCTGTGCTCATCTCTCAGGATGGCCCATCAATTCACGCATACGCTCCCTTTGTGTGTGACAGTCTAGAGGGAATACACAAAGCTCAGCTGTCATCCAACCCAGACTCAACAGAGACAGGCAGCAGGCACCAAATGGCTAAAGTAATGGAAATGGTAGCTTTCTGAAAGTGGCATTTTCAAAACTGCAATTTGAAATGCGACTTCACCATAAGTTGTGATTTTAAATTGTGATTCCAGAGACACCAAACATGGGGGTGGAAACTCTTCCCAATTGGAAATTACATTTATAAAATGTAATAAGGTAATCCCAATGTTATCCTATGGGAGAGATAGGCCTTGCAGTAGTAAAAAATGAATTTAAGAGTTTTTCACCACCAGGACATGTAAAAACAAAAAATATATGTCCTACCTTTTAAATACATTGCACCCTGCCCTCTGGGATGTTCAGGGCGTACCTTAGGGGCAACCGATATGCATAAAAAGGAAATATTTAGGCATGACAAGAGGTTTATCTTACTAGGTCGAGATGGCAGTGTACACTGCACCCACAGGCTCTGCAATGGCAAGGGGCTACTTAAGTGGCAGAATCAGTGCTGTAGGCCCAATGTTAGAATTTAATTGACATGCCCTGGACACACCTAGTGCCCTTTATTAGGGTCTTACAAGTTAATTAAATATGTCAATTGGGTCTAAGCCAATGTTACCATGTTTAGGGGAGTGAGCACATGCACTTTAGCACTGGTTATCAATGGTAAAGTTCTCAGAGTTCTAAGACCAGCAGAAACGAAGTCAGCAAAAAGTGGAGGAAGAAGGCAAGACGGTTGGGGGATGACCCTAAAGAGAGGGCCATTTCCAACACATTCAATTTGCATTACGACATGAGATTTTTCCTGTATCCTCCAATATTGTGACAAATTGTTCTGTACATAAAGAAAGTGTCACCAAAAAAACATACAGGCAACACATGCTTAGTGGTGGTGAATCGCTTCATCAGGGCTGTAATGAAAAAATGAAAATATTAACAATGGGTAACATTCTTATGCTCCAAAACACAAACCCACATCAATCATACAAATGCATATTGTGAGAAATTGGGTAGTTGGGTGAATGGTGGATGACCCCCATTCAAGCAACAGCAACCATCCCTATTATTGTTAGCCACAAAAAGTCCTAAATTAACATGTGGTCAATCCTCTGGTTGCTTGGCATCAAATCAGTCAGGCTTAACTTACAGTCAATGTGTAAAGTATTTATGGAGCACACAAACAGTAATACATTGAAAACACAGCAAAAGAAAAATCCCACACCAATTTTGAAAAATATAGTAAAATGTAATAAATTATTTGACACCAAAATGATAAAAATCCAATCAATAGTACCACATATGTGAATTCGTAAACTTTTAAATAAAAACTAGTACCAAAAAGATCAAAGTGCCAACGGCAGACATTTAGCCATGCAAGACAGGAGCAAAGTATAAAGTTAAGTCTGACCTAGGGCCCGATTACGACTTTTGGTAGAGCGTTGGTGCGGAGGCACAAACCACCATGCCACTGCCGAAGGTTGCCTCCACCCACCTGCCAGATTATGACTTTTCAGTGGTCCAGAGGCAGTGCCTCTTTCAAAGGTGGTGGGTCTTTTGAAAAAGGCACCACAATGGGACCTCACTACAAGGTTTCTGCACGGCATAGACTCCAAAGTCCATGCCGTGCAGGAACCTATGTGCACGCACACGTTATGCCCCCTTGTGTGCATCCACATGTGGTTGAGGCACAGGGGGGGCATGCAGGGCCCAATGTTTTCATGGAGGAAGAACATCCATGTAAACCCTGGAGGAGAAGAAACTTGTAATATGCTTGGCGGGACTGCGGCAGTCCTGCAACATATTGCAGCCTCTGACCTCCACTCCAATGCCAGGGAAAGATGGTTCCCTGTTCCCGGTCGGACCGCCGATGTGGTGGTGGCTGGATCCGCCACTGTCGTGCCACCATGAGTCCGGCAGTCCACAGACCGTCAGACTCGTAATAGGGCCGCAAGATGGAGCACGGTTTGGATACATGAAGTGGATTGGGCCCGGGCTTGGCTTACCTTTGAACTTAAAAGAAATGTTGTTGAAAAATATCTGAGAAGGTAAAATTCAGCAGGCGAAACAGCCGGCAGTTTCTGAGGAGGAAGCATCGTCCAAGAGCCTCTGGACGAAGTTGTGGTGAAGGTTTCTACATTCAGAGTTTGTAACTTTTTGGGAAGTTGAAAATCTCCAGTGTGGCAAAGCCACTACTGTAGCTGATGAGGGGTCCACGAGGTCAGATACTCCTTCTGCAAGGATTTACTGTTACGGAGGAGAACATAGTGGGAGCTACAGCGAAAACAGTCAGACCGGTGATGCACCTTGTATGGATTAGTGAGCATGTAGGTCCTGGTCTTTTGTCAATTCTCCGAGCACCTTTGGGCTGAAGTTTTGGTTTTAGGCTGTTTGGGCGCATTTAGCACCTCTTCCAAGGGTGCATGACTTCAATGAGCACCACTTGGAGGCCAGGACTCACATCAGAAAGTGTCCAGGGACAAGGTTCAAGCTGTTGGAACTTTTTGTGTCTCTGTAGCTCAGATCAGGCGGCCAGCCAACTAGCCCTTGGACTCACTCTGGTAGCCCTTTGATCAATCCTCAAACAGCAAGGCAGACTTCTGAGGGTTCAAGGCAGGCTCCAAGCAGGAGGGCAGATCTCTGAAATACAAAGCAGGCCTCAAGCAGCAGTGCAGTTCTCTGAAGTATAAGGCAGGCCTTCTGAGTGTCCTCCACAGGTCCAGGACTGAAGTGAAGAGCGGGTCTGAGCTTCCTATTTTTATACCTGAGGTCAGCATTGAAGTAGAAGAACCTGCTACGGTTCCCCCCGAACCAAAGTTGGTTCTGGAATTTTCTTCTTCCTGCCCAAGCTCCAAGATGTCTAGGGTAGCAAAAGACTGGTGTGATGTTCTATATGAGTGTGCAGAATTGACTCCTTCGAAAGGTAAGTGAGGCAGGAAACAGATTTGCCCCTTCCATGCTGGCAGGATGGCCCATACTGCCAACACCTAGTCCCCCTTTGCTTCACTACCTGGAAGTCATACACAAAGGCCAACTGCCACTCTAATCACAGTCATGTGACCAGGATACTGACTGCAGTCACCAAATGGTTAGTACAAGAAAACACCAACTTTCTAAAAGTGGCATTTTCAAAACTGACTTTAAATCCAACTTTACCATTAAAGAGAATTCTAAATAAAGATAAATTCTTTAGAGACTAAGCATGACATTTCTTCCTGTTCCCAAATAAAATGTATCATTTATTATATATAATAAGGTAACCCAAAGCTATGCTATGATAGAGGTAGGCCTCACAGTAGTGAAAAATGAATTTGACCTAAAAGTACATGTCCAGATTTTTCCTTGTTTAAAGGAGTAGTGGTGGTATAATGCACAGTCCTAAAGCCAAGAAAAACAAACTTCAGAAAACAGGAGGGGTGAAGGCAGAACGTTTGGGTGTGACAATGTAGAGAGGTACAAATTCAATAAAAACAAATTGATAGAGAAGTTGGAAGAGTCACAGAGCAAAGTTACATCTTCAACTGTTTGGTATATTGTAAGTAAGTGAGTTACTAGTTGGGGTGGATTGAAGCTAATCACAAGTAATAAAGTCACTAACCTGTAAGGTCCAGTCTAAGGTTTCAGTAAGTGAAACTTGAGCTTGACCACAGGCAGCTATAGCACAGAGCAGACAGGTTTAACTGAGAGAAAATGTGTGAAGCATTTAGAAGTATGAAAACAGTTAAAGAGGCATGGACACAGCACAATAAAAATCCCACTATAATTTCCAGAAAGAGAGGATACATTACTGGGCAATTGGCATCTAAATGGCAAAAATCCAGTAAAGACAATGGGAAATATGAATTGTTAGAGATTTTAGTGGAACAAGTGTCAAGAAAAATAAAGCACCCAATGTAAGTAAGTCAATGTAAGGTACGGCAGACTGGAACCAAGGTGTAATTTCAGGTTGACAGCGATGGAGCCCGGGTAGAATACACCAAGTGGATTGGTAAAAGTTTGGAAGGCAAAAAGTAAAAAAAATTTCTAAGTCACATTTCAGAAAAGGAATTTTTCACTTTCTTGAAGTCACGTGTACATTTCTTGTAAGTCACACGCAGAATGGGACTTTTTACTTTTTTAGAATAGAAATTCTTCCTGTGTGGGCCTCCGCTGAAACTGTAGCCACTGCAGTGGAGCTGAAGTCTGGATACCTGAAGCAATTTGGACTCTCTGGCTCTCTTTAGCTTTTGAGATTTCTTCCTGACACTTTTTCAAGTCCCAGCACAGAATGGGATTCAGTTGTTTTTTCAGAGGTGCTGAAGTCTTTGAGCAAGACAAAGATGAAACCCAATCTAATGCTGTATAACTGTCACTTAGATACTTTGTTCTGCAGTTCCAGCTGAAGGTCTGGAGGAAAGCTTCTAAACTTTCTTCTTGTTTTCAAAGAACCATAGGAGTACACTTCTGAGGCCCCCATGACCTCAGGGGAGGAATGTAGGGATTATCAGTGTGTCAGGTAGAGGCGAACAGCATGGCCCAGTCCAGGACCAGTTGCTTCTGGTCATCTGGGCACTCTAGGTAAAAAGGCCCCTTGGTGCTTGTTGTGTCCCTGTAATCACACATGAGGTCAGTCAACTGACCTTTAGAGTCCACTTCTCTGACCTAGGTACAAGTGGGAGCAGGTCCAGTACTTCAGGTCTGCTTACAGGTCTCAAACAGCAGGTGAAGTCCTTCTTTTGTTCTTCCACAGCTCCAGGAAGTGCTCTGAGCAGGTGCCCTAGGGTGCCACATTTATGCCTGGCACCAGCTAAGGCATAGGTATGACTCCTGGCTCTTCCTTCAGCAATGGGGTAATTGTTCCCATGGGCATCCCTACCCACTTTTTCAGTAGTTCCTGTTTGCTGTTTGAAATACTGCAAACAATCCTGAAGTGCACCTTAGTCACAAAATCCAAAATGGGGAAACCCTTCTGCCCTTTGCAGAGCCTCTGTGCCCACCCAGAGATGCAGCCATGATAATTAGGAGTCCCATTTTCTGTGGTTAACCCAAACCTGTGCTCAAAGTACCTTTCCTCCTACTGGGATTGATGCCAGCCTGACTGTAGAGACAATAGTTGGGCCTTTTAGGCATCCCTGAAAATTGCTTATGACAGGGCAGATGCCTTCAAAGTTAATTAAGTTACTGGGATCACCACCACTGGTCTTCCAGCAAGGGGTAGAAAAACACCTCCCCACCCCCAGGCCCTTGTCCCTAATCTGGGAGCAGTTTTCATGTCTTAGTAAGGTCAAACACTTGATTGACAGCTGCAAGACAGCCAATGTAAAATTGATCTTCTGGAGCTTCAGGCAGGGAAAAGTACCTTTCTAAAAGTTACTTTTCCTAAATATCTATTAAAAATCCAACTCTTCCATTGGATTGGGCTTTTAATATTTATTAAAAAGAGTGGCTGTCATGTCTTTTAGCTGGTCCCAAACCTGAGATACAGAATGAATGTTATAATCTGTACCCTATCTTTCTTCTAGGACAGCCACAGCCTTTCAACGTAAAATAGCTTTTGGGTACTGGTAATTCCAGGGACATGGCAATATTACATTTCAATGTGTCAAACTTTTACCATACACTCTTCCGTGCGGTCTGCTAGGAGTACATGGGGGAGGCATATTGATATTTAAAAGGAAGGTTTTTCCCTTGAAAAATGTTTATATTGACAGGTTGAGCTGAAGGCTTACACTGCAGCAGCCAGGCCACAATGAAAAACCTGAAGCCTTGCTACTTTTGTCACAGCAGTGAATGGCACAGTAAGGTATGCAGTTCAAAGGTGACATTCAACTTTGTATGCCATACGTGTATTTTCAACAACCATATACTATGAGTTTATAAGGAAGTTAAACAAGTCAATCAGGGATTATCCAATTTCTACACATGTTTTAGGAGTTAGAGTACATACACTGGGCCCCAGTGTGCAGAGTCAAAAATACAGCTATAATATTCACTAAAAACGGGGTTGCCCAAGCAAAAAGGGATACTTTCTTATACAGCCATAAGAGCATTTGCTAAAAAGAAGAGTTATTTGAACTATTGAAAAGTCAATATATCAACTAGAGCTCTTCTTGCTATTAAGCAAACAGTGTATGATACAGTCAGTAAAGCTAAAGAAATAATGGAGAACAGGCTCAGGTCAAAACTGAAAGTCCACACAATACAAGTTATTATTAGGCCTGAACATAAAACTACGCTCAGCTTGTGCAGTTTGTGGAGATCGGCAACTCAGTGTTCCGCAGAAAAAGCAGAGTTACTGTTACATTTTTTTTCCTGCAAACAGTGTATCAGTGGGTCAATGCCTTTGGAGGATGTGTGTTGTTGTAAACATTTTTAGCCCTGTTAATTTTCATTTTTGGCATTGCTGAATTAATGCTGTGTTTTCTGTGTTACCAATGCCTCCTTTATCTGGCCAGTGTGTGTGTGTGTGTTTGCCATAGGCCACCATTTGCCTTTGGTCCCCATGCCATGTGGCATGGGGCCATTTTGTATAGCCAGTGTCCATAGCCTTGCATGTGTTTTTTGTTTTCCAGGCCTCCTGCTTATTGTTGTGACCATTTGGCTGGCGGCCATTTTGTATAGCCAGCCAGTGTGCATATCTTGCTGAGAGAGTCCGAGGAGAAAAGGACTTCCATGTCGACACACTGACGCGAGATGCTGAGGCTCCTGCAATCAGACACTCCAGCTCACAGTGGTCAGACATCCCTTGCGGGGTGTCCATCTCGAGACCAAGATGGGGTCCCATAGACTCTCACTTCAGGTAATGGGGTTGACTTTATCCTAGAGGGATGCTTGGCTTTCACACCCATACACATGCTAGGTACACTTAGGTACATCTAGTTAGGATTGCATCGTAGGAGTACGAATCTACTGTCATGTATTTTATATACTTGCCTGTATTCATTGTTTTAGCACGATGGTAGAAATCTACCATCCTTTTACTCTGTTAGTACTTATAATCATTTATATCTGTTACTGTCTAATGGTTGTCTCAGCACACCTATTTTACAATAGAATGACGCTGGTTCAATAAATGCTTATTGAAAAACGTCCCCATCGTTTATTCTGTGTATCTCTCTGAGACGAAGTAAGCACGAGTGACTGAGCGAAAAGTAGTACACTGTTTCCACAATTCTGAGGTATCAGGGTTGTCATGTTCGATAGCTGCCAAGAACTCTTCTCTCCTTGGTAAGAGGAGTTTCTAGTGGTACTGTGAGCTAGCTGGTATACAGGCAGACATATTCGGTAGGGGTGTCCAGAATCAGTCTGACTTCAATCCTACAGTATGGGCCATATGTATGAAAATCGGAATTTGTGATTCTCAAAATGCGATATTTTGCGAATCGCATTGTGAGAATTGCAAAATACGATGTATGAAGAATATCGCAATTATTTAGCGATTCGCCTAAATTCGCAGAATAATTCTGCGAATCCCAATTTGCAATTCCTTATTTGCGAAATTCACTAATATGGAATCGCAAAATGGGGAATCTGCCATTCAGGTGCAGCTTGATGACATCACAACCAGGAAGTGTGACTGCACAGCTGCACCTGATTGCCAGAAGCACAGTCAGAGACTGAGGGGAGAGTGGAAGAGCACTGCACTGACATCCTGGGAGGCAAAATGAATCCCCAGGAGCAGGAGAAGGAGGAGGCAGGAAGGAAGAGAAAACCTAAATTCAGTGACAGGGAGCAGGAAGTCCTGATAGAGAAGATGGTAGGCAGCCATGAGCTCCTCTTTGGGAAAAAAGCCCTGAACGTGCCAGAGGCAAGGAAGAGGAAAATCTGGGATGCCATACAGGAAAAGGTGAATGCCATAGGTGTAACCCACCGCACTGTGGAGGACCTGCGCAAGCGCTGGTACGATATGCGGCTGAGATCAAAAGAAAAGCTGGCAACCAGGTTGGCTGAGGCGAAGAAGACCGGGGGCGGCACATCCAGTGCTACAGAGTCCATGCCCCAGGAGGAGTTGGTGGAGTCCACCTTGCTATCGGAGAGTGTCAGTGGAGCGGCTGACCTGGACAGCTCCGACCCATCCACCACCAGTCAAGGTAAGATGCATGCCATCTGTCCCCTTCCACTCCACCATAGCACCCACACAGTTATGAGCCCCCAGGAACCAAACAGTTTTGCAACTCCAGTACATGTTGTTGTGTACACCCTGAAATGCATCATGGGAGATGTAGTCACATGCACCAAACAGTGTAGTATTGAGACACAGCAAGGTAGTAACAGTGACAGTGAGTCAGGGAATGCAAAATACAGGCAGACAGGATGTAGGTAATGCAAAAAAAAGTAGATTTAACCTCTTACAAAATGAGATTGAGTACACTACAAATATTGTCTGTTCTTCTGTCTTCACAGCACCACTGGCAAGGCAGGAGGGCAGTGCAGGGCATGAGGAGGCAGATGTCACTGATGAGCAGGCAGGGGAGGAGGAGCAGGAGGCACAGACCCCTGAAATCCCTGTAGCATGCAGAAAACACAGCATTGTGCCAGCACTACCAAAGATGGAGGCAGACCTACATGGAAGCGGAGACGAATCCCAGGCAGGCCAGGCCCAGTTCACAGTCCCACACAGGCAACACTCCCCTGACCACCAGAGGGAAGGAGGAGGAAACAGACGCAGGGCAAGGCAGTCCACCAGTGCTGGTGATGAGGAGCAGCAGTCCGTGTTCTCCGGCCTCGAGGGCACTATGGTGAAGGTGCAGCGGCTGCAAGTAAAATCAATGCGGTCAATGCAGCGTCAGTTCCAAACCCTAAACCATCACATGAGCAACATGAGGGGTGAGATGAGGGAAATGACTGGTGCCATACGTGAACTGTGTGCCGTGCAGAGGAGATCCAACGCCCGCATGGACACATACTGCAAGGCGGTCAACCGCCTGTGCACTGTTACGTCCCTGCTGTCACGTAGGTGTGTCAGTATGCAGGTAGAAATGGCACATAACAGCCAGGATATGGCCAAGGTCTTGGTGCAGGTGACACATGCTGTGGAACTGATGCAGGCGGCTGGCTCAGGTGGGACAGGACCCCTGCCCACAGGGGACAGTGAAGACCAATCAAGCCGCAGCAGCATTACACCACCAGTACCTGAGGTCAGACGGCGGAGCGTGAGGCAGGGGAGAACCCAGGATGACCCGGGGTAGAGCAGTGGGCACCCAGAGCGAGGTGCAAGCAGCCGTGCATGCAGAAGATAAGGTGGCATCAGGGAAGCATGGCAATGGGTGACTTAACACATTGCTGGGGACTGAAGTGTCTAGGACATCTTTGCATTGTGAATTTAACAGTTGCAATTATCATTCACACACATTAGGTGTGCGTCAGGCTGTGTGCCAGAAATGTTCCAGCACCAAATGGAATAAAAACACAGTTGTGCACCAATACATAGCATTCTGTCATTATTACTCACCTAGAAATAGTTGTGCGTGATCTCCTGGCGCCTCTGCCGTCCGGCAGCCGCCCCAACACCACCTGCTAGTCCTGCACGAGGAGCTGGTCCCTCCTCATCGGATGACTCTGATTCGCTGAGCTCCACTGGGGTGCCCTTCCTGGTTGCTATGTTGTGCAGCATGGCACATGCGACCACTATCTTGCAGCAGGTCTCCGGGCTGTATTTCAGGGCACCTCCGCTCTTGTGTAGGCACCTAAATCGGCTCTTTAGGATGCCAAAAGTCCTTTCAATCACACTACGGGTCGACCTGTGGGCGTTGTTGTAGCGGCACTCCGCGGCAGTGGCTGGATTCAAGTAGGGTGTCATGATGAAATCCCTCACTGCATACGCGCTGTCCCCTGCAGGGTGCAAATGAAATGGGTTACACACTGTCATCCCACTCAAGGCCTCAACTGTATGTGTGAATGTTAGCCATGTATTTACCTAGCAAGTAGCCCTCACCAAACTCCCCAGCCAAGAGGCGACGGTGTAGCCCACTGTGGCGGAAAATGAATGAATCATGGGTGCTTCCAGGATATTTCGCAACTATGTCCGTGTTGACATGGGTGGCATTACAAACTACCTGGATATTCAGGGAATGATAACACTTTCTGTTCCTGTACACATATTCTGTCTGGGAGGGGGGGGACAGGGCGACATGGGTCCCATCAATGCAGCCAATTACATGGGGAATTGGGCTATCTGATAGAACCCCTGCTTGGTTTGGTCAAGTGCCTGCTGCGTGTTAGGGAAATGGATGTGGTGTTGCATCCTCTGCATCATGACATCCAGGAACCTGTGAAAGAGGCACGACAGGCTACTCTGTGTCACCCCTCCTGCTGCTGCTATCACCCCCTGAAAGCTCCCAGACGCCAGCAGGTGCAGTGAGCACAGGACCTGCACATGGGTGGGGATGGTGCGTGTCCTGCATGTGGGGTGCTCCAGCATGGGCTTTAGCTCCTCAATGAGATCCATGATGCTGTCTGGGTGCAGCCTGTACTTTTCATGGATCTGCTCCCCTGTTTGCTGGAACAAGGTGATGCGTGCACTGAAGATCCTCTCTTTGCGTCTCCTTCTCTGGCCAGCAGCTCTGATCCTCAGCCTCCTAGCGATGATGTACAGCGCAGCCATTGTGAAAGCCCCTGTTGCATTTTGGGCCAGCTTATATGGGTTGCACCTGATTACCACCTGCTCTGAGTTGGTGGTAATTGCGAGGTGCAAAATTGCGATATTCGCAAAATCGCAAATAGCGAAACATCTCATTGTGATATCGCTATCTGCGATTACGTTATTTGCAAAATTTTCAAAACGCGTACAGCAATATGCGAATTCGCAAAGAAAATTCGCAGATTCGGGCTCGCACATTTGTGCGAATCGCTATTTTTGCGATTAGCAATTCTGCGATGCCATTCCGTTTCATACATCGCAAAATTCATTTTTGCGATTGCAAACACTGAAATTTAGCGATTCGCAGTGTTTGCGATTGCGAAAATGCTTGATACATATGGCCCTATATGTTGACTAAACGGGTAGATCCTATATAGGTTTATAGGAACTACACGACAACACTGCAGAACATGGGCAGTTATCGGGTCCAGTAAAGCATCAACATCCGGTGGCGCAACTGATGGAAGTGTTAGAAAGAGGTCCAACACGCATTCTTGTCCGCAGAACAGGCATCGGAGGACAGGCAGAATACAGTCGATCCAGACTGGTCTAAATGATAGGAACCAAGATTCACTTAGTTCGCGAAGGCGAGGTGTGCCCAGATGGAGTACCATGCGATCACGGTATCGGCGCTCCAAGAGCGTTTTTTCCATCTCCTTGGTGACTGGGACGTCCATTGCGTAGCAGAAACATGACAATCAGGATACCTGCTATTAGGAACAGGATCAGCGGAAGCCCTCCCAAAATGCTTTCGAATACAGAGTGTATGAAGTTGCGAATAACTCCGAGGATTGTCTGAAAGGTGCTTAACAGTCCACAACCTATGGTCTTAAATAGGTGTACTATACCCGTCGTCTCAGAAATGTTAAAGATACGTTGCACCATTTCTGTGAAATGGAAAGGGCAATTTGTTCATACTAGTTTCTGTATCTCAGCTGAGGACCTTGCAACCCGGAGATCATAAGTTTCTCGGGCGGAGGTTAAGGTCACGGTTTGCTGTAAAAGCATGGCTTTCATTCGGCTCAGAGTATCAAACCGTATAAAGGAAACATTCAACGAAGGCCATAACGGCACCTCCGTGACTGTATGGGTCGGTGGAAACAATACTTGCATACAGCAAGTAACCCTGGAGCTTACAGTGACAAGATATGCGATGCTCGGGAGCATCCCACAACAACCTTTTTCATTCAGCATCAAGTAACTCCCATTTGAAAGCAACTTGAACACCGGATTAATCACGGCAGCCGGGGACCCTTTCAAGTGACAGGATAGGTTAGGAACTGACACATTACAGGCCCCATGAAGCATGATATCCTGGCATATGAGAGATCTACTTAAAGAGTTCTCGCAGTTTGTACCGCTTAGAAACACTTCCATGTCCCCATTCCTGCATCGAAATCTGTATGGCAATTCCCAAGATTCCTTGATGAATTCCCTACCCATCACTTCATATCTGCCCGCCTGTTGTTGTTCTAGGCAATACTGAAACTGGAAAGTTGTGACCAGTAGTGTTATATGGCCATGGATTAACCATTCTGTGGATGGTGACTCTGCCACAGTAAAAGGTAACTTGTCTAGTTTTTCAATACGCAGCATTGTATATTTTGTTCCCCTTTGTGCCATCGTTATCTGCTTCTCAGTTAGATTGTATGCAGAAAACAGGGACGTACTGCTGATAAATCGCCAAGGCACATAACCAGCGCGCAATGATTGCAGCGTCCAGCTTAGTAACATAATAGAACATAGTTGAGATCGTCTGTGTTGTACTATGGACAAGTCCTGTTCTAGTATATCAAAAGCAGAAGATACAATGTTGCCCAATGAATGAATCCTGGATTTTAATGTAGTCATACCATTGTCAACTACAGCTAACGCCTTTTCTAGGTTAATTCTATCTATTTCATGAAGTCTCTCTGCAGCTTCTTGTTGAGAGATTTTCCAGATTTCATTATAGACAGCGTAAAAGAAACGTTTCTGATATGGCTTTCGGGGACCTAATAGAAAATCCCTTAGATCCACCTCATCTGAGAGTAAGGTTAAGTGCTGTTTCACCCAGGACAATGTCGAGGTTTTTGGCCAATCGAGGCACAACTTCCCAACACTGTATGCTGTCACCTCCCCCGGATGTTCTCTTTGTACATAGCATTGGTCCGGCCTATGGATACTAAACCCTTCGGTTGTACCCCTGAATCTTGATGGACATCTGTTTGTGTCTGTGGGCCAAACTAACCATCCCTTCCAATTGGGGTCTGATGTATTGTACTGCATGATGTCATCTATTGTATCCCCTCCAGGTGATGTAAAATTGATGTGTGAAGGTGTGGGAATCCAGGGTGTGTTCAAATCCTTGTTCTTGGCTAGTCCAAGACAGGAAGTCTGTTGCACAGTGTCATTCAGAAATATTATCTGCTGTGGAATGAGGCACACTCTAAATAGTGCTTCTGTTCCCTGGACTTGCCATTCCTTTGAACCCCAGACTGATTTTATGTCTATAGTGTCCTTCCATAAGTCAAAACCCTATTCAGACAGTTGGGAAATAAAGGATGTAGAATATATCTGCTTGGTGTTATTTAGCATATTTTTCTGCGCAGGTGTAGGTGCAACCTTATAGTAATATGAGGTCGGGTCAGAAGTATTAAACCCTGAAAAAGAAGAAAATTTCTGTGCAAACATTTTCGAACCACCTTTTGGTTGTGTCGGGCAATGTTCCCATTGGTGGTAAGGAAAAACATTTTGTGGGATACTGAATTTGTGTAAAAAGTGATGACCATAATGATGGTAACAATACATAGGGGCCGATTCCAATCTCGGCCGGTAAGGCTCCGAATCGGATTCGGCTTAACCGGATCCGATTCGGAGCCCTATTTCCCGACCGATTCGTACGCGCGTCCGGGCGAGCGAGTACGATGCGAATTCGCCGACCGACTCGTCCGGGCGTCCCGACCGCTCCGACCGACTCGTTCCCGGGCCGAACCGCACCGACCGACTCGCTCGGACTCGACTCGCACCGCGCAATGGAGACGTTCCCCGGCCGGGTGAGTACGATGCGCGCCGCGAGCAGTCCGACCGAGCCGCGCACTCCGGCTCCAAAGAGCAGTCAGAGACGTACTTTGGGGGTCCGTGTCGGACCCCCTGTACGCGTAGCCGCGCGAGTCGCACACAGGGGGACCCATGGGTCCCCCTACCTGTGCGTGTACGGCGCGAGTCGCTTCGACGCGTACCCGCTGTAGGGGCGCCCTTGACCGCCTCGCACCCATTGAGTCAATGGGAGCCCGCGTACGCGTTGTACGACCGGCTCCCATTGACTTCAATGGGAGTCCGACCGACTCGAGTCCGATGGCATACGTGCGCATCGTACTCGTTCGGTCGGCCTGCCAGAGTCCGATTCGGTCGGAAATCTCTCCGAGTCCGGCTCGGTCAGAGAGATTTCCGGCCCGAATCGGAATCGGCCCCTTAGTGTCAAAATCAGATGTGTCCTCTAACATTTCATTGCTTGAAAATGCAGCAGATTGTTTTAAATCAGACAACATAGTATTTACAGTTTCAAAATCCCAATCATCAGAAAATGTACTGGAGGTAATGATATCATTTAGAGAAATTATAAATAAATGTGGTATTTTCAAAAGTTCAGTGGGACCAAATACATCATAATCAACCTTGTCCCAAATTATACCATCAGGAATTGGAACAGCTGTAATGTTCACGGAAAACAGGTCTCTCTGTTCATGATGAGATGATGTTTGAGGTTTCAGGACCAAGTTCACATTTGATACTGCAGAGCATTCTGGGAGATATTTTCCATTCATGAGTAAGCAAAAGACAGTCACTAGGCCAATCCAGAACAGAAAAAAAAATATTCCAGTTATTATCCAGAGCTGGAGCCAAGGTGATACTAAATACGTCTTTTTCAGAAAAGTGTAGAAATCACAAATTTGTTGCTTACGGAAACTGGGGCTGGTGTTGTCTCAGGTTCACTGGGGTCAAGAGAGAAGGTATCAAAATCGATGAAGTAGCCAGATGCAGTTTGATCTATTTTTGTTAGCTCAGCAGGTTTTGTTGAACTGGCAGGTGTCTCTTGTCGAGGCATATTGATGTAGACATCGGTGTTAGGTTGACTTGAAATTTGTCTTTCAATTGTGTTCTGAAGTTCTGTTTCAAGAGGAGCGAGTTCCATTTAATTGTTGGAAATTCCATCAATTTATATTGGTGACTCTTCAAATGTTAAGAAAGAGTCTTTCTGTCTGAACTTCCTGTATGGTAGAGAGAGGAGAGCGTCGGCTACCCAGGAGCCCACGAGGCCTACTATTCAGTATCAGCCACATAGTGTGGTTTGATCAGATCAATGGAGAAGAATCTCTTTAATTTTTTTCCGGCAAGAGGCGGAAGAAGTACTGTTCTTGTTCCTTCGACAGCCAGGACAGGTACAAGCTTTCTGTATGATGGCCCAAATTCTTTCTTGTCCTCGATCTTTTCTCTGACCAGATCCCCGACTTTTGGGAACCAGACAGGTCTTGCCGTGACTGATTTGACTTCCCCAGTGGCAGTGCGTTTTACTTGCAAGTTGCTTAGCAGTGCCCTGGATTCATTCAGATCCTGTAAAACAGCCAAACGTTTATTGATGTCAAATGGTTTTTCATCCGCCACTGTGCTTTCATAATTGAGAGCAGGTACCCACATTCTTGTCCCAAATAGGACCTCGTAAGGAGTGACACCTCCTAGGGAACTTCTTAGCATATTATTAAGGGCTCATTGGACCCCGTATAAGTGATTGACCCAACTACCACCCAAACCTACTTCTCTTGCTGTTAAAGATTGCTTTAAGTCTCGGTTTTTCCTCCCCACAACTGAATTTCCCTCGGGATGGTACGGAGAGGAGTACTGCAATGCTACACCCAAATTTCTCATGTCTTCCATGTAAGCCCTAGAGCTAAACGCGGGGCCACGGTCAGAATGTAATGTGCCAACTGCGTATGTCCCTATAAAGACTTGCAAATCTTTTATAACAGTTTGAGCGTCAGCCGAGCGCTGAGGCCAAACCCATAGGAATCTAGAGCATGAATCCACTGATAACAAGATATACTTGTAAGCCCCATCTGATTGTAGGGGGCCGCAGTTGTCCAAATAGACACAAGCGAGTGGTCTGTCTAATATTAGTAAAGGTGTCTGCGCTGGATGTGTCACTGTGGAACCCTTCATCTGCTGGCAGATGTTGCAATTTAGGACAAAATTCTTCATCTGTTAAGTTAAACCAGGCCACCAATAGTGTTGTTTCTGAAAAGAAACCGTCGCGGTAATTCCTGCATGTGCAGAACCTAGACCCTCGTGTGCAGCTAGTATTAAGCCTAATCTGCGATCCATGTTTGGTATTACTCTATCCCCCACTCCTGGAATCTGAACATACGGAATGTTGTTTGCATCTAACTTGCAGGAGTACTTGAGTGGAAAGCCTTTCGGTAAGGCTGTGCTGTTTTTGCGTGAAGCAATGACAGCTGCCATTATCTGTCCGTCTATTCTCGTTTTTGAATGAGTGATTGCAGCTACGGCAACACTTCGTACTGCCCCCTTCGCGGCTTCATCGGCCAATGAATTCCCTTCAAGTGAACGGCATCACGTTGATGACTCAGCGCGTGTATCACATGAGCTCTTGGTAGTTTGTTTTTTAACTCAGCTACGTGTTCCCATAGCATTTTATGCTTAATTGTGCCACCTTTTGAGTCTTTAAACCCATTTTGACCCCAGTAGTGTAGCTATGCATTGTATGACTGGACACAGTAAAAAGAATTGAACACAATCAGTGTGGGGAATTCTCGATCCGTAATTATTAGTGCCAGTAATAGGGCTTTTAGTCCTGCCAGCTGAGCTGTGCAGTCTCCTAGAGACTGTGTCTTTGTATCGCTGGGATGGAATTTTCCATCCTGCATACGACCCTTCACAATTGCACACATGGCGCTGTATTGCTGTTTACTTCCTACGGCCAGCTGAGCAGATCCGTCAGTGTAAATAATGTATTCATACTGATCTAGAGGCATTATTTCATTTGGTAGAGGATATTCTTGTTCATATTGCAGGAATGCTTGTGTTTTTAGACTAGGGTCATATCAGTATTCTACATCCGTTGCAGTGAGAGAATTAGCCCATTGTATCCATCTTGGATGTAAGGCTTTAGCATTAGGAACGCTTGCCATTGTAGCAGCCTCTAAGGCTGGTACCGGAGTTACGACAATTATTCGTTTCCCCTGAGCCAGTGCTCTTTCTCTTACTACAGCGATCTGTACTGCTGTCAGTATTTTTTCTGTATAAGCAAAACGCATTTCAGCGTTTGTGTAGAAGTGTGACTTGTATGCTATGGGTACTGTTTCTCCTTCATTGAAGGTTAGGTAAGTATACCCAGATTGAACCGCTATAACACGGATCACCAGATTGTGGACATTTACGCGTGTCTGCAAGTGTTTTGATGCTACCATGTCAGCTTGTAGGGAACGAATGATATCTGTGTGTTCCTGTGTCCAATGCCTAACTGTGAAATCAGGTCTTATTAAGTCGTAGAAAGGTTTTACTTTTTCTGCGTAATCTATAATGTATGTTCTGCCAAAATTTAAGAATCCCAATCTGGATTGTAAGTTTTTCAGTGATTTAGGAGTTTGGAGCAGTGCACACTTTTCTAAAAAGTTAGCTGCCAGGCTTTTACCTTTACTTGATAACTCATATTCTAAAAATAGGACATTGAGGTGGGCTATTTTTGATGTTTTAAAATTAAATTTGTAGCCCTCAGAGGCGAACCCTCAAATTATGTTTCTCACCCTGGACAAGTGATTCTTTAAATCATAATCTGTCAGATAAATATCATCTACATAGGACAATGCCTCTTCATCCAAATTCTGAAGTAATTCTGTTACCCTAGCGGAGAACAACCCAGGGCTATTCTTATACCCTTGCAGGAGTTGACAAAATTGACGCTGGGAACCTAAATCTGAGAATGCTGTCAGATATCTGCTTTCAGGTGCTATATTTTGGCAGAAGAATCCATTTGAGATATCTAGTGTTGATTTGTATTTTTTGAGCACACTGTTATTCATTAATGCGACACTATGTGCATTCTCTACTGCCAATGTCTTTGTGCATGTGTTCAGACGTCTGTAGTCTAAAACTAGACGGTATGAATTATTGGGTTTCATTACGGGTAACAAAGGATTATTCATTGGAGAGGTACAAGTTTCAATTACAACTTGGTATTCAAGTTGATCTAAGATCTCCCTGAATTTTTTTTCTCACTTCTTGTTTTATTGGGTACTGTCTCTGTGGAGTTGGAGTAGTTTTTACTGGGATTGTATGGTGAGGTGACTCAGCATCCCACCCAACATGGTTGCGATATAGTGCTGCAGCAAGGGCTACCGCCCACTCCTGTGCGTATGTATGTTTTAAGTATATTGTAACGAGGTCGCAAAAAGCCAGTAAAATTACCGTTTCTCCCTTTGGGCAATCCATAACAATTCCAGGCCGCCAATCTCTTTCAGCTAAAAGGATGTCATAGCCAAAAGTCAGGTTATCCCAAAAGAGACCTTTAATTTTTCTGGGTTTGTCCCCCTCTAATTGGAGTGTTATCTCATGTAACCGATGTGGGACACTTACCCTTGTATCAGGTGTTTCCACCATGATATGCTCATTCAACTCCGCTGTCACCAGAAATTTCATCAGGTTCTGGCGAGTTACTGTTACTTCTGCTGTGCTGTCTAGCATCGTCAGAGCCCATTCCCCATTCAGAAGTTGAGTCCTCAGAATTCTGGGCATGTCTAACTTTAAGACCTGCTACCTTTTTCTTTTTAAATTGAGGTTTTGATTTTGGCTTCTCTTCTTTTTTGGAAGTATAATCTGAAGTGCGTGCCGTGTCTCTGGACTTTGTACGCTCTACTTGTCTGTGTTCTGACAGTCCTTCCCTCTCGGAGTATCTTGGTGAACCCTGAAAGGAACGTGTATCAGTATCCTGATCCCTGTCAGGTTTTTTAATGTTATCACGGTTCCTAAGGTTGTACCTCCTTTCGGAGGGCTCCTCTTGAGGAGACCCACCCCTGAATTGTGAACTATTCTCTCTATTCTTTTGTTTTTTATTGTTATTATCCCATTTCTTCTTGGAAGAATCAGGTGCTTGCTTGACGTTATCCTTTTCAGGACCTCCCATGAGTTGAGGTTTTGTTGCTCTAGCTCCCAAACTATCTCTACCTAATTCAGCATAGGTGTCTTCAATAATTTTAGGTAATTCACGATCCTGTTGTAAAGGAGTGAAATCCCTCAGGCATTGGCGTATTGCCACTGCTGCTGCATCCCCTTTAACATTAGCTAATATGATAGCTGATACCTGGGCAAAATTACCTAATAATTTCATCCCCAAGTTCAGAGCATGTTCAGCTCCATACTCATTCTGTATTTGTCTTAATACATCTGGTATTACTGATAATGACGGGATACCATGAGGTATATATGGCAGCGAAAACTGTACCCCAAGTGGTACAATCCTCCATTTGGGGAGCTATCCCCATTGGCAAGCAGATTATTAACATTCTGTGTTTTTCTTGAGGGCTTGTGTGTGGAAATACTGCCTCTAGCTGTGTTATTTTGTTAGCTATCCAGAATGGCATTTGCTCACGTTTAGTGGGCATTTAACCCATAACTATGTGTAACGTTTGTGGTGTTATTTTAGTTGTAGATCCCTGAATTTGTCCTGTTTGTGTAGCCCTTGTTGGCTGAAGTGTGAGTGTTCTCATCCCGAACTGTGTCAGGTTTCTTTAAAGTTTTATTATTTCTTTATGAAGTGGACATAAGTCTGCCATTGGCATTGAGTCAATGTCTGGATGTGGTGTGTAAGCCGCAAGGACTGGCCAAGTGGCTCCATCTCTTCCAAGCAGACCTAATCTTACTTTGTCTTTTGTGTGGGGGAGGGTGCCTTTAAACCAGTTTATGTGCTCCTGGTAGGTGAGTGGAACTTCAATGTCCTCATACGGACAGTCAGGCACATGCATCAAAAGAAAAACCGGTTGCAAACGGGCAGATTCTCAGAATATGCCCCTTTGCGACCGGTATATTTGCATTTGGGATGCATCTTCCCAAATGCAAAAATCGCAATTTTAGTAATCTCTAAATTGCGATTACTTAAATTGCGATTGCATTTAAGGAATTGCAAATTGAGATTACTTAAATACAATGCATGAAAGTAAAAAAAATAGGAGTCGCAAATTACCATCAATTTGTACTTGATGGTAATTTGCAAAAACTTTGAAAAATGCACTAAAGTGCATTTTTCAAAGTTGTAGGTTACACACACACATGTCCTTGGGACATGTGTGTGCGCAACATTTGTGCACACCACAATTTCAGGGGTGCAACAGGGTGTCCTTTTGACACCCTTGCAACCTTGAAATTACATTCTCAATTTGCGATTCTCTAATTGCTAATCGCAAATTGAGAATGTCTTCCCATTCATTCCTATGGGCCTCTAGGCCCATAGGAATGAATGGGGAGGTATTCCTTATTTGCGACTCACAATTTGCGAGTCGCAAATAAGGAATGTGTAGGAATCGCTATTTTTATAGCGATTCCTACATGCATAGGCTTTTGCGAGTCCTTAATTGCGATTCCTTAATAATCGCAATTAAGGACTCGCAAAATCCTACCTTGATGCATGTGCCTGAGTATTCTTCTGGTGTTTCATCCTCAGTGTAAGAATGAAATGTATGTGATTGTGCATCTGCTTGTGGGAATTTAACCCATGAATAGAATACCTCTGTTCTATATGACTCATGAGTCTAAAACACGAATGTTACTGTCCCACCCACAGCTGTGACTCCATAGTCTTCTAGTTTTAGAGTAAAGGCATTTCTGACATTTTCTGAAATGTTAATTTCACCTTCCTCTCCTTCTTCCCTAACTGTAGCCCGTTGTGCTCGCACAGCAGAGTGTCCGTCAGTCATTGTTTTTGAAGGAAGAAATTTCAAGGAAACTGAGATAAGGTTTTATGCACAATAGGAACTGTTTGTCCTTCAAGCTCGATAAGCCTACAGCTACGTAGGATATGCCTACTCAGCTGTGGCGGATAGTTCCCTTCCCATTCCAGACGTCTCTGGGGAAATGTGAGTAGGGGTCTCTGAGAAAAGCACGACTGAACTACTCAGATTTGACTGTTAAATAAGTACCAAACCAACGTTGGCGGCGCCATGTCGTGTAGTTCCTATAAACCTATGTAGGACCTGCGTGTTTAGACAGCATACACTGTAGGATTGGTGTCCGGGCTGATTCTAGACATCCCCACCGGGTATGTTAGCCTGTGTACCAGCTAGCTCACAGTGCCACTAGAAACTCCTCTTACCAAGGAGAGACTAGTTCTTGGCAACTATCGAACATGACAACCCTAATCACTCAGGACCGTGGAAACAGTGTACTACTTTTTGCTCAGTCACTCGTGCTCACTTTGTCTCAGAGAGATACACAGAATAAACGATGGGGACGTTTTCCAATAAGCATTTATTGAACCAGCTTCACTCTAGTGTAAAATGAGTGTGCTGAAATAACCATTAGACAGAAACAGATATAAATGATTAGAAGCACTAACATAGTAAAAGGATGGTAGATTTCTACCATTGTGCTAAAACAATGAATATAGGCAAGTATATAAAATACATGACAGTAATAAATGCGTACTCCCACTATGTGACCCTAACTAGATGTACCTAAGTGTACCTAGCATGTATGTAGGAGTAAAGCCAAGAATCCCTCTAGGATAAAGTCAACCCCGTTACCTGAAGTGAGAGACTGTGGGACCCCATCTTGGTCTCGAGCTGGACACCCCACAAGGGGTGTCATACCACTGCTAGCTGGAGTGTCTGCATGCAGGAACCCAAGCGTATTGCATCAGTGTGTCAGCATGGAAGTCCTTTTCTCCTCTTACTATCTCAGCAAAATATGGTGTTTATATACCCAAAGTGGTACCCTCAGGGGTTCTACCTTGCTGTGTCATGTCGGACTTAGGATGACTGAGGGAATGACCCTTATACATAGTTATTATGCAGGAGATGGTAGTCCTGCTGAGTGTCCATGAATCCTCATGCATAATGGATGAGGCTAGTTTTCAGGGAAAACCCTAGGTCCTGTAAGCAGTATCGTAACTAGGTAAAAGGTCAGTCCCAAGAACCGTTATGTAGTGTAATGGTAGGGGAGAATATAGGTGAAAGGTTAGGTGACTACCTGAGCCTTTATTGGGGTACCTATATGAAACATAACACCGCCCCTCTGATGATCAAGACTCCTCTTGGATCCCGCCTCTTTATCAGGTTCAGATACGCCAGGAGAGGCTAGGGGAAAGGAAGGTTCCTGAAAGCCTTAGACTTATAGATGTAGACGAGGAGGAAGATGATGAGCTAGTCATCAAGGATGTTAGCCCAGCACGAGTGGAGACCTATGTTACCCTATCTCAACCTGCTCTGCGGGATGTGGCACCGATACCACCACCAGAACCACTGCCAGCTGCCATATTTGCAAAGCCCCGGCAGCAACCTACACCCACAACCAGCTCAGTAGAAGTAGGTACTGCAGAGAGGCAAACATCAAAATGCCCACCTACCACCAGTTAATCCGACATTGACAGTGCCACCAGCATCAGAAAGTGGATCTCCCTAGGTTGCGACTTCTTTACAGTTAGCAAGAAGGAGATGAACATTACCATATGCTCCATTTGCAGAGAAACTGTTAGTCACTGTAAGCTCGGTACAAACTATGGTACCAGAGCCCAACAACCCATTTGAAAAAACACCACACAATCCAGTGGAAGGGGCACCTTAGCGGCCAAAAAACTGCAATTGGAGTTGGTGAAGGGTGGTGAAAGGCTGAGCAGGGAATCCAATCCGATCACAGTGGAAGGAGAAGAAGAGGAAGACATTTTTGTTTCGCAAATCAGCCCTGTCTACAGCAGTGCAGTAGTATTGCCCACCCCAGCAACATCGCAATGGCACAAGACTCAGGCTGAGACACCAAGGCAAGAGCAGCATACAGTGACTGCACTGTTGAGATGCACATTGAGCCTATCACTGTCTGCTCCCAAGAAGTCACCTGCATCACTGGCATAAAAAAAAATAATCCAGGCTACTTTTCCTCATATGTTTAGGCTGGAGGGGAACTACGAACGCAACCACGCAACAGCACCTTGTACAATGCTAAGCTGGCTAAATTGTTAGCGCTGGACCTCCTCCCTTTATCTTTTGTGGAAGGGGTGGGTTTTCTAGACTTTGTGGCAGCCATTTGCCCCAAATGGAAGGTTCCCAGCCAGTCCTATTTTGCCAGAGTTGCTGTTCCAGCGCTACATCACGATGTGCTGGAATTGCTTGGACAAGCTTTTCAGCAGAGTGCTGTTCACACTATCCACCTGACAAAAGACATGTGGACCAGTTGCCAAGCCACTGATTACATATGCATCTCTGAACACTGGATCTTTTTTGGGGGGTTAGAGAAATGATATCTGCAGGTGTTGACACTGCTAAACTTTTTAAGGACAGTCAGAAACATGCAACAGTAGCCATGTTTGCTATGGAGAAATCCCATACTTCTGCAAACATCGTGGAAGACTTTAACAAGGTCTTTAAATTTCTGCAACCAAGAGGGTTTAACATTGGATTTGTTGCCACGGCCAATGGCAGTAATATAATAATGCCATGGCAGATGGTGGCTATTTTAGGGTCCTGTGTTTTTTGGCCCACTGCATCAACATCATTGTACAGGACTTTCTCAAAAAAGAAGACAGCAACTTACTGTCTACCTACAGAAGCATCTGCACTCATTTCAGCAATTCTTTTAAAGCCAGGGAGCAGATGAGGGTCCTTCAGCGTGATAATAGAATGACAGTTAGGGCACTCATACAGGAGGTGCCAACACGTTGGAACTCAACTTATTACATCTTGCAACATCTGTTTGAGGAGTGCAGACCAATCAATGAATATGTCATGCAAAGAGGGGGAAGCAGTTTCCTTTTTAGGTTTTCACACAGGAATTCCGCAAGGAGGACAGTACCATGGGCCAAGCTATCCCACTGTTGCAAATGCTACAGGAACAGCTAAAGGAGATGTCTGAAATGTACGCAGGTGTGGATGAAAAACAAATGCTAATGTGTGGTGGAGAGCTTAATCCTTTGCTTATCTGTTAATACAAGGGTACAAAGATCAACCAAACATTACATCTTTACCACAATTCTTGATCCACAGTACATACAATTACTGGTCACTTTCATTCCTTTTTCAGACGGGGATATTTCAAACTACAAAAGTGGATTACTGAGCAAAGCCAATGAACTAGAAAAAGAACAGCTGGGAATTAGAGGCCCACTCGTCCAGTTCACAAGCTCTGCGGTGCAGTTTTCAAATTCAGAGCCTGAAGGCAAGGCTGTTGGCTCACAGCAGCCAAAACCAACAAGAACACCAGCAATAACAGGAACCGGAGCATCAGCCCCAAAATCTGCATATGATTGGTTTCTAAAGGCAGGACTTAATTCCAGTGCAGAGGCAAAAGAGGTCGAGCAAGGTGGAGCACCAATGACTATTGAGAGGATGATCCAAGCCTATCTGGATGACCCAACAGAGGTCTATCTTGATAAAAACCCATTAGTGTATTGGTATGGAAAGAGGCGCCAATGGCCAGTACTCAGCAGGCTGGCAATAAACTCTCTGGCTTGCCCGGTGCCCAGTGTGTCTGCTGAGTGTGTTTTCAGTGCTGCTGGTGCAGTTGTCACAGTGAGAAGGACCAGTCTCTCGCCTCAAAATGTGAAAAGATTAACCATGATCAAAATGAATCAGCACTCTATATCACCTAATCACACCATACCTGAAGTATGACAGGAGGAGGATGAGGGTGATTGATCAGACTGAGGTCATGGTAGTAGTGTGTTAGGTGACCTACTTCTGGGTGAACAACCTGAGTTTGAGAATGACACTACTTTCTTGACTACTAGGCCTGGGCCACCAACCATAGAACTTTCTCTCTCTATCGCTGAACTACTGTGACGACAAAAAGAAAATGAAAAAAAGATATAGCTAGGGGAACATTATTTTATTTTGTTTGCTTGTATGTGACTAACTAATGCAGCCCCACCATTTTAGACACATTTTATTGCCGGATTGGAGTCCCCTGGCACCCATTTCCCTCAAGGACATTGGAGATACAAATTTGTGCCTGCCTCTTTCACATGCCTATCTATCCTTTCTTAGTCTATTCCCCTAGCCAGGCTGCCCCACATTATTTGATTTACAAGACTACCCAATGTCTGTTTTGTGAAACAATAGATCGGCAATGTACCACTGTGACGACACTTGAATTGGAACAGAAAATGGTGTTGCAGGGATTCTGCACATACACAGAACTATGCGCAGGAATATGGGACCTCGGTGTATAGGGGCCAAGCCTTCCCACCACCTTAGTGGCCACAAACCCAGGATCGACTAGCTAGAGTGTCTCACTCGCTCTCCTACTCACTCATAAAGAAGCAAATGATTAGACAGCCCAGAACACAACACTCCCGGATCTCTCAGGAATCGTGGTAAGAAGACATACCTTTTCGCTCACACTCTCGTACCTGTCAACAAAAAGAACTGACCAAAACACGAATAAAGGTTAAAATGTTTATTTCAACTATTGTGCTCTAAAACGCAGTATACGAGCCACAACCAGCAGCAAAATGCATAATATCAATACAGTTAGCATTGCAGCGCGACCATATATCATAAAGGGAGATGTCATCATATAAAGACAGTGGAAAAGGGACTATAAGGCCTAACCACCCTCCCCCTGGTAAGAAGAAGCTTTATTATATAATAGAAGACCTCTGGGCTTTGTCAGCAGACCCCATACCTTAGGCCTAGATGGTATATCTACATCATGGGAACCGCATGGCTCTTCTCCCTGGAAAGCTCCTTCTCAAGTGTGTGTTACCTAAACATGCATCCCCATAAATCAAAGCACGAGTTTCCAGCAGCAGCTGTGTTAGCATGTTTTGTCCAGGTGCTAAGGACTGACCAGAACATAAAAACAAAGGGCATTGTTTATCGACCTTGAGCGTGGTGTTCAGACTAAAGTCCAGAAACAGGCAGAGAACAAACAAAGCAGATGGTTCTCATGTGAAAGGCATAAACAAAGTCTTGCAAAAATAAAGCCATGTAGTAACGTGTGCAAAAGCAGCATCATGGCTGCTGGGCTCATGCTAACTTAGCAATGTTGACAATGTCCCTATCGGCCACGTGACACCCTCCCCTTGGCCAGATCGTAGCATATAGAAAAACAGTGTGCAAAGGTAAGCAGAGTCAAAATCAAAAAATGCTTGTAAAAGAGCCAAATTGAGAAAATTAAAAAAATCTAGTTTAAAATGTTATTAAGGCGAGTCCGGAAAATTCATCAGATTATGTGAACCAAGGAATGCAATTCGTTCGAAAAGGTCATGCCTGTCATTCATAGCAAAGAGGGATGCCATCCAGTTGAGCAGTTCGAATGAACGTACCTGCTCCTCATAATCCGAGGACTCCAGGAGCATATCCGGGCAACTTGCGTGATACTCGATGAAATTCCGTTGTAAGAGGCGCTGTGCAGCCACACAGGTATCCCAGTCTGCCAACACTCCAAGTGCAGCCGCATGCATCAAACGGCCATCTCCAGAACAGGCCTGGTCATGGGCCAGTAATGGACCCATTAACAGATCATAATCCGGGTCAGTGCTGGACGCATTGGAGAGGCATAAATCCAGGCCCAATAGAAAAGGCACCATCGGCAATAGAACACAGGTTGCACGCAAGTAAAGTAGGCGAAGCGAAAAGTAAGTCCATAACTTACACCAAGCATCGCCAATGGCAAACATCCAAAAAGTTGTTGCATTTGGTCACGGTACAGTTGCAACTTGCCGGGTCTGTGCAGTACCACAAGATGGGCAGCCATTGTGTAACAGGAGAAGAAGTACCAGCACGCCACACGCCAGCAAGAGGATCAATGGGAACCCTCCGAATGCGCTGGAAAAAATAGAATGAATAAATGCCGGTATTACTCCAAAAATAGTCTGAAAAGAGGATACAAGGCTGGATCCCACAAGTTTAAAAAAATGAGCAAGGCCTTCAGTATCAGACGCATTGAATATTTGGTGTATTAATTCTCCAAAATGGAATGGGAGATTCGTGTTTAGCAGTGAGTGTATCTCACTTGAGGTTCTCGCCACCGGCAATTCGAAGGTCTCTCGTGCTGATGTGAGAGCCACTTCTTGTTGAAACAATAGCGCTTTGAGTCTGCTTAGTTTATTGAAATCTTTTTTCCAAGTTGTAATGGAAGGCCAAAGCGGACTATCTACAATCCCATGCGGGGGTGGAAAAAGGGCATTGCTGCAACAAGTAACACGTTGCGAAACCGTTACTATATATGGGATGCTGGTCCGTAAGCAATGCAGTAGTGGTTATTCAAAATAATATAACTGCCATTTGAAAGCAACGTGAGCGCGGAATAATAGCTGGGACTGGTGTTCCTTTAAAAAACAAGCCAGATTAGGTGCGGACACGTTACATGCCCCATGCAATTTAACTTGTTTGCAAACTAGGGAATGTCCTACTGTGGAATCGCAATCCTCCCCTGTTAGGAAAACCTCTTATTTTGCGCGCTGACATCTTTAGGTGAAAGGCAAGGACCATAATTCATGAATAAAAGCACTTCCCAGGTGTTCAAAGCGGCCAACCGGGAAGTGTTTCATGCAAGAAGTGAACTGAAATAGTGAGAAGGGTAGGGAAGTAACACCATGTATTAACTACACAGCAGAATCAGTCTCTGCTACAAAAAAAGACAACTGTTCTAATTGTTCAATATGTAACCGTGTGTAAGTTGCATTATTCATGTACATACATTTCTGTTTATCAGTTACATTAAACAGCAAAAACAGTGCAGAATCATTCAAATAATCCCACTGAACTTTTCCCATTTTGAGCGTTTGTTAGGTCCATGCAAATTGCATTACAGAGCGCAATTGATTTTGCCCATGTTACAACACAGAAACAACATTTTGTACAATATCATAACAGAAGATAGAATATTATCCAAGGTGTAAATACGGGAAGACAATGTATTAATACTGTTATCTACAACTGCAAGGACTTTTTCCAAATTAGCTTGGTCAATTTGGCACAGACGAACCGCAGCTTCCATCTGCGATAATTTCCACAATTCATTATATGCCTCATAAATAAATTGCTTTGATCTAGGTGATTTAGGACCTAAGATAAAATCAGCCAAATTGATGTCACTCAACAAAAGGGACAGGTGTTGTTTCACTGATGACAGTGTGGAGTGTCCCAACCATTGCTGACACAATTGCCCCACCGAGTACGTGGTTACTGAATGAGAATGTGGACAATGTGGATCAGGTCTACTTTGTGTGAAACCTGTGGTGGTATTAAGAAAACGCAGTTGACATGCATTGGAACTTGTCAGAAACATTGATACTACCATTTTTGAATAGTGCAAGCAGTACATCAATTGTATGATCAGTGTGCTTGTGCCATGTATCGTGTTCAGCCAATGAAGGAATGGAATGTAGCCAAATCAAAACAATTAGTCTGCTGCACTGTGTCTTTTAAAAACAAAATATGAGTTGGAATTAGACATGCACAACGCAGAGCTTCAGCACCTTGGACTTGCCATCTTTAGTGCCCCAAATGGATTTCAAATCAATGGTAGCTTTCCAGTGTTCGTAACCATGTAAAGCCAAATCAGTCCTAAAGGAGTTAGAATAAATCAATTTTGTTTGCGTCAACATGAATTTAGATTGAGATGGCAATTTTAACTTATAGAAATAGGACTCTGAATTGGACGCATTGAAATCTGAAAAGTATGTGAACTTACTTCGGAGAGTATTAGAACTCCGCTGTAAAGGAGTCAGACAATGTTCCAACTTTGTAAAATTAAAAATCGGTCTTAATGTGTTTGTTTTATGCAAGAAATGATGGCCATAATGTTGGTAACAGAATAAATCTGCATAATTGTCCGAATTCAAATATAAACCTTCAGCATCAAATGCAGTATAATATTTTAAATCAGAAAACAATGAATGGACTGCCTGAACATCCCAGTTATCTAAGTGAATATCCCTTGATACCACATCTCCTAGTGAAACGCGGAACATGTATGGAATGTTCAGGAACTCCGCCGGACCATGTATATCGAATGCAACTTTGTCCCAAACGATGCCATCAATGACAGGGAAGGCCGAAATGTTCACGAGGGTTGATCTCGTTTCATGATATGGGACGATGTACGGGAGCCAGAATACCATCAACCAACTTCACAGCAGAGCGTTCCGGCAAATAATGGACATTGATGAGCAGGAGGAACACACTCACAAACCCAATCCTTATGAAAAGGAAGATAAGCGTGAGTATTATCCAGATGTATGTCCAGGGTGGGACCAGGTAAGTCTTTTTGAACCAGGAAATAAAAAGACTGGTACACGTCGGTGGAATTGACACAGATGAGGACAAAGAAGAAGAATCGTAAGAGAAAGTTGTACGATCCATGTAATAACCGCTTGCAGTGGGGTCTCTGCAACATCAGACAGAGGATGTATAGTGCTGTCAGGAACGTCAACGAGGACCTTAATAGGGGGCAAATCATACTCGATGTCTGCAATGGAGGAAGATGAAGGTACAACAGGCTAGAAGTTAATAGAAGTCTCCAACTCCCCATCCACAACGCGGGTACTAGTCAAAAAAGTTGAAGCCATCGGATTCAGTGAAACAGCTCGGCTTGGAATACTGGGAGTCACACTATTCTATTCAATTCAATTCAATTAAGTCTTTATTTCGATCGTGCTGATCATAAAATACACAACAAATATATAATATCACGAAAAACACATACATTGTCACCAATACTTAGCAATAAACAATTCATAAAAATATTGGCAATACATGCTAAAAACAGACAAATTGATATTCGTTTAAAAAACTTGAACAGTTTTAAAAGGTTTAAAACCAATACATTCCTATGGCAGTGATTTGAATGGATTACCTTTCATTTCGTCTAAATTCTAAAACCACTTTGAACTAATCACACTATATGCTAGAATCCCGATACAGGCAGTAAATCACAAGACGAGACAATGCGACAGGTACAAGATGGAGTTAAAAAATGATCACTGTCGCCTACTACTAGCTTACAAACTTGTGTCGGATTCTCCACATCCAACCTAAAAGTTTTGCTAAGGCAATCACAATGGCCTCCTGAGTGCTTGTTTTCAATATTGGTAATGCGATAGCACTCTACCTGGTGCCCATGTTAGATTAAATTGGTTTTAGCCATTTGCTCCGTGGAGAACTATATGCTGGACATACAAATAAAATGTGAGGGAATGTCTCATCCAGATTTTGACAAAATGAACATTTACTATCTGGGGTATTATGCCAATTTTTGGTAAATTGTTTAATCGGTAGTGTGCCTATCCGAAACTGGAAGAAGTGTTTTCTGTCAATGGGCTTTGTTATGAAGTCCCAAAAGTCTTCATACATTGGTTCCGACTTATGCCCCAGGAAGATACTGGTCAGTGATGAAGTGTTAATAGAACACAAGTTACCTGCTTTGATCATTGCCCAGTATGCCTCTTTAAAAGTTTTTTGGGAGGGAAACAAATTATTTGCCGGATCTTCCCACAAATGACTCATACCCATGTTCACTAAGGAGCTTTTCACCCTCTGCAACCAACTAATCTTATGAGAGGTGTCGGCATCTCTAACATCTTTGAGCGCTTGGGCATAATGTACTAGCTCCGGGGTAGACCATAGTCTTCTCCAGTAGGATAATGGTCTAAATCTTGTAACCTCTGCCAGTGTGTTACACCCTAGATCAAAGTATAGGGGTGTGAGTGGTGAATTTTGGGGGAGATCAGTAAGACCTCTCACAAATCTATTTTGAGGCAGGACTAGTGGGGACAGGTTCTCAAATCCCCAGAGTTCCACACCATAGAGGATAGAAGCCATAACCTTGGTGTTATATATCTTAAGTACAGGGCCAACCGGCTTAGTCTGGGAGAGCCTATGTTCTTTCAGAAGTGCTCCTGCCAGCTGGCAGTGCTTAAAAGCCATTAGATCTATCTGGGGTTTCCAGTCTAGTTTCCGGCCTAGTGTGATTCAAAGGTAGGTGAATATGTCAGTTTGTTCCAATGGCTCCTTATTCATAACAACTCTACCTTTAATTACTTTATGTTTGTGCAGAACCATAAATTTAGTTTTGTCCACATTTACCACAAACTCATGTTCTTTGCAGAATGCCTCAAAACGACTTAGTGCTCGCTGCAACCCAACCTGAGTTTTTGATAAAATTAGGGTATCATCAGCGAACATAAGTATTGGGACCTTTATGCCTACAAAAGAAGGAGCATCGGTAGGGTGTGATGAAAAATAGTTAACCACCCCATTTATAAACAATGAAAACAGTGTGGGTGCCAAAACACACCCTTGGCGTACCCCTTTTGAGATTGGAAACCTGGGGGTGATATTTCCCTGTGATCCCCAGCGGACCTGTGCATAGTTGGATTCGTGCAATTTAACTACAAGCTGTAAGAGCTCCAAAGGTAGCCCTAGATCTTTCAAAACAGCCCATAGCTTATTTCTTGGGACTGCGTCGAATGCAGCTTTGAGATCTACAAAGGCGGAATAGATAGTGCCGCCCGCTAGTAATACGACACACCAGTAAATTGCAATAAAATAAAAGACTTGGTCGATTGTACTTACGAGGGCCCTGAAACCTGCCTGAAAGGGGGATAATATATTATTCTCAGTAATTCAAATTTGGATTCTGCTCAGCAGTAGCCTGGCCATAATCTTTTGAGTGGAGTCGATTAAATTAATTGGCCTGTAATTGCTAGGGCTAGAACGATCCCCCTTTTTATAAATGGGTAGTATTTCGGCTCCTCGCCAAGAGTCGGGAATAGAAGCTCCGCTAGCTATTTAATTGGCAAGCATCTGGATATACTGAAGCCAATTGACTTTATCATGTAAAAACAGGTCAGCCGGGATGCAGTTAGGGCCTGGGGCCCTGCCCTTTGGCGCTGCATTCATGGCGGCTTCCACTTCACATATTGTAAAGATTACTGTCAAATCTGTATTGGGCATTTGAAAGGGAGAGACATTCACTCCAACTGCAAATTGATCCTCAAAAAAAGAGACCCACTGATCGAGCGCTATGTTATTTTGGGGTATGTGGCCTAAGCCTCCTCTGCCCCACTTTACCAGCTGCCAAAACGATTGCATGTTTTTCATTTTGCTAGCCTGTAAAAGTTCTAGCCACCGTAATTCATCCCATTCCTTTTTTGCTGCTGTTTGTGTGGATTTGTACTTTTTACGTGCTATTTTGATTTTGCCCATGTCATTAGTTTTGATTGCCTAGGACAGCTGCTTATATGCTTCCTTGCATGCCTTATTGTACCAATGGTCATGATTTTGGGGGGGCCTATTGCTCGATTTATATGGTTTGACAAAGAAATTCCTAATCTTATCAAACATGGCCTCATGGACTTGGGTAATATTGGAATTAATTTCACCCTGATTGGTAAATTTGTGTAGACCATCTAGTGTATTCGCCACCACTTCCTTCATTTTCACTAGGGAACTATCGTTTTCAAAAATCCTTGACCATTTGACCCTCCTCATGTCATTACTTATAATAGCATCGGCGGTCTCCCTTTCGTTAACTATGGGCAAGGATGTTGAGTGGCCAGATACCATCATTTTTAACAACAATGGGTTATGGTCGCTTTCATTCCTCACACAAACCTCCATATCAACAAGAGACGACCAGTTCTCTAAATTAATGAGAATGTAGTCAATACGACTGCTTCTCAGACCGTTACTGTATGTGTGGGTTCCTAGGCGATCCAAGAGTGTTCTACCGTTCACAGCCCTAACTCCCCTCTCTAGACTTAATGCTTTGGGTTGGAGAGCTGCCTCGGTCCATTTCTTAATTGGTGGTATCTCCAGCAGGGGAATACCCCATTGAGCATCTTCTTCTGCACTGAGGTTACTATCCTCGCTATCTAAAGGCTCAAATGTAGTGTTGAAGTCACCTACTATGACTAAATTGTGAGAATCTCTCATTGTGTCTAAAAAACTGTTGAGTTCAGAGATTGTCTTAGATAATCTTCCTCCCGCCATGCCCCTGGCATACACAATGACAACGAGTAGGTTAGGGGGATATTTAGGCTGAATGAGTATTGCCATAATATCAAGGTTATCGATCACAATTTCATCAATCTTATAGCAGGAGCTCTGCCTTACCCAGATAGATTTTTAACCCTCCTGAGGGTCTGCCTTTTCGTCCGCCAGTTGCTGGTTTTGAAAAGTTTAGGTAACCAGGGCGGTAAACTGAATTAAGTGCCAAAGTCTCCTGAAATGCTATTATATCCTGCTTGTCTCTAAAAACTGACCAGTCCAGTGAAGAAGTCTTAGAGGGCAACCCCGCTATGTTCCAGGAAACTAGCGTCATTAAAGAGGTGTCCTGTATTCTAGTAGAATTGCGCAAACTCTCCTCCGTGACATTTCCCAAATTGAAATCCAATGGTGCTATAACTTGGATACCTGGGGTGCGAGATAAATCATCCTGCGATGTTGCTATAAGCCTAAAGGGCTCATCTACTTTGTCATACCCGCTAATTCTATTGTTGGAGATTGGTCCTATACAATAACTGTCATCTGCCCCTAGGTGGATTACTTCTGATGATCGAAGTGAAAGGGATAAGCTCCTTAAACATCAATCTATATTTTGTAAAGACGAGTCCCCAATACAAATTGGCGCTGACATATTAGATGTTTGGTTAGTAAATGAATCTGGGGGATTAAGTTTCATCCTGATTTTTGTGGATATCAAATGAGATGTTCTTAAGTCAAAAGCCACCAAATTCTCCACCAATTCTGAGGATGTGAGTGTAAGACACACATAATCAGATTTGTTACCCATAGATGGATATCTTTTGGCGGAAGAAATATCTTCCCTGATTATGGATCTGCACTTACGCACATTTCTCAGTCACTGGGTGCATTTATTGATCAGGGATTGTTCATCTTCCTTGATTAAACTAGACGGGGCTTTTGGAACATTGATCAAAAAAATTTGACGTTTAGAGGAGAGGGCAGGGGTTTGTCGTAGTAGCTAGCTCTGGCAGGTTGAATTACTCCATGTTGATAGCTAGTTCGAGGGTATTTGTGGAGTTCTTTACTATTGTCCGCGAAATGCAGACTAAAATCTCTTTGCCCAGCCCCTAAATTGTTAGTGGTAAGCTGCAAGGTGTTTGGGCCAGTGTGTAATTGCTTGTTAGTTGTTACAAGATGCCTTGTAGCGTTGTTATCATTCCTTGGTCTGCCAGCATTCCCGTTATGTGGATCATTTGTTTTGGATACTTGGGCCCTAATCTGACCTTCAGTAACTGGATGGACAGGGCTAGTGCACGATTTAAGTGCTGTAGAAAGTATGTCGATCATACCCTTGAGTAGACTGACTTCTTCTATAAGCTGTTTTGTCTGGGCCTTTAAATCAGCTATCTGGCCAGTAACCAGGTCAGTACATAAATTCGTACACCTGCTAATTGAACTATCATGTTTAACAGTTTCGCCTTCTAACCCTTCTAACCCTTTGGTACCCTGAGGGTTACAGGATTCCTCAGTAAGTTCCATTAAGGGTAGAAATCTGTTTGAACATTCAATAGCAGGCTCGAAAACACTTTTATTAGCTAAACTGGGACTTGACAAAAGAGGACTGTTATTCACTGTGTTCGATAGACTTTCTTGAGCAGGCATTTGTTGGCCCTTCAGAGAGGATCTTTTAAACATATCTGGGATTAAAGGAATAACATTTGAGGGGGTTGAGACAATAGAAGGCAATGCATGGGACACGTTTGGAGCGCTGACTTTCAGACCCAATGGAGCAGATAAGATCTCCTCACAGTCATTAACTAAATTGTCAATGCGATCCATGACACCATTGTTTTTGTACGACAATTGTTTGGATGACCTTTTTGCTTTCTTACCTTTCCCCAATGACCCCCCTCCCACATAATCTGCTGCTTTCCTTTTCCCCATTGAATCAATCCGAAAGATATTCAGTATCGGCCATATGGTGTAGCTTGAAGTTGTCAATTGAAATAAATCTGTTTTCCTTACGACCAGGCAAAGGAGGCAAAATCACTGTACGGGTACCCTTCAATCCAAGAACTGGCACAGGTGCACAATAAGAGGGACCAAATTCTTTTTTGTTCTCCAGCTTTTCTCGTTCCAGATCACCAACTTTAGGAAGCCAGCCAGTAACAGGAATCAGCATCGCTGCTTCAGTGGACAAGGGTGAATAATCTTTAGCCTGTGTGTCATGGGTATTTTGTAGTTCCTGCAACATAGTAGAATGGTTATCTACGTCAAAAGTTGCGGGAGCCGCCACAACGTCTAGAACATCAAAGTCTGGCACAAACATTTTAATGCCAAAGAGCATTTTGTATGGGGTCCGTCAGCCGATCCCCAACGGACGGTATAGTAGCAAATGGGACTTGCTTAGGTGACAAATGATAAGAATACTTAGAAGGGAAACCTTGTGGGAAGTCTGTCCCACCCTTCGTAGCCGCTATTGCCACAAGAATATCATTATCAATCTTAGTCATGGACCTAGTAACTGCTGCTATTGAACATGTGGCCACTGCAGATTTAGCTGCCTCATCAGCCAAAGAATTACCAACAGCATGTGTTCCCACACGCTGATGGCCAAGAGTATTTATAACCTGTGTGAGTGGCAAACGTTCTTTAAGTTCAGCCACTCAGACCCAAAGCAACTTATGCTTTATTGCGCTCCCTTTAGAGTCTCTATATTCATTCGGAGACCAAAAGAACAAATTGTCATTGAAAGCTTGCACACACTAGTAGGAATCGCACACAACAAGAGTGTTCACATAAGGATCCGCAAAATCTAGAGCTAAAATCAAAGCACGCAGCTCTGCCAATTGAGCTGTACAGTCTCCAAGTGCCTGCGTATGGACTATAGAAGACTTAAATTCACCATTGACTATTGAGCCAGCTACAATAGCGCAAGCCACTGAATAAGCATGCTTTGACCCGATGGCTGGTTGAGCAGATCCGTCTGTAAAGATGAGACATTTGTACTGATCCAAAGGAAGCAACGACAACAGAGGAGGATGAACATGTTCGTATTGTAAAAACTCCTGTGTCTGCAAGGAGGGATCAAAAATAAACGTTACATCAGCCGATGTCAAAGAACTCGCCCATTGTATCCAACGGGGATGAAAAGCTTTAGAATTCGGTACACTCACCTTAGTCACTGCTTTTAAACCATAAGAATGTGTTTTCCCTGTGCCAGAGAGCATTCTTTCAGAATCGCCATCTGGACGGCAGTCAAAATTTTCTCAACTGTGGAGAATCGCATTTCTGCTGATGTGTACAAATGCGACTTATATGCTATTGGTACTGTGTCACCTTCATTGAATGTCAAATACGTGAAACCTACTGTCCCTGGCACAATTCTTATGACCAAGGGGAATATTATCAAGGGCAGTATCGCCACTTTAGCGGCACTTTTTGCCGATAAAGCGGCGATATTTTTATCTCCCTATTAGCAAGCTGTCGCTAACAGCTGTTAGCGACAGCTTAATGGCGATAGCGGCCATTTTGTTGCCGCTTTGCATGTCAGCAATAATTATCGCTAATGACATGCAAAGTAGGCGTTCCCAACTAAAAGCAACTGCAAATAGTCGCAAACACAACTTTCCCCTACTATCAATGCCCGCGACGCGATAAAAAAAGTCGCTCTAACCGCGATTATCGCTGGAATTTAACACCTGCTAAAAACTTGACTTAACCATCTTGTCAATGGAAGGTGGATTGTAAGGTTAAGTCCTCACCTGCCTATTAGCAAGCTTTTCATTAGCGCAGTGAATTTATCGCTGGATTTCTTGCTCTATTGCTGGGTTTCGCCGCTATCGCTGGATTTTTTATCGCCTTGGAGATAAGCGTTGATAATAACGCGTTATCTCCGCGATGAAATCCAGCAATAGCCGGTGATAAAAAAAACAGCGCTAAGCGCGCCTTGCGATAATTATCGCAAATTCTTGGTAATATGCCCCCAAGTTCATAGAATTATCACGTGTTAGCAAGAAGTTGGTCGCCAGCAGATCAGACTGCAAAGACCGAAGAATCATGGTATGTTCCGGAACCCAGCTGGCAGACGAAAAAGAGGCTTGTATCAACGCATAAAGCGGTTTGATACTCTGGGCATAATCAGGAATGTAAGTCCTCCCGAAATTCAAAAATCCCAGCAAATACTGTAATTTTTTCAATGTAGACGGAGGTTGCAATTGTGCACACTTCTCCAGAAAGTGGGGGGCCAACCCCGACCTTCATTATTGAGCTCATATCCCAAAAAAAGAACCGCCAAACAAGTGATGTGTGATTTGGCAAAATTAAATCTGTAACCCAAGTCTGCAAAAGAAAGAATGATGCGATCCACTCACGGGATCAATTCGTCATCTGTCAAATAAATATCATCGACGTATGAGAACGCATCAGAGTCTATGTTGTGTAATAGAGACACAACATGTGCAACAAAAGCCCTGGGACTGTTCTTATATCCCATAGGCAAATGAGTAAAGCGCTTCTGATTGCCGACCGCTGTAAATGCGGTCAAATCACTGCTACCAGGAGCTAAATTGTGACTACAGAAACCATTGGAAATATCCAGCGTTGTTTTGTATTTTTTATGAACAATATTATGCACTAATGCAGAGCTGTGTGTGTTTTGTACTGCAAATGTACGAACAGTACTGTTCAAATGTCTGTTATCCAAAACTATACGATATGAATCGTCCGGTTTCGATATCAGAAAAAGAGGATTATTCATGGATGAAACACAGGGTTCAATGACACCCTGATATTCCAATTGGGTCAAAATTTTACTTACGGAAGCTTTTGCTTCACGCCGGATCGGATATTGAGCCTGCGACTGTGGCATAGACCGTAAAGATATTTCATGTGCCGGCAAATCATTATCCCAGCCCACCTGATAACGATAAACAGCTGGCGCTAACGCCACAACCCATTCCGCAGCGTAAGCAAGTTTAGTCTCTTCAGGGACGTAACGGGAAAAACTCAGGAGTATCACGTCTTCCCCTCGGAAAGAAGACACAACAAATGGAGGAGGCCAATCTGTCTCCACCAACAAAATGTCATAAGAGGAGGCAAGGTTGTCCCAAAAGATTCCTTTAATGGTACGTTTAATATCACCCTCAATTTGGAGGTCTATCTCATAAGCCTATCAGGTCGTGCAACTCGTGTGTCTGCTGTTTCCACTGTGATGACAGTACCAGTTTCTCTCGCCTCCATACAAGGATGGAGTGCCTCCTGCACTATGGTAACTTCTGCAGCGCTGTTGAGGAGTGTCACCGCCCATCTCTAATCGAGGAACAGGGTTCTCACCGTCAGAGGCATACTTTGCTGTCAAAGCGGCAAATGTCTTCTTCTGAAACGGGGCATGAAAAGGAGGTAGTCCCTCCGGTTTGGCTTTAACGTCAAACTGGCATGGTGGATCATGTCTCTGCTGAGTGGTCTCGCCTTGTCTGCAATCCTGGCACTCTCCACCACCGAACTGTGAATCCGATGAGTCCTGTAAAGAACGAGGAGAGCGTAGATCAGGAACTTGAAACCTCTCTGGTGTCTTAATTTTAGAGCGGTCAAGCAAATCATATCTACGCTCAGAAGCTTCAGGTGTCGGTGAACCTGCACGCGAACCTTTCTTCTGTTGTTGCTGCCGCTGATTCCTATTCCACGTCTTTTTAGGAAAGACAGGACGCACGTCCTTCTCAGGTTGGGTCTTTTGTTGCGTTTGTGTAAAAGGTTTAATACCCAGGTTATTGCGTCATAAGGATTTATATACTTTAGCAATAATTTTAGGCAATTCACGTTGCTTATCCACGTCAGCAACTGCCTCCAGGGGCTGACTCACCTGTAAGCTAACTGCTTCCCTCTTGACATTAGCAAGGATCATATCGGAAACAATAGGGAACACCCCCACCAATCTCATCCCCAACTCCAGGGCAGCCTCAGCCCCCTGTTCATCTTGAACCTTTTTAAGTACGGACGGAAGAACGGTCATGAAGGGGGTGCCAAAGCACAGTGAATATACTGCTGCAAACACTTTCCCCCAGGTGGTGCAATCAGCCAAATTGGAAATGAGTCCTTTAGGTAAACTCATGGTAAGGATCCTGTGTTTCTCCGCAGGCGTAGTATGTGGAAAGACAGCTTTGAGTTGCTCAAATTTTCTGCAAGCCAGTAAGGAAAATCATCCCTATTCTGGGGACGTTTGCCCATCACTAAATTAATCATGAGGGGACTGAAAACAAGACCACCACCATGTCCAGGTTGTTGAGCAGCAGTTCCAGGCAGTGCCAGCTGAATATTACACAACATAAACTGTATTACTGCTCTATGTATATGTATCAATGATGTATGCAATTATCGTAGCTCTGCGATAGGAACATTATGGTAACTTGGATGTGGTGTAAACCCAGCCAAAACGGGCCGCGTGGCCCCATCGACTGATAAGGGGCCTAAATGGACCACAGAAACAGGGTGAGGAAGAGCGCCATTAAACCAGATGGTAAACTGGCAAGCCGTTAACGGAACTTCAACTAATCGATGAGGGAGATATTCCCGCGGGACTGCGGAGGCAGTATATATGCGTGAAACAAATGATCATTTCCATCCACTGCCGGAAAGGTAACACAAGAATAGAAAACCTTGAAGTGGTATGCTGCATCTGGCTCAACTACAAAATAAAATCAGCCCCTCCATTAGGAACTCCATGCCGAGACAAATATGCCGTGACCGCAGCACGGTTCGGCACTGCAATAGCGACCTGCCATATGAAGAGCAGTACAAGATGTAAAAGAACGGTAGTGCAAAAGCGGGCCAATATAGAAAGAAGAACCTTTTAAAATCCAAGCTTGAAAAACCTATAAACATCAAATATAGAAGGCTAAGCCCTCACACCACGGACATCTCCCGAATCTGGTAGCAGGGTATTGTGGACAAGCACTACTCAGGGGTCTCGCGAATAACTACCAGACCAAACGTTGGTGGTGCCATATTGCAGGGATTTTGCACATACACAGAACTATGCGCACGAATATGGGACCTCGGTGTATAGGGGCTAAGCCTTCCCACCAACTTAGTGCCCACGAACCCAGGACTGACTAGCTATAGTGTCTTACTCGCTCTCTTACTCACTCATGAAGAAGCAAATGATTAGACACCCCAGAACACAACACTCCCGGATCTCTCAGGAATCGGGGTAAGAAGACGCACCTTTTCGCTCACACTCTCGTACCTGTCCACAATAAGAACTGACCGAAACACGAATAAAGTTTAAAATGTTTATTTCAACTATCGTGCTCTAAAACGCAGTACACGAGCCACAACCAGCAGCAAAATGCATAATATCAATACATTTAGCATTGCAGCAAGGCCATATATCATAAAGGGAAATGTCATCATATTAAGACAGTGGATAAAGGACTATAAGGCCTAACCAACCTCCCCTTGGTAAGAAGAAGCTTTATTATATAATAGAAGATCTCTGGGCTTTGTCAGCAGACCCCATACCTTAGTGCCTAGATGGTATATCTACATCATAGGAACCGCATGGCTCTTCTCCCTGGAAAGCTCCCTCTCAAGTGTGTATTACCTAAACATGCATCCCCATAATATCAAAGCACGAGTTTCCAGCAGCAGCTGTGTTAGCATGTTTTGTCTAGGTGCTAGGGATTGACCAGAGCATAATAACAAGGGGCATTGTTTATCAACCTTGCTCGCTGTGTTCAGACTAAACTCCAGGAAAAGGCAGAGAACGAACAAAGCAGACGGTTCTCATGTGAAAGGCATAAACAGAGTCTTGTAAAAATAAAGCCATGTAGTAACGCGCGCAAAAGCAGCATCATGGCTGCTGAGCTCATGCTAACTTAGCGATGTCTACAATGTCCCTATCAGCCACGTGACAATGGCATGCATTGCATGCTGAGTGATTGTTGTTTGTGAGTGTGTTGAGATGATTCATATGGTGACCTAACAATGAGTGATTATTTTTTTCCTGAATGTGATTTTTTCTTTCCTCTTTGAAACTTAGTGAGATTTGTTTGCCGGGTGCTTTGTTTTCTGCTTCACACTCCTCAAAGAACCGACCAGTCCCTTTAGCTAACAAACAAAAATCTAGTCTACACAAACATGACTCAATGTTTCTCTTCTTGTTCATCAACAGCATTGTACTACAGGCTGATCTATCATATTTGAGTCGGAACTCAGTCGGTACAGAGTTGGACACAATATTCAGAGTCAGGGGATGATGGAAGGACTCAAGGCATGATGACCACTTCAACAAGTGCCACCAGAAGAACGAAGTTATCAACTTCACTGAAGCCAACCGATTTAGTGATGACTTTAAAGAGGCCTACCCAACTCTGTAGAGTGATGGAGAGGAGTAAGAGGTGCATTGATTTTACTTGTTTTGGATAATGCAATGTTGAAGGGTGTGTGTGCAGGCTGGTTCTATTTTGAAACTATGTGGTAGTTGGGTGGGGGGACCTGTTGTTGTAGGTAACTGGAGACAGACACGTGGTCATGATCATCACATTATACACATGCTGTTAGACTACATATTATTATTATTATTATTATGCTGATGAATTGATGATCATGACAGTTGCAAGTTTGATCAGCCCGATCGATACATGTGGGCACTTGTGTGTGATTGTTGGTTGTTCTTAAATTGCTCTCACTTAATTGATCGCACATCAGTCATAAAATGAATGATTGCAAAATGAACGATTCTTCTCTCTTGTGCTGCATCTGAGTCTTCTTAGTGCACTCCTTATGAAGTTTACCTTCTGTCCTTCTCCTTGATTATACAATATCATTTTTGTTTTACAATTAGCAGGCCTTCTCATCTCCTGCACAAAAGGGAAGAGCACCATAACACTCACGCTTACCTTACCGGACCGCATTATTCAGGCACCCAAGATTGACGGACGGTCCAAGAAGAATGCAGATGCACCTCCCAATTTGGCAATACAGTATCATTTTTTATGTTAATATTCATTTTTAGAACTGTGTGTGTTGTTCGCTTCACTCCTACATAGTTTGTAACGTATTTGCTATTTTTCAAACCTAGGTGACAGAACATTTAGATATATAATAATGTAAATTGGGTCTCTCTGGGACAGACAAACTGTTTGGTTTGCATTGCATTTAAGCTATCTTACCTGTACTCATTCCTTCCTTTCCTTTTCCTCCCATAACAGATTGATGATGATTGGCTGCTCATTGCCCAGATGAATATTGTCTTTGTGTATTGTATAACTTTGTCACACCTGTCCCAAAATCCCCTTTCCAATCCATTCATCAAAGCCCTAACTCTCTTCCCCCAGGCTGGTTGATTTATTGAGGTGTGACTTAATAATTTACACCATTAATTGATAGCACAGTTGGTTGGGATAATGTGGTGAAAGCAACACCAACTCAGTGCAGGATTTTCAGTTTGACTCTTATTACTGAAACAATAATCCACCCTGGTCCAATTTACCCACCCATGCTTAAAAGTGATCAATATTTTAGTTAAAGAAGAACATCATTCGTCAGTATCATCATTGAGGCATTGTGTGTTGCATTAAACGCTTAACCAATAACCATGTCCACTTCAGACTTTGTCATCTTAACGAATCACAATTCGAGTGTCACTTTTGTTTACTCAAAACACTAGCTCACCATGGCTCTGAATAATTTAATATTTTTTCTAGTTTGTTATTCAGCATCAGGTATTCTTTGTTGTGCAGTAGTCTGGTCTCAAGTCTTTGTAAGGCTATGATATAATATATAACCCTGACTCAGTTTTTATTTCAATTTAGTTGCCTGCAATGAATAATCCTTCTGATTAAAATCCTACAGTTGGAATTCACCTAGGTGGGAGTTGGACCTGACTTCTCATTCCTGCACTGTTGTTAATGCGCTAGCCTGCTACTAATACTACCACCATGGAACCTTGGGAAAACCTGCAGCCATCCCTTCTTCTATTCAGCAAGAGAACTATGGTTCATTGTTCTACTAGGGGGCCGATTCCGATTCGGGCCGGAAATCTCTCCGACCGAGCCGGACTCGGAGAGATTTCCGACCGAATCGGACCCTAGCAGCCCGACCGAACGAGTACGATGCGCACGTATGCCATCGGACTCGATTCGGTTGGACTCCCATTGAAGTCAATGGGAGCCTGTCGTACAACGCGTACGCGGGCTTCCATTGACTCAATGGGTGCGAGGCGAACAAGGGCGCCCCCTACAGCGTGTACGCGGCGAAGCGACTCGCGCCGTACACGCACAGGTAGGGGGGACCCATGGGTCCCCCCTGTGCGTGACTCGCGCGGCTACGCATACAGGGGGGTCCGACACGGACCCCCAAAGTACATCTCCGACTGCTCTTTGGAGCCGGAGTGCGCGGCTCGGTCGGACTGCTCGCGGCGCGCATCGTACTCACCCGGCCGGTGAACGTCTCCATTGCGCGGTGCGAGTCGAGTCCGAGCGAGTCGGTCGGTGCGGTTCGACCCGGGAACGAGTCGGTCGGAACGGTCGGGACGCCCGGACGAGTCGGTCGGCGAATTCGCATCGTACTCGCTCGCCCGGACGCGCGTACGAATCGGTCGGGAAATAGGGCTCCGAATCGGATTCGGTTAAGCCGAATCCGATTCGGAGCCCTACCGGCCGAGATCGGAATCGGCCCCTAAGTTGTTGTAGGCAAGGCAATGGCAACCTCCCCCATTAGTGGTCAGTAGAGTTGCAGACTGCAGATATTAGGAGAGTAGTAGGACAAGGGTACCATACAGGCATAGCACATACCTTATTGTTATTACACTCTGTCAGCAAATCCTAAAAATAAGTTGTGCAAAAAGGCAGTAGTGAAAAGTAAAACACCCCCAAAAACCTAGATTTGAGGCATAAATAAAGAAAATTAAATATTTATTGATCAAACCAAAAACAGAACCCACCCCTTTTGCCCACCTCCAACAACTGGCTCACCCATCTAAACAAACATATTAAATTTCCCCGTCCCAAATCATTGTCCAAGAAAAATCAAACTGTCCATTTTCCCTGAGAAAGTCCAAACTGTAGAAACGGAACCCCGATCCCAACACCCACAACCCCACCCTCCCCACCCACAACAACAAACAAGTCCCACCCCCCAAAAAAAGTTTAAAAGGGGCATAGGGAACTAGGCACAGTAGGCCAGGCTCAGGCACTCATTGAGGTGATGGTCCATTTGTCTCTGCTGGGCTTCAATCCGCACCAGTCTTGAAATGACATGGTGTAGTAGGGTGCGGTCTGAGAGGGGGGCAGCAGTGTGTGTTTGCTGGCAGGCAGCTGCCTGCAGACTCTGCACTGCTGCATCCTGGTGAGATGGGCCATGGTGACCAGGAGCATCTAGAAAGAAAAAAAAGACAAATTGTAAACAATGATCTGTGCCAAAAACTTGTTTAAAATTATGTAGTGAGTGGCCGAGTAGCAGTACATTGATGGTCCCCTAGGGCCATTCGATTTGATGTAATTAAAGTCACAGCCACCATTACCTGCTCTCATAAAACTAAAACTAAAGGCAAATGGCAAATGCTCTAACTGTCTCAAAGGAATTAAGGTAGAATAAACACAGCAACACACCAGTTTTAAAAAAAACTGCTGTTATTTTGCTTTTGAAGGATTTCCTAGTAAGGTGCTTAGATGGTTTGGGGCATTTTGTATCAATGGGGATACCCGAAATGCTACCAGACCCGGGTCAATATTGCGATACAGTAAAGAAATGGTCACAGTAACAACAACAATTCTAGAAAACTGAATTAAAATTGAAGCAGCATTCACAGTACCACGTTAGATATTCGCAATGAATACAATGTATTACAAATGTAAATATGCAATTTAAATGTGGCAACACAGTTGCTCTTTCATCAAGAAATGATTCTAATATTTAGAAAAAAGGTGCTCGGGTGTGGGAAAAAGGGAGATGGAGTGTTTTTGGTCAAAGTGAAACCGTGAGTAGGGTGGACAAGCCAAAGAGGTGTGACATATATCCATCACATTTTCATCAAGATACTGTTCCAGCCTAACCTAGGTCAGTTGTTCCAATGTATCACATAGCCTTCTAAGGACACTGTTATTGATTTACAGTTATCAGAGCTTGTGAGCTAATTGTAGTCAACGTTTCGACCCCTGAGAAATTAGCTAGGTGATTCCAGCCTTAGGGTAGGGTCTTCTTCAGGACAGTGAGGATGGGAAGCACCTAGAGGCAAAATAATAATCCGTCATTAGGGGGGCATGGTGTCTTAAAAGGGGGGAGTGAATGCAGCTAAACAAAGGTAACGTTTACCTAATTGTACATCCAGTGTGTATCAATGGGCTGGGCAGTCAAATGAAAGTTGGGCTCACCAGAGCTCATGTATGCAGAGGAAACACATATTAGAAAGTTAGCTCCAGAGTGAATCCGGACAGGACAGTGTTGGATTTTAACCCCTGCTGTATGGGCACTTACTGTATAAGAAAGAGGGGAGTACGGCCATCCGTGCGCGTACGCAGTAGTATACTGTTGGTCAATAAATCCTGAGCAGTTCCCAGATAAAATCTGAAGGGGTAATAAAGGACAGAAAGGGTATGCGTCAGAAGAGATTCTGGTGCGGTGTTTGGAAGACAAATCTGCATTGGGAACATGTCTCAGCATGTGAAGCTAAGATGAGCAAACCGTGCATAGTTTAACATACATGATCTGCATATGTTGTCGAGTAAGGAGGGTGAAAGGCACAGTGCCTTGGGGCTTATGGCCACTGACATCCCTTAAGTTAGATGAAAATAAAAATAAAGTGACCTACATGGTCGCAATTGTTGTGTATAATGCCTGGTGTGGTAAAGACCTTGAAATGCTGACGAATACTGATCCGTGTATTAACAAGATTGCATGGAAAAGAGCGCGTAAACAATCCATTGTGGCTATCATAAATAGAAATTGTCTGATAATGGTGCGAGTTTAAAAATCAGCTTGGTAAAGGGACAGAAAACGCTAATCATGCTGTTGCGTCCTCACCTTAGGATGCTACCGTCCCGCTCGTTTTCTGTTGCCAGAATGAGCTCGCGGTTCAACATCACATATATAAGCGCGGGTAGGAGCGTGCACGTAGAGTGCAGCTGCTAGATGCCTCCCGTAGTGTAACGTGGGGCGGAAAGGCCTGGCTGCGGAAACAGAGAGAATGATTTCTCAAGTGCTAGTGTTCGGCACGGTTCCTAATCCCGTGTGTTTGTTAAAAACAGGATGGTGTAAACTGTTGGAACAATTTGGACGTTATTACTGAGGGTACAGGATGTAGCAAAAAATGCCAGGATGGTTATATTAATCATGTATGACGCTTCCATATCATGAAATCTGCCTGTTGGACATTTATTACATATGACATTGCAATGCCGTGCATTGTAGATAATAAACATTCGCTATAGATGTTTCAATGTTACCTAAAAAAAACCTTATAGAAACCATATAAGAACACAGTAGCAGATGTAAGTCACATAGATGAAGTTTTTTAACCGTGAATTGTACATATTGGGCATTTAAGACGTATGACGCGTTCATAACATGAAGTGTAAATTATTGATATTTACGCTTTCAATGTTTCTGTATACATGTTAATGCAGTGGCAGGTGGTAGTCACATGAATAGGTGTACATGTTAAAACAGTACTAAAGTGTCAGTTCCAGGTGGTCATTACATTTAAGCTTTACAATCTCTCATCCACTCTTTCACTGTAGAAAACTAGTCACCATTATCCAATCACTCCATCCATCCAAACATAGCTCCAAACAAACCTTTCACCAACATCCATTTACCCACCAATGCATCCTTGCTTTCACCCCTTCCATTCACCCATACTGCTTTGCCTTAACCCACCCAAGCATTCCTTTTAACCACCTACCCAGGCAGGCATCCTTCCAGTTTCATCCATATATACCCTTTCAACCATCCTTCACTCAGCCATGCAGATTGATTCCTATAACCATCATACACCCCTATGCATCCTTTCAACCATGTATCATTTCACTCATATATTACAGTCACCCTTTCTCCTTTCATCCTGCTTTGCCTCTCTCATCAACCCGTCATTGTTAAAGTTAATTAATGAACCTTTGTCTGTTGAGTTGAGGATAGAAGAGGACATAACTACTCGACTCTATTGCGGGGTGTTCACTAGTCAGTCAATGCCCTTGCAGTGAGTATCTTACTATTTGGCAATAAGTAAGCAATGTGAATTACCACTGCCCGCTCCTGCTGCCACTGGGCCTCTCCCCTCTGTCGTGACCACTGCAGCTCTGTCGCCCCCACTGGCGCCAGCCCCGGAACTGGTGGTATGTGCAGCTAGAAAAACATTAGACATTTATAATTTTAGATGCCAGATACGCCTCCCCTTTTTTCTTCAAGTAAAATACAAACACAAAACTTACAATCACTACAGTTTGGTTATAGTATCTGTTAATGTTCTATAAAAAATTAAAAAAATCACGTTGGGCATTTTGTTGGTTGGCAATCATAGAAAAGCCAGGTAATCAAGCCAAACAAAAACTTTTTGTAATGGAGATGCAGAGCTGTAATGAAACTGAGTTATTGAAGAGCAATGAAGTGGTGGGACATTTGGTTAATGAAGGATATTTGGTCTTAGTTGGCAAATGAAATGGGGCCGTCCTCCTCATCATACTTCCAGCCATGCTGCACGGTCTTTAACTGCTGTATGCTATGATGATAATACAGGCACAGCACTGGGGGATCCACCATGATAATGACTGCTCTCTTGTTTTACTGTTTGAGCATGAGCAAGAAAAAGAAAGGGCCATATTAGCAAGAAGCTCGTTAAAATTATCGCCGTTTTAGCGGCAGGAAACTGCCGCTAAAACGGCGATAATGGGCTTGCTAATATGCGTTATAGAATTCCAATAGAAGCCCAGGTTAGATGTGCAGGACATCTAACCTGGGCTTCTATTGGAATTCTATAACGCATATTAGCAAGCCCATTATCGCCGTTTTAGCGGCAGTTTCCTGCCGCTAAAACGGCGATAATTTTATCGCCGGTCTTGCTAATATGCCCCAAAGTCTTCTCAACAAACCTTCGTAGAATACCTTAAGTGGGCATTAAATCTTCACAATAGAGAACCTGGCCTAAAATGGGTTCTCTGAATCTTACTGTACCACCACTCTATAAGGAGAGAGGGAAAGCTTACTGACAAAGCAGAAGACTAGTACAGATAGTTTTGAAGTCAAGTACAGAAACTTGAAATATAGAGAAAGTAAGTAATAAATAGGATAATGCAGGGATATGAAGGATTAAGAAACAGATCAAAGTGGAGTTGGAAATAATTTAGGCGACAGGTGCAGTAAAAAGGAAAAAAAAATCATTCTAAATGTGGAGCGGTAAGAGAATCAAGATAGGGAAATAATAATAATATTAACAGGTGGACTTACTGGGCCCAACAGACCTATCAGCACTTGTGGAGGCACCTCCACCCCCCTCATCCGCTGGTGCCTCGTGGTGGTATAATGATCCCTCCTGCCCTTGGATGCTGATGTAAGAAACAAACAAAATAAAATTTCAAAAAGATTAGCAGGCGCAGTAACATTTGAGTTAACTTTTAAAAATCAGATCTCCTCTCCTAGTAGTATCGTGGACCTATTCCTTAATTTCCTAATCCTATTCCAAAATTTCCTAAACTACATTTTGGAACTACTAATAAATTGTAACAAATGATCTTTGCTTCTCAACTTATTCTCAATCTCACACACTTTGACGGGTGAACTCACTCTGCATTTTTTTCAATGCATACATGCTGTTGCATGCATAGTTACTAGTTACTACACCACACTGGGCAGTCACTTAGGGTTGGCAGTTGGGACTGTACAAGCTACAAAAAATAAAGGCACAAAGAAGTGAAAGAATGCGCTATCTGACTAATACCAATAACTACCACTATCTCAGTGACAGGAAAGAGGAGTCTCTGCATGACGTCTTAAATAAACAATCAAAGCGAGAGCCAATGAGTAGGATTAGGTAGCACCGCCATGCACCTTTCTACTCTAGGATGATCACAAAATATTTATTACATAAACTTAACTTACCCGAGTGTGACAGCATGCTTGCTATTTGGGAAAAAGCATAGCATAGATGGAACACAACAAATAATAAATCATTATTACTCAGCAAGCCCCGCAACCTCCACGCCCAGCAGGTCAAGCAGGTCATGGTCCCTATCCAGGATGTCCGCCCACTAGAGCGTAAGCTGCTGTTTGGTGTGCTGTGTGTGTTGGGTGTGCCAGATCCAAGAGCAGCAGCCCACAACCTGGCGCACCCTCTCCCACCACTGCTTATGCTCTAAGAGGTCATACACGCTACCAGGCCTGTCACCTGCTGCCTGGGTGGAGGGGAGATGGCACTGCACATAAAAAACTAGTGTAGTCACCTTCACCTCCGTAAATAACATGCAGGCTGCACCCCTTCACGGCGCGGCTTACCACAAGGCAGGCAGCTGCTGCTGGTGGGGCTGGTACTGGAGGGCCTGGCACTGCCACTCCCCTGCTCTGCCATGGTGCTGGGCGGGGGCCGTGAAAGAGAAGAAAGTAGAAGAATAAAGAAGGAAAAAGAAGAAAGGAAAGAAAAAAGTAAGAAAGTAAAGTTAGGAAAAACATAAAATACAAAAACACAAAGACACAGGGTAAGGTATAGATAAAAAATGAGGGGTAGATAGGTGTTAGAGGGGTAGGATTAAAACGATTAGGCAGAGATTGAAAAGTAGACCCAGTACCGTAAACAGAGTAAAAACCAAGATGGCAATGCCCATACTGACCCCGTGGTGCCATTTGTATGCGATTTCCGGAGCGAGTACACACTTTGCATTGCGTATGATGGAAAACATCACGAGAACGGGTGCGTCAAGCAACTCCGCCCTCTCTCAGAACTCTGCATATCGGCGCAGATTTTTTTTCCACTCTGCCGACTTCCGCGTAGCGCGACTACGCAAACTCCGCCCAGTCCTAGTTTTTAGGGGACTTGAAGACTGCATGACTTTATGTCAAAAGGAAGAAAGCAGCATTATTCCACAATTTTTCTGCTTATTGTATCCCAAGGGGAGCACCTATGTAGGGGATTCCTCGAGGGCTTGAGCTTTCCAATATTGATGAGGAAATGCAGGATGGTCTCGGAGCCCCCAACAGAAGCAGTGGGAATTTTAGAAGCCATCAGAAATTAAACAAGGCTTTACAGGATCTTTGTTCTCAAATAACCCATCTTCTGGAAGAGATATTAAGCAATCTATCTTATCCACATATGAGGTAACAATGGTGATCCCCAAACTGCCAAAAAGACCATACAAGTCATCCTCCCAAAAGCCAATGCGTCTCCTGCAGACATCCTTAAACGTATTGTCATGTCTCCCTTCAAAAGTTTTTTTTCACACTGGGTCCCCCTAAACTCTGACATGTGGAAGGAAAAGGATAAAAGGATGGTGAGTGGGGATGGAGTTGAGGAAAATGTTGTTCATTAATAACACAATTGGGATTATGCTGGTGCATGCCAGGCACAGGACTGTGCCCTTCTCCGTCTCATTCCTATTGTATACATTTTTTCTCTTTTAATTGCCCTTCAAATTGGCCTTCCTGTCACATTCCTCTCATGGTATTTCTTCCTGTGACACTCTTTTCAAGCAACATGGCACATTTTTACTGTTTCTGCCCACGTATGTATCCCAAAATATTCAGTGTCTCCCAAAACTATCCACCTTTCCCATCGCTGCCCTCCTCTCCTGTCACTGCTTCCTTCTCTCAATGTTCACCTGTTTCGCTCCTTCTCTATTCTCAAACTCCTCCCATTGTTGAACTTACCCTTTCTTATCAGTCACAGCATATGTTATGTTAGAGGGATTTGTACAGCGCAAGGCTGCCCCAGCGACGGGGCGTCCCAGCGCTAAAAAATCCAAGCTATAGGTCAAGTGACTGCTGGATGTTGAGCATAGAGACCGTCAAATTAGTTTAGGAAGAGCCACGTTTTTATAGCCTTTCTATAGGCCAGGTGGTTGTCAATAATTCTGATAGATACAGGTAATGAGTGCCATAGTGTAGCTGCCAGCACCTTGAAAGAACGGCCCCCAGCTCTTACTCTATTGACTCAGGGAATGCATGCAAGGTGCAGATCTGTTTATCGCAACATGCGTTGTGGTAAGTATGACATAAGTAGGCTGGAAAGGATAGAAGGGGCTTGCTTAGTGAGAATTTAATGTGCTAGGCATAGTATCTTGAAATGTATTCTCTTTACGACTGGCAGCCAGTGTAATTTGGGTATATGTTCTGATACCGAGCAAAATTTGGGAAGAGCAAGAAGGGATCATGCTGCCGCGTTTTGTACCCTCTGTAGGCACTGGTTTCCAGCTTCATTTGCGCCTAAATAGAGAGAGTTGCAATAATCCAGTCTAGATAGGATTGTTGCTTGGATAATGCTCTGGTGGGTGTGTGAATCAAAGAACCCTAACAGCGGCTTGATTCCACGCAGAAGCCCAAAACAGGCCCCTGCAACCGCTTTTGTTTGGGTTTCAAAGGACAGACAGCTGTCCACCCAGACACCTAGGGGCATATTTACAAGCCCATTGCGCCACTTTTGCGCCGCCGTTGTGTCACGCATGTGACGCAGCGGCGACGCAAACCATGCGCCGCGTTGCGCTATATTTACAACGTGACGCATCTAGGGAGATGCGTCACGTAGTAAACCCCTGCGCCACATGAAACCTGCGTCAGGTTTCATGTGGGCGTACCGGCGCAGGGGGGGGCGTTCCAGCGCAGGAACGCCTCGGAAAAGTGACGTAGTGAAATCTACAAGATTTCACGCAGTCACTTTTCCGACGCTAGTGCGTCAAATCCTTACGCCTGCTTCAAGCAGGCGTAAGGATTGACGCACCATGTTAGGGATAGGGTAGGTTGGAACAGTGCTGGAGTTGCGTCGCGCTTGCGACACAACTTCAGCACTGCGCCAACCTTCCGCCGGCAGATGCGTCACGCATCTGCTTATCCTCAGCGCCACGATGCGCCGCATTGTAAATGCGGCGCATCGGACGTGGCGCAAGGGTAAACTTGCGTGACGCATTTTCCTGGCGCATCCCTGCTGATATGCAGGGATGCGCCAGGAACGTAAATATGCCCCCTAGATTTTTCACAACTTCCTTGGGTGAGGGTGCAGGTCCCAATGCTACTGGTCACCATTGTTCTATCCACAGGTCGCTATCTTTCCCTCGCAGCAGGATCTCAGATTTGCCAGCAGTCATCTGTAAACAGTTGGCCATCATCCAGTCTGCTACTGCCATCATATCTTCTTTAAATGTAATGAGATTATGATTGCAATTTTTGTAGAAAGAGATAACCAATTGGGTGTCATCTGCGTAGGACACTAATGACAACCCTCTACTTTTTGCCACTGTCGCCAGGGGTTGTACATAAATATTGAAGAGTGTAGGACTCAACATTGATCCCTGTGGGACTCCGTAGTGCACAGCGTATTCCCAAGAACAATAAGAAGGTGAAGTAATTTGAAATGACCTGCCCTTCAGAAAAGATCTGAGCCTGGCCAGGGCCGTGCCCCCTATCCCCACCTCCTGCAAACGGCAGAGTAAGATCTCGTGAGATACTGTATCGAAAGCGGTGCTGAGGTCGAGGAGAATCAAAGCAGCGGAGTTTCCTTCATCCAAAGTGCTACGTAATTGCTCCGTCACCGCCAACAAGGTGGATTCGGTGCTGTGGAGTGATCTAAAACCATTTTGTGAGGGATTCAAAAACTCATTAGACTTTATGTACTTTTTGAGGATGGAATTCACATAGGATTCAGTGACTTCGCCAAAAACGGGAGCCGGGATATTGGATGGTAGTTTTCCAGTTTAGATGCGTTAGAGAAGGCTTTTTTAATAATGGGGCAACTTTGGCATGCTTCCATGCAAGCCGCACTGTCACTATGGACAGAGATAAGTTGATCAGCTCTCTACTGACCGGTAAAACATGTTTGTGAAATATACGAAAATGGTCTGGTTTCATAGGGTCTGCTGGAGAGCCTGATTTGATTTTATTGCATAGAGACTCAACCTCTGTGAGCACTAGTGAAGGGAAGGAAAGAAGTGTCTCACCTTTACCATTCACCTTGTCCTTTTCCCCTTCCAACTTACTCATATTATCACTTAAGACTGGGAAGTTTTTATAAATATCCTCCACCTTGTCCAAAAAGTGGCTGGCCGACATATCACACTGGGGGGGGATATTCTCAAGAACGTGTGTTAACTATCGCCAAATTCGCTTAACGCAACTTTTCACATCGCAGTCTATCGCGGGAAAATAACACCGTGTTAACGCAGTATTCCCAACCCGGCGGCACCATGCGATAGTCACACGTCAAAACGACAAATTCCCGTGTTAAAATTAACGCGACACCGGAAAAATGCGAAACACGAACGCCCAAAAAGTTTCGAAGTCCCAAATCGCGAATCAAAAAGCAGCGATAACCAGCGACAGGCCTGCAATTCCCACACGACATGCGGGAAAATGCACTATAAAAGCAGAGAAGAAAAAAATGCAACTGCATAGCACCATGGACGCACCCGGACTGAGTGCAGAGGACAACGCGAACCCCACAAGCCCCACAGACGACCAGCCAGGACCCCCGGGGCCAGGGAAGGGCAAGGAGAAGAGGAAGAGGAAGACGGGCAGTCCGCAGGAAAACCGGATCATCGTCACAGAGGTGACAGGACACTACCAACAACTGCCCGTCACCTCCACTGTGTCATCAGCCACACAAACGGAAATATGGCAACACATCGTGAACAACGTCAATGCAGTCGGAGTGTCGAGGAGGACAATGGAAAAGGTCAAGAGGCGCTGGAATGATGTGAAGGGCAAAGCCAAGAAGAAACCTGATGCCAACATGAAAGCAGCAACGCAGATTGGAGGTGGGGGACCAGCGGCACACCAGGAGCTGGATTACATTGACAAAATGGTGGCCACAGTCATCAGTCGGGATACGGTGCCAGGAGTCGGGGATCGGGACACTGCTCAACATCAACAGGGTGAGTGCCGACCAGGGACTAGGGGGACGGGGGGAGATGGGCACAATGGCACACATGCACAATTAAGTAGAGCACACTGCACACCCACAATGACTCTGGATCATGTCCCTGATCCCCGTGCCAGACTGCAGCACACATACAGAAACACATGGAATGTGTGTCAAAAAGAATTTATTTGCACATGCTGTGCCTGTGGTTAGTTTGTACTGTCTCATGATTGCTAAGGACTGCCACAATGTGACGTCCTCATGTGAAGAAATTGTCAATGATGGTGTTCCTATGGGCTATTCCTGCTGCAGCTGCAGTGGGTTGTGGTCCACCTGCCTCATCTTCCTCATCATCGTCCGGTGCATCTGGCACTCGTAACCATGGGGCATTGGTGCGCACACATATGTTGTGCAACACAAAACATGCAACGATCATCTTGCACAGGATGTCTGGGCTGTACAGGAGCCTTCCACCTGTGATGTCCAGGCACCTGAAACGTGACTTCAACACGCCAAATGTGCATTCCACGATGCCCCTGGTGCGTTTGTGGGCCGCATTGTACTGCCTCTGGGCCTGTGTGTTCGTGGCTCGGAGGGGTGTCATCATCCAAGGGCAGAGTGCATATCCTTGATCACCTGTGACAGTGCAGAGAGACATGAGTCAACAGTTGGTTCTGCATGATGTGTAGGCAGGCCCACTAGTTCATTGGCATGTGATATGTGTGTCATAGTGATTACTGTTTGACATGTACTGCTTGTAGCAAATGAGCGCCAACAATGTGTACAACGTCGCCTCACTGCTGCTCCTCCCTCCCCCCGAGCCCATTTACTTGTGTGCGCTGCGCGGTTGCATCACTTGCACTCCTATGGCACACCATCGTCATGCCTGTCTGCGCATGTCCACAAGCCTGACAACGACACTGTGATGTTGTGCGTTGAAGGTGGGCAGCCTTGTGTGTGTAGGCCTATGGTAAGGATAGGGCGGACACAGATGTAGAGTTCTTGGCTGGCTGAACTCGCGATGCAGTCGAGGCAATACCTTTGGCCTATGCTGCGGTAATAGCGACACACACACAACAGTTGGCATGTATGATCCCGGACCTCGAGCGGGCTTGCGCTCATTAATTTATCCCTTCGGCCGACCCCGTACTCCGGGGGGCATGCCACATCGCAACATTGTCCATTGTGGGACGGGTGGCGCCGACACCACCACAGAGACACACGCCTTAGGTACTTCATTGGCAAGCCCAACACTTAACCACGCCCAGGGCCCCGGGGTAATTATCCACACCCCTACGCTGGACTGTCGTACGCCAGCCCACTCCAGCAACGCCTACAGGGGGGTGCGACACAGCTACATGCCCCAGGTCTCCCCCACTTCCTGAGGTGACATGGTTGCGTCCGCTGTACACAGCACAATGCAATGTGGTAGGGCCTGAGTCCCTCATGCATACACAATGATCACACGGACACACTTGGATAGTTTGTGGAACTGGCTACGGGCACATGCGCCCGGCCTCTTTTATTGCCAGGGTCACATGTCCAGTGACGCCTGTGCTGGATGGGTGTGGGGTGAGTGTGAGCCAGCCCTCAAGGAGTGGTTGGTGCTGGCAACAACTACAACAGTGATCAGACAATCAGAAGTTCACAGTTCAAACAGCATGGGTCCATGACTTGAGCTGCACGGAGTTAGTGGCCCCGGATGCACAGCGGCCGGCACATGGAACACCGCCATGGGACGGCGACTACCGGTGCACTGAGGTAGGGGCACGAGAGCTGAGTGGGTCCCCGTCGATGTCCAAGGTGAATGTCGCTGGGGGTTTTGGGGGACAGTGGAAGGTGTTCTTCCAGTGCATGATACAGAGGGCAGTACCAAGCAGACACAGGCAATATGGAGGAGATGAATCATAAAGACTCATTTTTGTCACCAAGTCATTATCAGCTACATGATGATGAAGACAACCCCCAGGCCATAGACTCAGACGCCACCAGAGTTCAACCAGAGGGTGTCCATGAATTTCAGGGCACAGAGTTAGTGGCACAAGAGCTGAAAGGGGATGCAGTCTGCGATGAGGCCTGTACAATGGTATAAACTCTGCCATAAATAAATCAAGGCTCAGTTCCAAATGTGTAACCTACTTGACCGTAGTGTGGGCCGGAGGCAGCGGTCAGCAGGGGCCCCCAGCCACGTGTCCTTGGCTTGCGATGCACAGAGTCAGTGGCACCAGGGCAGTTGTTGGTGGTGTTCGGTCACCTCCGTAACGAGGATCCTGTTTTTCATCCGGACTGAATCGCGTCTTCCTCTTACTCCTCTCCTAGCGTGCAATGATACGGACTCTGCCATTGTAAAATCAAGACTCAGTTCCAAATGCGTGACCTACTGGACCGCAGTGTAGGCCGGAGGAAGCGGTCCGCGCGGGCCAACCGCTGTTCAGACAGCTCCTCCTGGTACTCTCACACACGACGTTGGAATGCCATGTGGCGATGATTTGTGGTTGACAGAGATAGTAGCACCAGAGCTGAGCGTGTGTGCAGCCTGCGACGATGCCGTGTCCTGCCTGGTACAGATTGTATTGGATTGGTGTGAAGCCTGCTGGACCGCAATGTAGGCAGTACACAGGTGACCCCGCGGTGCTGGGCCGCAGTATAGGCCAAAGGCAGTAGTCAGCAAGGGCCCACAGACACGTGTCGTTGGAATGCTATCATAGGGAGTACGGTGATATAAAATCTGCAATAAACGTATGTACTCTGCCATTGTATAATCAAGACTCAGTTCCAAATGTGTGACCTACTGGACCGCAGTGTAGGCCGGAGGCAGCGGTGGAGAACGTCAATGAGAAAGGAGTAATGGGGGCCTGTGTCGCGGAGGCCGTGATGGTCTGAGGGGGCTGCCATGGTCGCGGGCCTCGGGTTTGGAGCTTGCACCGGCATGTGGTGGGCCCTCTTTGACACACGCCGGTGTCGGCAGGTGAGCAGTGAGGCCTGGGTGCGCTGGGGCGGGCAAGACGGGTCCTGGGACCAGCGGCCTGGGGTGCAGCAGGCGCACAGGATCACAGGCACCGCCGCTCACGGCGTTGGCCTCGTGGCGGGGTGAGAGGCGCCGCCCTGGCAGACACGTTGGCCATTCTGGAAGAGAACCACGCCCAGAGTATTGGACTTTTTATTCACACCCCTATGCTGGCCTGGCGTACGCCGGGCCAGCCCACTCCACTCACGCTTACAGGGGGGGACATAACAAGCTACATTTCTGCATTCTTCCCCACTGGCTGCGGTTACATGGTTGCGTCCACTGTCCAGTACACTGCAGACACCAGAGGGTGTATGTCGACATGGAAGTGTCTGTGGTCTGCATACTGCAGTCTGTCCAGCACATCCACGCCACACTTGGCATTATGTGCATTCACATTCATGGCTCACTTGCCTCCTTTGCACATGCAGGGTTCCCACCTCTCCCCACATTCTGCTATTGTGTGGCTGAGGTGCCATGCCATTGATGGCTTGTGTAGATGGCTAGCCCAGGTTGCCACAGTAAGTTGTGTTGTCGTGTCTGGAATGTGGGGATGTTGGTTGTCATGTTGTATGTGATTTTGTGACGTGTGCATTCCCAGAGTTGTGAGTTGTCTGATTGTGGTGTTGAGGTGTGTGGTGTGTTCCGTTGGTACTTACCGAAGAGCAGTGCATTTCCATAGGTGCCATCCTGGAAGCGCTGGTTGATGATGGACTGTCGGAAGATGAAGGAATCATGCACACTGCCTGGGTAGTTGGCGACGACATTGGTAAAGAGTCCCCGGTGGTCCACTATTGCCTGCACATTGATGGAATGCGTGTGTTTCCTGTTGCAGTTATTGTGTGCAGTGGCGGCAGGGGGCACGAGGAGTACATGTGTGCAGTCAATTGCCCCCAACACGTGCGGGAAGCCAGCTATGGTGTAGAAGCCTTGCTTGATCTCCAGCTGTTCCTGCGCAGTGTGTGGGAAGTAAAGTTGCTTGGGTACCAAGCTGATGATGGCATCCAAGACAGGTGTGAGGAACTTTGACAGGGCTGTCTGTGAGACTCCTCCGACTATGGCAGTTGTTGGTTGGAAGGTCCCAGAGGCCAACAGGTGCAGCACGGCCGGCAGCTTTGTCTGCGGAGGGATGTTGGTTCTCCGCTGTGTTGGTGCCGTCAGCCTGTGGGCGATGAGGGTCAGGATGCAGAGGATGGTTGTCCTTTTGAGCCTGTAGTGGGCAATGACTTCCTCTGGCGTTAAGTCTCCGAGGCTGGTGCGTTTCGGAAGGTCCGGTGTCTTTGTCTGTGCTGCCTCTGTGGTAGTCCGGGGGTCCTGGGGGTGGGGGGTCTGGGGGGGGTGGTGGTGGGTGTTGTGGCCCTCTTGGGGCTCTGAGCTGCATGATCAGTAGCTCCATGGCATCTGTTGTTCTTCTGGTGTGGCTGTGGGCTGGGCTCCCTTTTATGGTGCAGGTTGTCGTCCTACTTAGCACCAGGTAGGAGCAGGTGTTAAATCCCTGCTGCTAACGTGCCTTATCGCATGTTTTTGGATCTTATCGCCGATCTGGCTGGTCATTGAGAATGTTGCGGAGTGGTGTTTTCGCGTCTTTTTGCACGGGAACGCCTACTCTGCATCTCATTAGCGTTAGTTGCCTGTGTCATCCGTGGCGATGTTTTTTGTGGCTGCTATCGCAGGAAAACTGATGATATGGGCTTTTAGCACCAGCTTGTGAATGGTGCGATGAATATATCACCACTTTGGCTGCGATAAAGTGCCGCTAACTTGGCGATAAGTCCTTGAGAATATGCCCCTGGGTATTAGATGTGATAGTAGGTTCTCCTGGCAACTTTGGATTCCTCATGTCGTTGAGAAGGGAGAAAATAACTTTTGAAGGATTGTTGCTCTCTTTAATTTTTGGAAGCCACGTAATCAGCCTAGGCCCTACGGATCAATTTGTGGTAGTCCCTGGTGGATGCACGGTATTGGCTTTTGGCTATTGGGTCATATGTGCGTCTCCATGCCCGATCAAGCCGTTTACAATTTTTTCTTGCATTGATCAGCGACTCATTGAACCATGGGTTAGACTGAGTTCTTTCCCTGTAGCTAAGCTTAGCTGGAATGCAGCTGTTCAGGGAGTCAGTAAGCCAATTATGGAAAATGTCAAGTGCCGCATCTATGCTCGAGGGCAGCTGAGGTTTCTGTGCCTGCAATAGGTTACAGAACTGATCTTCATCTAGTCTATGCCATGGACATTTTAGTGTAGGTTGAGGGCCACTCTGTTTAGATTGGCCTTACCAGCATAGGGGTATGGAGATGAGAAAGTGGTCCGACCATATCAAAGGGAGAGGAGGAAGGATCTTTATAACAGGTAGATTAGAAAAGACAGGATCTAACAAATGTTGTGATAAATGTGTGGCGCTAGGGACGTGTTGCAGCAGCTGACATGCTGCTAGGTCTGCTAAAAATCTGGCTGTCTCCTTCTTTTGGTCATCTTCCAAATGGAAATTTAAATCTCCGAGGATATTGAAATTAGAAGATTTACTAGCTAATATGGTGATCAAGTTTACCAGCGCTTCCTTGAAAGTTTAAGATGGGCCAGGGGGGTCAATAAATTAGTAGGCCAGAAACTGTGAGGTTACAGTTAAAAGAGATTTTAAAAAGAGCACACTCGCAATCTGGGATATTTTCCCTTGTAAAACTGCAGGAATAAGACTCTTTATAAATTATCGCTATGCTCTCCCCTCTATAGTTGACTCTGTTTAGTTTTTTCATGGCGTATCCTTGGAAAGAGCCAGCCAAAGTATAGATAGAGTCCTGTGTCAACCAGGTCTCAGTTAGAAACAACACATCCGCGGACTGTTCATGTAGTATGTCAAACACCTCTGCGTGGTGTTTCACCAACGACCGGCAATTTAGGCTAAGAAGCCTAAACTCCGAGGTATGAGGAAGTGGTGCATCAATTAAACCACCCGTACTTATTTTAAAACCACATTTTTTACAAGTGCTAGGGCCAGTCATAGGGGCCCAGGCATTGTCAGTACAAGTATTAGCTTTGGTTTTAATGGCTAAAAGCTCATCTCAGGAGTGGGCTAGCTTGTGGCTACTTGGACAGGCATAGTGCCTGGCACCTGGCGAGGTCCAGGCGCGGACGGGGCCAGACGGGCTTGCCTCTGGCGCACCGAAGCGGATCGCCCACTAATGTCCGCTGTATGTCCACGCTGCGGCGTGCATCAAGTAGCTGGGGGGCACAACTGGATCCTCCCAGCTGGCATCTGATTGGCCACGGTCAGCCAATCAGCGTCAAGCACGACCGTATCATGTCTGCAGTTTGTCATTTCACGCCTCTCCTTTCAACACACCTTAGCAATTACTGCCCATCTCTCTTGCCACTAGCACCATACCAATCTCTTCCTCCCACCTGTTCATCAGTTGATAGCACTGAAATGGTGTTAGTGGTGGGGTAGAGTCAGCCTGACATGTCACTGACACATCCCCAGGACTAATGTTCCTTCAGAGGCCTTCTAAGGGTCAATTCTTCCCTAAAAGCCTCCCAATGCCTATCCTCCTTTGCAGTCCTGCGCACTTACCCTACATTTTTAGAAATGCCATACTGCTACATTCAGCCCCCCTTCACGGAGTCCCTGGCGCTGAATCTCTTCTGGGACCACAAAGCATTTTAGAGGATGCAAGCACTTAGTAAGAAAAAAAAGCCTACAACAAGCACAACCCAACAGTGATAGTAATATGGTATCACCATGATAGCATAGATGAGGCTTACTTTGGGCTCTCTTCTTTAGGCATTTGTGCTTGTTGACACACATCATGAGAAAGCAAACAAATATTGAGTTTATGTGCTGTGAAACTGCCCCCAACCCAAAATAGAAGGGTGCTGATTTTTATCTTTTTCATGAAGGTACTAGCCAATAGACTCTCTTTGGTTTTGCCATCTTCAACACAACCAGACTGTATTTCAGGATGACAGACTTTGAAAATATTTGTGCTGTATCACATAAAGTGAGCACTGCTATTGCTAATTTCATACAGGACTTTGCCACCTTTTCGAGCTGACTAGCATCTTAAGTATTTGAAGAGCTGGAGCAACTGTGTTTTGTAACCTTTGAAAATGGCAAATGGTTGTTTGCCACTGGAATTTCACAGAAAAGTGTTGTTTTTGTCTAAATATGTGGCAGCATTTTTGACAACTCCAAATAAATTACAGTGCACTATAGAACACAGCAGAATAAGATAGCACAAAGCACAATGGCAACACAACTAAATCGTAACATGGTCCAACACAACAAAATTGTGAAAACAGAATACAATGCAATATCCACAGTAGAAAAAAACACATTTACAATGCACTAAGTGAGCAAAAAAAACAACAGCACAAAGAAAACATCACCACTACATTAAAACATAACACATTTAAGGAAGTCTTCTCTAACAACGGAACTGACAATATGTCTAGCAGAATAAGCAAATGGGTGCACTGCAAGATTTTGAATTTGAGATGATGTATGTGACTGGAAAATGCAATGTGTTAACTGATTGTTGTTCTAGGTTAGTAAAGGAAAATTCAGGAGTAGATGTAGAAGAGGAGAGTCTTAAAATGAAAATGGAGGATGATGAGAAGGTGGGTATCATTGGTGCAGGGGCTGTAGATGTCTTGGAGTGGAAGGAAGAACTTGTTAAAGATAAAACAATCCATAAGGTTGTTATCTTGTAGAGGTAGCTGAAAATTGAAAGGGATTTGGATGATGATGAGGTAAATGCATATTGAAATGTGAAGGATCAACTCTCCGTAAATTAAGAGTTAGTATATAGATGTACAAGATTAATACTTCCCTTTACAAGTTTGTGAGAATTTGCTTAGAATGGCACATGAGGGACATCAGAACATATATTGAAGACAACGGAAAGGTTGAGGATAAACTGTTAGTGGCCATTTCTAGATGGGTGAGAATGATGGTGAAAGGAAGTATAGAGTGTTCCAATAGCAACCAGATGCATAGGACTAGGGAGAAACCTATGATCATTTGATGGGTGCCAGCTAAAGCTTGGGGAGATGTTGGCATGAATATTGTGGGTTCATTAAGCAATGAAGTCTGTAGGAGAATTGTCATAGTGTTAGTTGACATGTTCTCAAGATGACTACTTGAGATAAAGATTGTGCATGAAATAAGCAGGAGTGTCACTGGTTTCATTTCAGACATATTTGCTTGGGAAGGATTTCATATAAGTATACTAACCATAATGGAATGCAGGTGACTTCCAGAGAGATGGTTTAGTTTTCCAGTGAGAGGGGCATAATCTCTTAGAAATACTCATGTAACATACAGAAGCTACTGGCATGGTTGAAAGATTAAGAAAAACATTGAAACAGAATGTTCAGTTGGTAAGTTATGCTCAGAAAGATTGAAGGCTTACAGTAGCATGTGCGATGGAACCACTGGCCAGGAACCTTTTTAAACTTTTCTGAAGAAGAACTAACACCATATTATGCCCTGCATGGATGAATAAAGAAACAAAGGATGGAGGATTTTGATAGTGGAGATGAGTGGAGAGAGAGAGAGAGTGAGAAAGTGAAACTGACAGAAATAATATAGAGATTGTAAGGTGGCTGCACAGTAGCTTAAAGCTGTGGTGGGTGATGGAGTAAGGGTTAATGCTCATGCCAGTCCTGAAACATTTTCCAAGACCAATGAAAGTTGCAAAAATCTTCTGTCATTCAAACAAAATAGAAGATTCCCATATTCAGAATCTGAACAGAGTTTTTAATATGCAGGAGATGCTTTGAGAAGCAAGTAAGGCAACCAAAAGGCAAGAAGGTAGGTACATCCAAGGAAAACACAGAACTGAGAAGGTCTAAAAGGATAGGACTTATTTTAAATACAGTTCTTAATGTTCAGAAATAAGTGGATATAAGGGTTTTGTGCAATATATTCAAATGTATGTATAGTTCCTAATTCTGGAAAAAAGGATGGGGTTAGCGGGCCCGGTCTTAAACTGGTTTAACTCATTCCTACAGAAGAGACCGCAAAGAATAAAAGTGAATCATTCCCTCGCTAAGAGTACACTAGTTTCAATTGGAGTGCCCCTAGGTTCCACACTCTCTCCAAGACTCTTCAACTTGTTCATGGAACCCCTCACTGAAATCCTGAAATGTTCAAACATTCAACACCACATGTACGCTGATGCTGCGCAACTCTATATGAAAGTGGCCTCTCTGGAAGACATCAAAACGCTGAACTGTGTTCTTCTGAACACTCAACAATGGCTATCTCACAATCACCTTCTGCTTAATACTCTCAAGACTGAATTCCTCCTGATTGCCCCGCCCACCCACTCTATACTCATTCAAGACTGGCTCAAACATCTTATGTCCCTCAACTGCAAACCTCATGTGGTGGATTCAACTAGAACCTTAGGCATCACGCTAGATAAACACCTCAATATGCAAGATCATATCAGCGTAACAACTAAGGGAGCCAACTACCATCTCAACACGCTTAGAAAAATCAAGCCGTTCCTACCTCCGGTGGACCTGCAACTTGCAGTTCAGTCACTAGTGATCTCTTGTGTGGAATATGGAATTGTGACCTTGGCTGAGCTGCCCAAAGCTAGTCTGACCCCCCCTAAGGGCCACTCTGAACTCTGCTGCCAGACTGGTCACGTGCTCGCGTAAACATAATCACATCACACCTGACTTAATTCAGCTTAACTGGCTATCGCTCGATGACCGGATTAGGTTCAAGATTGCTTGCCTGATGCACAGAGCGCTTCACCATAATACTCCTGCTTACTTGGCAAATAAGCTTGAACTCTCTGGTATGTCTAGGTCCCTAAGAAGTTCCAGCACTCTCCTGCTGAAACCGCACAAATTCAAAAAGAAAAGAACATACAACCGCGCCTTCTCGGGTCTGGCCCCAAGAATTTGGAACGCTCTTCTTCCTGATATCCGTTCGAACCATTAGACCTCCTCTTTCAAAATACAAGTCAAAGATCTTCTCTTGAATAACCAGCTGGAACAATCCTCCCGAAGTCAATATAACTAATCTTTTTATACACTAGAGAAATCATGGCTATCTCCTTTGTTTGAGACACTAGCGGGATGCAACTTATGTTCTCGCTACATGTTTCCTCGTTTTTGTTTTTGCTCTTATTGTATTGGGTTGGTTTCTCTACAAATGTTTAGGATGTTTACTTGCTTAGTGACTAACCGTCACCCTCTCCTTTCTGATGTACAGCGCTCTGATACCCATTTCGGGTCATGTTCGCGCTTTATAAAACTTTTCAAATAAATAAATAATGTTTAGTTCTATAGTAGTATTAGAAAGTGGGTGTTTGGTATCTCCTATTGAGTCAGTGGTAGTATAATGACTGTGATGTAGAATGGAATGTTGAAAAGGTTTCAGATGATGCAAGGTTATTGAAAGAGGTTGGCTGGAGGGAGAATTGATGGAGACATGCTTTATAGATTGAGTGTTTCATAAAAATAAACTACTCTTAAACCTTTCTTTCTATGCATCATTATTAGGGGTGGGTGTGACTCCAGTCGCGGCTCGCAATTCTCGTGGGTAGGGGGTCGCGCAGGGGTTATCGCGCGGGTGTTACCATGGGAGGGTAAAATTAAAAATAAAAATAAAACTTACCTGATCCCGGTCCCGGTCCCGCGCCGCCTCTGCTCCTCGGCTGGTCCTGAACAGGAACTGGCAAGCTCCCTCCCCTCCTGTAGCCAATCACAACGCTGCAATGGCAGCGTTGTGATTGGGTCGGACACCTGTAGGGAGGCCATTTTCTCTATGTAGGCTGCATGACTGCTTTGGTCAGCCCAAGGGCCGACCAAAGCAGTCAGGGTACTCAGAGTGGTGCAAGCCACTCCTCCCCGACTCACCCACCCGCCTGCCCCCAACCAGGCATACCCCTGCATTCTGCTTTCTCGCAGCGCGAGAAGCAGAAAATAAAATGGTATTTAAAATACCATTTTATTTTCTGCTTCTCGCACTGCGAGAAAGCAGAGGGGCGGTGCTCCTCCGCCCTAATGGAGGAGCCGCCCCTGTGTGACTCATGTAATTTGCTGTAGCATAATTAGATGAAATTACAGCAAAATTACGCAAGATTATGAGAGAAATGTAACTCTGCATTTAATGCTATTTTCTTAGTGTGAAATCCAATCTTGCATCGATACAAACCTGAGGATGCATTTTGCACTCAGAAAATAGTGCAAAATGCAAAAGAACAGGAGCAGCAGCCAGCAGCTCTTTGCACTCTTTTCCTACTCTTGAGTAGGCATTTTTGCCCAAATTACTCCAAGTTGCATAAACTGGCATAATCGTGTGTTTTTCAGTAATTTTGCATCACAAGAGTAATTTGAGATTACCAAAGTTACTCTGAATATTCTGGAGTTAATAACATTTTTCCCAGGTCTAATCATTATAAAAATTCAAGAGTGTGAAGTGGTCTGTTGAAATGGAGCATCCTGGATATCTTTTGTGCCTGAAATTAAAAAGAGTATAATTCTGCACTTACTATGTACCCTTTAAGTCTTACCATTGTGGACAGAGAACAAGGTGCTCTTGGACCGTAAAAGGAACCGATTAAGATTAGTCTTGCAAGGCAAATCACATAAAATATCAGGGAAACTGATAAGGAGTCTATGAATTTGAGATGTAAGAGATTATATTTCTGTGGAGCCTCACTGAATGGTTCCAGAGGGAATCCAGCAAACACTTGGCCTAAATGGACAGGGCTAGAGTGGGAATGTCTCTGTAGGATGTAGTGTAGGTCCTTAGGATGCACAAATAACAGAAGTAATATAAGCCAGGTCACCAATGCCTTCTCTTGGCAGAGAATTCCACAACAACTCAACCCCTCTTGACCTACATATTTTAATGCATAATTTTTACAATTGCCTCTAAGAAGTGGAGAGATAAGGAATATCGCTCCACTCACAGATGTTTCACAATTTTTGAAGAATCTAAGAATTAATTAACTCTCCCAGAAGATGAGTAGTTCAAACCCAGCAGGTTCCTCACTGGGTTTTGCAGGTAAGTAACAAGACATCCTTTGTGTGTAATATATTGCATTTAAATATTTAATGAAGACTTTATCTTTGACTTCTACATACAAGATAATCAATGTAGGTTTACTGGAAGTAAAGTGGAACAACCTGAAGAGCTGTAAATCACCCTTAGCCTCAGCCAAGAGGGTACATGTGTGCTGAGCAGGTGTGAGTCTAGGCACACCTAGGGCCTAGTGGGACTAATCGAAAGGCAGGTCTTCAGCTTCTTGCGGGAATACAAGAAGTGAAGGGGAGGCTCTTATGTGTAGATGCAGGTCATTCCATTCTGTAAGAGTGATGTAGGCAAAGGCTAGACCACCAGACCTGGTTTTCTGTATGCACAGGATTTGTGCAAGTAGGAGTTCGGATGAGCAGATATGTCTGGAAGGTTTGTGAAAGCAGATGCGATTGTTGAGGTATGCTGGGCCAGTGTTATGCAGTGACTTGAAAGTGTGGGTGAGGAGTATATATGATTGTTGCATGAGAGGTTGAGAGTGATTCTGCCTGCCAAGTTCTAGAAGGCCTACAGCTTTCTGGTGTTTTTTTTTTGTTGATGCCGGCATAGAGGATGTTTCCATAGTTCAGATTGCTTTTAACAAGGGCATATGTCATGGTTTTCCGGGTGCTGATTGGAAGCCATTTGAAAATCTTCCTCAGCATCTTCAGGTCATGGAAGTATGAGTTGGTGATGGCATTGACTTGGGCTGTCATGTCGGGTTTGCTGCCAATGGTGATCCAGAGGTTCTTCGCTTGGTTGGTGTATGTGAATGTCGGTCCTACCTCTACTGGCTACCAAGTGGATTCCCACGGTTATGTGCTCTTCCTGAAAATCCCAATTTCGGTCTTGTTGGTGTTCAGCTTTAGTCAGTTGGTCTTCAACCAATGGGTAATTTCAATCATGCAGGCACTGAACTTCATCGAAGTACTGGGCCTTTTGTCTATGAGGGAGAGAATGAGTTGCATGTCATCGGCATAAGACAGGATGTTGATATTGTGAGAGGAGATGATACTAGTTAGGGGGATCATGTATGCATTGAACAGGGTCAGGCTCAGGGAGGATCCTTGCAGATGAAGTCACAGGCATCCAGGATGTATGGTGCCAGGCTGATGAACTGAGTCCTTCCAGTCATTATTAGCAGATCTATCAGAGTGCTTGTCCTTGGATTCCAATGTTGCATAGGCATTGGATTAGGATGGGGTGGGAGACTGTGTCAAATGCTGGGGAGAGGTTCGGGAGGATGAGGGCTGTCGTGGCTCCTCTGTCCAGAGTCATGCAGATGTCATCCGTGGCAGAGATGAGGGATCTTTCCAGACTGTGGTTGGGTCTGAAACCATACTGAGTAATGTCAAGTAGTTAGTGGTCATTGAGATATTCGGTGATGTGTCTGTTGCTGATTGTTCCCAAGACCTTGGTCAGTAATGGTAGAAGGGAGATCATTCAGCAGTTGGTGAGCACTGAAGGGTCCGCAAAAGGTTTCTTGAGCAAAAGCAAGACAGTTGAATGCTTCCAAACATCTGGGAAGGTCGCAGAAGAGTTGGAGGCATTCAGAATGAATATGAGCATGGCACTGATGGGTTGCAGTCCTCTGGAGTAGGTATGGTGGTAGAAGGGGTTCGATGGGGCCACTGAGTGAATAGACTTCCTGATTATGGCCATTTCTTCTGGGGTGATAATGGGCTAAATAGTTAGCATTGGTTCTTTGAATAAGATTGGGAGGTGTTTTGCGAGGTCTGTCAGTTTCAGTTGTGGGCTGAAGTTGCTGTAAATGGAGGTGATTTTGTTGCTGAAGAATTGAGAGAAATTGTTTCAGCTGTCCTTCGAGGGGGTGATCGCGTTGGAGGCGGCAGATGGTGAGGTGAAATCTTTCACAATGGCAAAGATTTAATTACTTATGTTGGTGCTGGGATCAATGTGGTCTGCCAGAGAAACACATTAGGTGATCTGTATCACTTTGTGGTAGTTTCTTAAGACTGACTTTTACCTGCTCTTGTCTGATTTGTCCTGGCTCATTCTCCATTTGCACTTCAGTTGTTTGCAGTGACATTTCAGTCTGAGTTCCTCCATGTACCAACTGACCTGGGGTCTGGATCTTGTTGTATTGCTGTGTTTGAGGGGGCCAAGGAGTCAGCAGATGAGGTCATCCAATTGTTGAAATTCTTGATGGCTTTGGGGAGGCTGTTGCTGTGTTCCGGTTGGTGGGTGTAGACAGCGGTGTTCCATTCCTAGTCAGTAATGCTAGATGCTAATGCTGAAAGATTGTAGAAGTTTTTTTAAATGTGCACTTTTAGGTAACAAATTATTTGTTTGAATTTGTGATTATAATAAGCATTTGGTCTTGACCGATGATGTTGGACTTGAAAGTATTTGATTATTTTGTTTACAAGTATGATTAATAATGTAGTATAGTTATACCCCATTTCTGTGTGAGACACCATTTATTTAAAATAGATGTTAATTCTGGTGTTCTAACCCTTTTGCTCCTGCTCAATTCTCCTTCTAGTCAGAGACCTGTTGTGAGTCTTCTCTCTCCACAGTTACAGCAGAGCATCCTGTACTATAACATAAAGGGTTGATTATATTAGAAAGCATGAATTGAGAATCAAACTTTCCCATGTGTACCCGATTTATCATTTTAAAGAATTTCCACAGGAAGTTCTGATGCAGTCATGTGAACATAATTCTATGAGCTATTATTTGAGAAATGCTTTATAATATATTGTGCATCTCCGGAGTGTAGTTACTGAGGAGACAAGTAGAAAGTTATCTCTCCTTAAGAAATGGGTTGTATTTAAGATGTTTTAGCCATTTCAAAGTTGTTTTTGATTTGCTCATGTGACCTAGCCATGATCATGCCATGTTGAATTTGAAGTTTGAGCTAATTGTTATGCATATGCTGTTTTTAGCCCTTTCGCTGCGTGCGTCGGCCAACGGCCGTCGCGAGCACTACCTCGGTAGTGCTGCGCACGTCCGTTGGCCGACGCGGCCCCGCCCGCTTAATAGAACGTTCCGCACTGGCGCGGAACATTCGAAGCAACTAAGCGGTTAAAACCCCTGGTTTTGAAGGGTTTGACCTCTCATTTTCCCACATCTCCGATTATTTGTTTCTTTATCATTTTCTTAACAACTCTGTATTAAACCTTTTAAACTTAATTCTGATCTAGAACTCAGTTCTTGAGTGATCCTAGTTTATACTTTGGATTTTACTTTACTAAATGACACTGATGGGGAGGGTAGTCTCGTGCTGCTAGATCAATGAGAGATCCCGGAGCCCAAACACCTGAGGTAAAAATTGAGATGCATTAAATATTTGGGTTCAGAAAGTTATTTTGGTTTGGCTCCCACAAGGGTGAAGTGATTAACATCATTAGAGAGATGATTGTAGTTATCTTTGTTTCCTGTTACCCTATTAGATTTCTGACAAAGATTAAATGCCTCTTGCTCTTTCTACTAGGGAAGAGGATAGGTGGGCCTCTCGATGGTTGTTTGGTTGGGGTTTAAGTAGATTTTTTCACACTGTACATAAGCCTTTATTATGAGATCCAATGTGATGGAAAGTTCTGAAATGGGGAAAAGGACTTGGTGCTTTATCTGTGGCCTAAGTCAGATATTGTTATTGTAATGAGCAGAAAGAGATCAAGAATGAACACGTTTAGTAGGAGTCTGCAGCGCGTGCGAACCAAGATGGCCGCTGTGCCTTTAGCTCCGTTTTTTAACTGCAAGGACGACGAAAATATTAAGACGATAAGGGCTGCCCCACGTCTTTTTTTCTCACCCAGGTGCTCCTTCATGCCTGCAGAGACAGTGGGCTGAAATTCGGAGGTCTGGTGCCTCCGTGAGAAGAGCGGTAGGCATTTTCTTTTTCTCCTCAGGGAGGGCTCCTGCTTCCCTCGGTTCTCTCTGTGGGCTTCACACACAGAGGAGGCGCGCTTGACTTGCTGGGCACCTCCTCTCTTCAGAAGCCTCTCCTCTCTTAAAGGGGTTTGTTCCTGCCTCTTGCTGGCCACCACTTTCATTTCTGCACAAAATTAAAGGGATTTTGTCCTTTTTTATTCCCTATTAAGCTTTATTGAGACACTGTTTTGAGGCTTTCTGGAGCTGTTTTTTGCCATATTAATCATATTTTTTCGTCAGAAAACCACATTTTATTTCAAATCTTTGCTATTTGTGGTATAATTTATTTATTGTTACTTGCTTGCTCTCTGTTTGTCAGTATGGTTTCCAAAACAGTGTCAAACAAACGTAAACAAGCTGTTTCACCTCCTCCTGCCAAGTCCAAAGCCATTGACTCACAAGATAATTCATTGGCAAAAAGTTTGGAGGAAATTCAAGCTATACATATTAATACTGACACAATTTCTTCAGATATCAAACATATTCAGAGAGATATGGCTTCATTATCAATGAGAGTTGCAGACAATGAGATTAAAATTTGTGATAATACTAAAGCCATCATGACTATGGCTCCACTTATTCCTCAGGTTGCGTCTCTCCAACGTTCCTTACTGGATTTGGAAAATAGAAATAGACAATACAACTTACGCATATTTAGGGGCCGATTCCGATCTCGGTCGGAGGCGCACCCAATACCATTCGGTCGGGAAAAAAGCCATGCGAAAGCCTGTTTCCCGACCGAACCGTACGCTGGTCCGGCCGAGCGAGTACGATGCGAGTCGCCGACCGACTCGTCCGGGCGACCCGACCGCTCCGACCGACTCGTACCCGGATCGTACCGCTCCGACCGACTCGGTCGGACCCGGTCCGCACCGCGCAATGGAGACGTTTTCCGGCCGGGTAAGTACGATGCGCACCTCGACCGCTCCGACCGACTCGCGCCGTCCGACTCGAACTCGCTGTCGGAGCCGTACTTTGGGGGTCCGTGTCGGACCCCCTGTACGCGCACCCGTGCGAGGCGCACACAGGGGGGACCCATGGGTCCCCCTACCTGTGCGTGTACGCCGCGAGCGCTCGCGGCGTACTCGCTGTAGGGGGCGCCCTTGTCCGCCTCGCACCCATTGAGGCAATGGGAGCCCGCGTACGCGTTGTACGACCGGCTCCCATTGAGTTCAATGGGAGTCCGACCGACTCGTGTCCGATAACATACGGACGCATCGTACTCGTTCGGTCGGACTGCACGGGTCCGATTCGGTCGGAAATCTCTCCGGGTCCGGCTCGGTCGGAGAAATTTCCGGCCCGAATCGGAATCGACCCCTTAGTGTCCCCGAGGGAGTTGAGGGACACAGTTGTCGTCTTTTCCTGGAAAACCTTTTGCCCAAAATATTAAATATCAAATTTCCAGAACGTTTTGAGATTGATAAAGTTCACAGGATTCCCTCGACTCGTAAACCTCACCCGGTCAAACCAAGACAAATCATATTTAAAGTTCTGAGGCATCATCACCTCCTCCTCATACGGAAAGCTGTCAGAGAAATACCTTCACTTCTAATTCAAGGAAATAAAGTCTTTATTTATCAAGACTTTGCAAAGGAGACAGTTCAAATACGACGACAATTTTCAGAATTAAGGCCTCGTCTGCGAGAAGCTGGTTACAAATATGGCCTTTTTGACCATGCGATTATGCGCATCTGGAAAAATGATGCCTCCAAGTCTTTTTCAACTCCTACAGATTTAATCAGATTTTTGGATCAACATAATCCTATTCTCATGGACTCTCAGCCTTCTGGTTCTGCGGGCTAATATTCTATAGTCCTTAATGTAGGTTGTTATTCTCTCATTATGCAGGTGCATATGTTGGTGGTTTTTCTTGCTTCGCACCTCCGTCTCCAATGTCCTGCTGGTATGAGGTCTTCGTGACTGACCTCTCTGTATGTTGTTCGTCTTGTTTTGTCTTTTTTATATGGGCTACTATTCTTTTTCTTTCAATCTCTTCTATTAATTATAAGATAATATGTCTAGGCCACGTAAGTTAACTGTTGCTTCCTTAAATGTGAAAGGTCTGAGACACCCTGTTAAAAGACGTAAAATTTTAGAATAACTCAAAAAGTCTAATGTAGATATTTGTTTTGAACAAGAAACCCATGTGGATGATAAAATATTACATACTATGTCTAAAGGTTGGGTAGGGCTTATAGTCTTGTCTCCTGCTGCAAAACGTAAAAATGGTGTAGCCATATTTTTCTCACACAGAGCTCAGGTACAACTATTGTCTCATCATCATGACGCAGATGGTAGATTTGTTTATGCTAAAGTTCAAATTGACAAACTCATTTTAAATGTGGTCAATATATATGCTCCTACATCTGATGATCCTGCCTTTTGGTCTTATGTTTTTACTGAAGTACTCAAAATTGGTAATATGTCCCTTATAGTAGGTGGTGATTTTAATCTTATCAGGGATCCTTTGTTGGACCGGTCTTCTGCTTGTAAATTCCGGCCTAACAAGGCATTTTTTGCTTTTAAAACTTTCCTTTCTGTTACTAAGTTGGTTGACTTTTGGAGATTGGAACATCCTACAGATAAAGAATGTGCCTTTTATTCCAATGCTCACTCCTCTTTTTCTAGAATTCATTACTTATTAACTTCATGTAATCTATGTCATATGATTAGTGAGGCGGTTATACATCCTATTACGGTTTCAGATGATGCTTTGATTTCCTTCTCTTTATGTATTTCTGACCCCCAAATTCCTAATAAAAAATGGAGAATGAACTCGGACATAGTTCTTAATCCGACCAACTCTCAAAAAATGGCCTTAGCTATTAGTGATTATTTTTTTAATAATAACTCAAGTGACACTTCCAACATTATACATTAGGATGCTTTTAAAGCCTACATTCGTGGAGTTTCAATTTCTATTATGGCGCATGAAAATAAATCTTTTTACTCACACCTCACCAAATTAGAGAAACAGATTGCCACTGTGGAAAGACTTTTTATTATGTCTAGAGATCCACAATATAAGTCCCAACTTCAGAAATATAGATACGAATATAATTGTATGCTTAGTAAAAGAGCAGGTTTACTTATCTCAAAAGAAAAATCCAATTTTCATTTCAATTCTAATAAATCTGGTTGATTGTTAGCTAATTATATATGCCTCAAGCGTGACAGGATTCAAATTCCAGCCATCAAAACGAATAATGGTACTTTGGTGACAGATATTGAGGAATTACTGAAAGAGTTTCTTTCCTTTTACTCTTCCTTATATCACAAACCTCTCACACCTACTGACAGTGTTATTGGTGATTTCCTTAATTCTTGTTGATTGCCTCAGATTTTTGCTAGTGATAGATTGACTTTAGATAATCCCATTGATGTTAAAGAAATTGTTACAGCAATTAATGCATTGAATTCCCAAAAAACTCCTGGTTCAGATGGTATTCCGGCCGAATTCTATAAATGTTATCAGGACCAATTATCCACTTTTTTACTTTCCCTTTTTACAGATTTTCAGCACACTTCCCTGATGGGGGGATCTTTTAATGAAGCCACTATAATTGTTCTTTTCAAACCTAATAAAGACCATACCCTAGTATCAAATTTTCGTCCTATCTCTCTAATTAACCAGGACTGTAAAATATATGCCAAACTTTTAGCGAATAGATTATCACCCTTATTATCCAATATTATACAAACTGATCAAAAAGGCTTTATGAAAGGTAGATTATCCGCTCACAATACCCGATTGCTTTGTCATGTATTATCCCTCACCAAAGAATCCAGCTGTCCAATTCGTGGGTGTAATGGCCTTAGATGCGGAAAAGGCATTTGATAAGGTTAATTGCCAATTTGTATTTAAAACTCTATAAATATTCCATTTTGGCCCTATTTTTATCAATATGATTAAAGCATTGTATTCAGCCCCCTCAGCTTCCATGTTTGTCAATGGTGTATGCTCTTCCTCATTTCGTTTACACTGAGGCACTCGCCAAGGATGTCCTCTTTCTCCTTTACTTTTTCTTATTGCAATTGAACCCCTTTTATGTTCTCTCCACTTTTGTAATACATATACAGGTGTTGTTTTGAAAAATACTACCATTAAAATTTCTGCATACGCTGATGATGTGTTATTATATGTTAATGATCCCCTTACCTCTATACCTATTATTCTTGATATTATTCATAAGTATGCTGATGCTTCTGGTTATTCTCTAAATACTAATAAGACAGAATTTTTTCCATTAAATGTTTTTTGTAATTCTACAATGCTGGCAAATACTGATATAATTTGGTCTCCAAAAAAACTCAAATATTTAGGTATAACTTTTACTGACTCAATTAAAGACACAATTGAAACCAATTGTTCCACAATTTTAACTAATACCAAAGAGAAACTGGATAGATGGTCTAATCTTCATCTAAATTGGTGGGGACGTATTGAAGCAATTAAAATGTCTATAACTCCACAAATTCTATATTTATTATCTATGTTACCCTTCTCTTTCCCGTCCACTTTTATGCTAAATTATATAAGTTATTCACTAAGTTCATCTGGAATAATAAACCCGCACGAATCAGTCTTAAGACGTTACAACTGCCCAAATGTGAAGTTGGGGTTGCCCTTCCAGATTTAAAAAATACCATTTTGCATTCCTTGTGGCACAATGTTCCTTATGGTTCCATAGTATTCCCTCCTCTAATGCACCTAAATGGCTTATCCTGCAGAAAAATATTTTGGCTCCATATCCATTAACTGCGTATCTTACCATGGCAAATAGTTCTTTTGGTAAACGGTCCACCATTATTGCCAGCTCAAAAATTGCCCTCTTATCATTTGATAGTAGTTTTTCTATTACTCTGTCTTCCACTAAAAAAGTTTCTCTTTGGTTCAATCCTAAACTCCAATATCATAAGCATATTTCTTTCTGGAACTTATGGATTACTGCTGGTATTTTCTTTGTTGCTAACATCTGCCATTATGATATGTTTTACACATTTGATGTGATTCAAACTAAATACAACCTACCTTTGTCTGAATTACCCAAATATACATTACTATGTAATACTGTTCTTAATGCTTATCCGCAATTACTTTCTATGTCTCAGTCCTCTGGTATAGAGTTTTGTATTTCTGTGCTCAGCCGCTCAGGACATATAGCCTCTAAAGTGTACAAAAAACCTACAACTTCTAATTTCTCCTTCTCACACCTTAATCAAAAATGGTCACCGCTTATACAAACTAATGTTTATTGACTTTACCAATGCTTCTGGACTCTAGGGAAATTATTTAAGGCTAAACTTCTAGATACTCCAAATTGTTGGCATTGTAAGTCTGCAACTGGTGACCTGCATCATATATTTTTCAATTGTCCTATTATTCATCAGTTTTTATTAGACATATGGAATATTATAACCCGGATTCTTAAGATCCGAATAACTTTATCTTTTCCTATTCTAATCCTCAAATCTTCTGTTTTTAAATCTACACTGCCCCCTATGGATTGTAAATTGTTTGACTTTCTTATTTCAACTGCAATCAAATCTATTACATGTAATTGGAAAACGCTACCTTACTTTCAGTTAATGCATGGTAGGAATGGATCATTTTTCTTAGACGGGGGCAATGCTCTTCCCCACGCTTTCTTATTGATTCTTCTCCTTCTAGATCTAATATGTGGTCAAGTTTGGACTCCTTTATTATTGCATGTTCTTTAATTTAAAATGCTTCTTTGAATTTTTATCGATTAATTTATGTTCAATGTAGCCCTTTTTTGTTTCTATTATCTTTTTATATCTACTATGTATCTATCAATGCTGGTATAGATATTCTATTTCATTGCTATTGGCTGTTTATATTTTCTATGTTATAATATGTATGTTGGAAAGTGGGTTATTGGTAGGGGCAAATGTAGGTCTGCCACTAGTAATAAGACCACAAACACTTGATAGGACTCAGCATAGGTCTAAGAAAATTATTCCCATGCTCAACCCCTGGTAACGTGGCTGCGAGCAGACAGGCTTAACTTCAAAGACAGGTATGTAAAGCATTTAAAAACACCAATTCAGTAAATAATTAAAACACAACACATAATAAAAATCCAACACCAATTTGTAAAAATAGGAAATATTTTTATCTTTAAAATGACACCAAAACGACAAAAATCCAATGTAGGGAACCGGAGATATGAATTTTCAAAGTTTAAATAAAATATAGCACTTAGAAGCATCTAGCACCATATTGGGACATAGCCTCGCGATAGACCGGGCCAAAGTCAAAGTTTAAGGCCGACCGCGATGGAGCCCTGAGCGGATACCCCACGCGGAAGGTCCCGGTCAATGTTTTTACCTTCGCACTTAGAAACTTTTCTGGAGCTTTTCTCCTCGAGGCCCCTCGACGCTCTCCGTCAGTCCGGATCCGGTGCGGCTCCGCCGTATAGCCTTTCGACGATCTCCCGGTGAACTTCCCTGGAGCGGACTTAGAAACTTTTTCAAGATCGCTTTAGCGGGGCAATCCAACAATCCAGGCCGACACGCGATGGAAGGCAGGCGGATTGGCGCTCGCGGTTATTCCCGGTCGACTTTCTTACGAGCGGACTTAGAAGCTTTTCTGGAGCTTTTTCTCGTGGGGTCCCTCGATGCTCCTCATGTAGCCGGATCCGGTGAGGGTTCGCCGGCTTCAGATTTTCGCTAGTCCCGGTCAATCTCTGGAAGTCGATGCGATGGAGCTTTTAGCGGGACGAACCTGGTGGGCTTGGCCGGCTCGCGGTTGAAGGCAGGCGGCTTGGCTGACCAGGATGAGTCGGTCCCCCTATGGAGCTATTTTTCAAAGTTCCTCCAAAGTTCCCCAAACTTCCTGAACTTCTTCCTGAAGTTCCTCAAAGGGTCCCAAAGGGTCTCAAACTTACTCCAATGGTCTGGAAGCTCCAAGATGGTCCTTGAAAGTTGAGGACTTCAATTCCCACAATGCACTGGACGTCACCCTTACAAATCCACTGGTAGCTCCCCAGGTTGGTGATTCTTGGCGGTGAGGGTCCAGATGAGCTCTGTTAACCTGTAGCTTGCAGGGAGTCCACTCTTGACTTCTTTTACTCAGCACAGTTAGTCCACAAAGCTGTAGTTTCAGGTGGTGCAGTCTCCAGAGGTCAGGCCTTAGAAGTCTTTGCACAGCAGAAGTTTTCAGCAGGGCCAGTCTTGCTTTCTTCAGTTTCAAGCAGCAGATCTGAGGGGCTGGGCCTCTCTCAGATACTTATTCCACAGTCTCTGGGTCATCCAGGAGGTCAAGCTTCACCAATAGGAGTAGGGCATCCTCCCACTTGAGTGACTCCTTCCTGCAGAGTGTGGCATTATTCTATCCCAGAGTGCAACAAAGCTTCCAAATCCATAATGGCTGATTTTCCAGCAAGGAGGTAAGAGCTGGCTAAACACTCCCACTGAGTTGGCTAATTAACCTAGCCTCTCCTCCCTACATCTGCACATACCTTCCGTAATCCTGCCATCTGGCTGGGGTGGGGGTTCAAAGTTGCAAATGACATTGCTCTGGGCTCTGGCCCTTTGAAGCTCATTGTTTACGACCCCTCCCCCTGGCCTGGCATTCCTGCAGAACAGCTCACTGCCCTCCTAGGCCATCTGGCTGGCCCCAGGGGATCTTTATCACCTCTTCAGGCAGGCTGGCTAATCCCCTTAACTCTGACCAATCAGGGCAGAGCACTGGCAGGCTGGATTTGGAACTACAACTAAGAAAGTGTTATAACTTCTTGTCTGTTCACTTTGGGAGAAATTCAATAACATCATAGTGTAGGATTTATCAAAACCATTCTAGTGAGTCTTTGAATGGAATCTATATCCCTGTCCTGTCAATAGTTATTGTTTAATAACTTTCCCCCATGTTAACCTATGGGCCATGGGGTTTGCAATGGGAAAAATGGCATGGGCCATTTTTCCAGCACCAGGACCTACAAAAACATATTTTATACGTACTTGGCTTATTTTCACAGGACCCCCACCCCATAGGTCACCTAGGGGAGACCCTAGGGGTGTTGAATCTGTAAAAATATTGCAGATCCTCCATGCCCAGTGCCCCCAGCATCAAAGTCGAATTTGGGCAGCACTTTAAACAATGGGGAGAGTGAAATGTGAATTTCACTTAACCCAGGGCATATATAAACTCATTTTATAAGGGTCTACCTTATAGATACCTGACCCCCCACCCCTGGGATACCTAGGGGAGACCCTGGGGGTCATTATTATGCAAAAACATTTTAGGTTGACCAGTTTTAAGTGCCCCAAACCCCAAAGTCGAGTTTGGCCATAATTTGCATGTTTAAGAGCAGTCCTGGCACCCAGAGCTGCTTTTAAACTGACCACAGGCTTCAGCAGTGTACACATGCAAGTGCAAAAAGGCTGCTGGCCTCTAAACTGCCCTGCCCCAGGATACTGGGGACTTCTAGGTAGTTTCAATCCCCTGCCCTATTATATACTAGGGGCTTATGGGGTAGGTCATGCCAATTACAGGGGTACCCCAACCCAAAGTGTACCCTAGTGTATGTAGGTGCTTTACTGTTATCTAAGTGTTTCAGCATGGCACTGGCCCTGGGCCTGGTTAAACAGAGCCCAGGGTCAGTCAGAGTCAGTTACCACCAGTTCCAGTCAGCAAAAAGTTGGGGGGTGCCCAGGGCACAGGATGACTTTCCAACAATGTACCTATACCATATTGTTCGGTACTATTCTTTGTATTGTTTTTTAACATTTATGAAAAATGCATCTAATAAAACATTTTGAACTGAAAAAAAAAAGAATGAACATGTTTAGAGGTAGATGTTCCAGAATTCTATAATTATAGCCCAGTTGTCTTGAACTTCATGTAGATTAATGATTGAAATTATAATCTAATTCTTAAGAACCTTTTTTGGGCAAATTCTGCTTTTAGGTATGTGTGAAGTCCTTGGATTTCATTAATTTATTACTATAGTTTTGCGGTGAGGTTGTCTGTCCTTCCAGTTGACTGATAGTTTGTTTCTTTATGACACATAGGTATCCTTTAATAACCACCTTTGCAGTTGTGGAAATTTAAGAGGCTTGCATAACTACTTTTCTCCACTTGACTGCAACAATAGAAATCTAAATAAAGCAATTGAGGACCATTGTCATAGATTCCAATCATGAGTTGTTTAATTTTTAACAGGTGACGTGTGCATCATTATCACCAGCATCATCTGATTTTTGGGTCCTTCTTGTGATCTGCAACAATGATGGCTTGCATTCACGTGCTGGGTGGCCCTCAACAGCTCTTGCGCAGTGTGACTGTGATGTTCTGGCTATTGTCCAAGATCTCAATTACCATCAGTGCTGGATTTTTGAGAGGTCTCTACTGGTGAGTTGTCACGAGAGGAGTTCTGTGAGGACATTTAGTTGGAGCAGATAGCTCTATGGACAGAAAACAGCAGATTTAAGCAACATTCAAATATTTCAAAGTTGCCAAGTTTTCAGTGTGTGACAGTTGTATGTTTTTAGGTTGCCTTTGTGTGATATTGACCTGCCTCATCTGTGCCATATTAAGTGACAACTTTTGAAAGCTATTGAACAAAAAAACCTGTGTTTCTTGTTTTCAAGCATAGTTTAATTGATTTGTCCCTAAGGGCACACACTATGAAGATGGCTTCCCTAAAATGATGACTGTGAAGTCCATTGGTTGTTTCAGGGAGGGGTCATCAAGGGAAAATGAATTACCATTACTACACACAGTGGAAAAAATATTTGACCACTGGATTTACTGCTGACCTACCTACATGCAGTGGAGTAACAATGGTGTCATGGAGTCTGGTGCAAGCAAGTAAAAAGGCCAGCTGGATCCATAGTGAAATGCAGCTGTAATTGATGTTCTGTGGGCCTCTGAGGGCCCTGGGACCTGGTGCCGCTGGACCTGCTATACTATTTGATAGCTACACCCTTGCTGATTAACAATGGAATAAGGACTCTTTGTTCAAGTCATCTTCATTTCAGATATTGGCAGCAACAGAAAGATAAGAGTAATGCTGCTGAAGTATCAAATGCATTGGTCTCTGTCTACTATAACAAAATTGAAGGTGATGGGCCCATGAAAATGCTGTACATATACCCCCTGTAGCGGTCTCTGCAACAAGAAGGCAAATGAATCACAAGAACAACTGTAATCATGCGTACTTGGGAACGTAAAATGGCAGTGCTCAAATTCTCATAAAAAAGTGATGCATGAATAGGTCACTCAATCCACTGTTTTGCTTTGCATTCTATGAATGAGAACCCTAGATTATCAATTATAAAACCATGACTACAAGACACAGAATGGAAAGAAAGAAAGTAAAGATTCAATAGATGATCTCCTCCTACATGGACATCGAAAATTGAAACATTTAGCGGAGGGGGGCTGTGCACCACCTACCTTTATTAAATAGATTGGGCCCCAGGGACAAAAAGAGCTGGGGGGGCATTCAACACTATGCTTTGAACTCAAAAAACAACATTAATTCACCCCTCGGAGTTAGCAGAACTACCTATAACTTGCACCCCTGCCATGCATTGCCTGTGACCTCACATATTACATTGCTCATACATGTTCAATGACATAATTTATGACATCACTGATGACATCTCAAACTATGTAATTGATGACATCACTCTACCATGAGCAATGGTCACATACATTTTTGTTGCAGTTTCTCTCCCAAGGTACATCAGGTTGTCCATAAATTATCCCCATGTATCAATATCTCGATCTCTGTATACCTTGGGATGAATATCTGTTGGACACAGGGTTTTCTTTTCACCCCAAAATTGGTCATATAAAACATCTGAGATGATCGTGATTGGGGCCCCAGAATCTGCAATCATGTTTAGATTTACCCCACCAATTCGGACCTCACACAAAGGTCCTCTTGCCTGTTTTATGAAATGTGTATCAGTGTCAGGAGTGAGCACCAATCTTGATAAGTCATGAACGCATTCATTATTTTAAATATCTACAGTACTTACTTGTATGTTACTCCTACTACTCCTCAGTCACTGACCTAATTTATGGCACTTGTTGCAGCATTTACTAAGCGCTGGACAAGAAGGGTTGTTGCTCAAATGTGTTTTGGAACCACATTTAAAACACACTGGAGCAGCAATACCTTCCTTCTACAAACCCTTTGCGGGTCTGTCTCTCATAGACAACGCATTGACTGAATCACAATTTTGTACAGAATTAATGGCAGAAAAATTTTGCTCATTTGCCATACATTTTCTCCATACAATTTGCAACGTATATTACTTCACACAACGTTAGGTCCCTGCAGTTTAGCAGGCGTTGCTGTATCTTCTTTGAATGACAACTGTACACAAACTGTTCTCAAATCTGGTCTCTAGCGTATACATCCAAAGATGTTACTAAATTACATGTGGAAGCCAAGAATTTTAATGCTAAAATAAGCTCCTCAAACGTTTCTTCCAAATTTTGTTTGAATTCAGAAAAATTGAACATTTCAAGTTTCACACTTGGCAGTTCAGTAAATTTATTAGAGTCCGGTTACTGCCTCTGTGTATTCATTCCAGTTTGTAAAGTCATCTGAAGGAGCATCTACTTCAGGAATGTTGTCAGACTTTTGACACTCCTGACCCAAATGACTTAAAAGCAAATCCACTTTTCTTCTTGGCTCACATTTTTCAGTGTCTACTGCCATCAAATGAATTTTTGAATGTTCGAAACCAAGTCTTCCAAGCCAAAGGTGACTTGCCTGGTTGTGCCAGAAAAGGAGCTGTATGTACTAATTGTTGTGTGGAGGTCATGTTATAACAAAGTTAGTTCGTAAGTCCAAAGTGACATTTTCTGTTTCTGAAAAGAATTGGTGAGAAATTCTAATTTCAAAGCTCCATTAATAAATAATTATATTACATACCACCCATGAAGTAAGAATTACTTCATCCATAAATCACCACGCTGTTACTTTCCAGGATGCCACTAGCCTGTGACTGTGAGTTAACCAACATCTTCATAAGCTTTCAAGGGAATCCTTCCCAATCCAAGATGGCCACCATCATGTGACACGCCTTGTGATTACATCTCCAATGAGCATGGAGCAGTGCGAGGTATTGGTAACCAACCAATGCATATGCATAAGCACTTGGCCAGTGATTATTCAAACTCCTCATGTGATCCCCCTGCACCCGGCACCTGAAACCGGCTTGCACAATCTATGTGGAGTCTTGGGAGTGCTGATCAGTTTGAACTCCAAATCCACCCAAAAAAATGGATACAGGGCCACACCGCCGATTATCCAGAACAGCAGCAGATCAGCAACTGGTGCTGAGAATTGGCTCTGCAACACGGTTTGACTTCAGACCAAATTTGAAGGTAATGAGGTGAAAATGTTGGCAATGGGCTCCTGCATGCTGGTCTTCATCCTCGTTGCTAAATTTCAAGAAGGGTGGACCGACACCAAGTAGGTTTGGAGTGCAGCTTATTTCCAAAAGTAAGGAGCCCACGTCCAGCAATCTACCTTCTGTGACCTCGAACTCAAACTGCCACTAGGACTGTAAGTAACTCACTGTGAGCAGAGCTGGAACATGGAATGCATAGCAAAAGACAACTTGTTTATGTTAGTAATATGTAAAAGATGTACAGAAGCAAACATAGGACTATGGCAAGAACAAGCTGCAAAGCTTTTATTGTCTTCTCCTCATAATGGCTTCTCACCATGACGTTCTGTTCTTCTTTTACCGTTCAGCATGTTGACTGACAGACTTATCCAATGTGCTGTTTGCAAGGTATATAGAGTAGAGATGAACGTTTTATATGAAGTATGACCCAGACCAAGAGAATATTAGCCAAATTAATTCACACTTCGTTTCTTACTAATTTAACAAATTGCAAAGTTCAAATTAATACTACAAGGGAGAAACATATTTCCAGATCTGATTCCTCAACAGAATGGTCATTATTTAAAGCATCAAGACTAAAGTAACTGGCAGTTTAAACACAACTAAATATTTTTCAACTGCTAGTCAGCTCTTTCCCTCTGCTTTCCTTTTCAAAATTAATGTCTGTGCTTTCCTCTTTGTGTATATTTTATATTTACTTTAAAAAAGGTTTCAGAAGTCTATATCTAACAGAGAAGAACTTTGGTCATTAAAGAAGGATGTGAGTTAGAGGTTTTTCCCACCAAGACAGCAAATTCATGAATCAATGCATATATTCAAAAACTGGCAATTAATCTTTCCTTGGAAACTTGTTCTCGCCTCAGAGGAAAGAATTTATTTTACAAGAGTGATGCCTCAAATACTTTGAAATACTTTTCCATGACAGCGATGATTCAAGTTATTTTAAATACTTTTCTCTGCCCACTCTAATCTTAACCTGATTAGAGGCACGCAGGGTTGGATTTAATGCATTACTATTAATCAATGAATCCTACCTTTTATATGGAATGGAAAGCTTTTTTAATATTGATTTGCAACCATAAAAATGTGAAAGGATATCACTATTCAGAAATATTCATTTGATTGAAAGCATCTATGTACGTGGGCTTTCAGTGAGATGTACAAGCCTTGATTAAATCTAAGCCTTGCTTATTTAGATCATTAGCTTCTCATAATCCATTTCTTAACTGAAATGCTACATTCAGATATGCAGTTTTTAGTCTTGTTGCAGCTATTACTTTTAGAGAGAAAATGGTTACATTTAGAAATAGGACATTTACTGTGTGTGGTATGGGTGAATGGATAACACCAAGACATCGGTTGATAAATAAGCTGTTGATTTATTCTTCTTAGTCCCAGCCAAAGATCCACAACGAAGGAGAATGCAGCGAAGGACATCCGATCCAGGTGAGAGCAGGGAAAAAAATGCTCTGAAGGATCCGAGCCTTCACAACGTTTCCCTTCCAGAACATTTATAACATGACATACTAGAACATTAAGTAGAGTGCACAATATAGGAAACAACTATGATACCCAATACAACACATCTCCCCCCTTTACAGTCCCAAAAACATGTTCTATGACAAATTATAATCCATCCACCTAGATGGTACTTTAACCATTTCTCAGAATCAGAACTAGTGATATCACAGTTTAGTGCACTCTGCGTATGGGCATTTCTGTTCCATGCACTCTGACTCTGCACACTCTGGTGACCCTCTGAACACTTCAGAATCACACACATCATTTTTTTCCACACAGGTGTCAAAGTATATTTTTGCCTGTTGTGTGGTGATGGGAACTAATCTATTTGTGTTCCACCTCCTCGTTTCCCACAAAAGCACAGCATTTTTGCCCACTTTGAGCACTACCGGTGTGGTAGATCTAGACTCCACTTTCCTTACTTTAGTCTTTTATTTACTCAAAACGCAACCATTCCTTGCAAAACGCAATTCTTTGACATTTTTGGTTGCATCAAAATAAGATTTTTGAACCTCCTGTTTCAAAGTTACCCTTTCCTTCACCCCACTACAGCCTACAGACTCCCGTGTTTTGTACTGACTCATCTAACTAGGCACAAGTTTCACTTTTGGATCCCGCCCCTTAACAACTTGAATGGAGCAGCACCACTGGTTGAGTGAGGCATGGTAGGATAAGCCCAAACTTTCTCTTTGAGTTAACCAAAGATATTCATACCTGAAGGTAAAGCAGTTTGGACCCCTTCCTTGAGAACCCGGTTGGCCTTTTAGACAAGGCCATTGCCAGCTGGACTATACAAAGTCAATTATAAATGTTTTACTCCTTGTGACTGAAAGAAAGATCTTAACTCAATAGAAACAAAATGTGCCCATTATCAGAAATAACCTCTCTAGGCACACATTCCCCAAAGATATTTTCTCTAAAAAACATATAACATTCTTTAAGTTGGGATTATCAACAAAATCAAAATAAATTCACTTAGAAAAATGACAACTGACACAATCATAAAAGTGTTACTGGCAGATAACAAATTGAAAGTTCATGAAAAGACTATAGCCAGACATTCCCAGGGGCCTCCCGGTAAACGTACTGTAGTCAAAGGCTTCTCATAAGTCCTCTAGTGTTTATCCGAAACAACACACTGAGGACACACATCAATTAGAGACCTAATTTGAGAATCCATCGTGGGCCACCAAAAGTACTGCCTAAGCCTCTTACAAATGGCAGAGACTCCAAGATGCCCCTCATGGACGATCTCAATAATCTTCCTACGTAATTTAGATGGTGATATAAACAATCCATTCCTTAGGCACAACTTATTCTCACACGATAGCTCTGAAGATACCTGTGCAAAAGTCTGAAACTCCCCATTTAGTACTTTAGTCCAACCTTCTCTGACCTAGACTCTCACTTTTTTGAGTACATCATCCTCCTCCATGGCTAACTCCCAATTTGCATAAGATATTTGCCCATTAACTCCTAGCAAGGCATCCACTGTGGCCACCACACATTCAAAATCATCCAATCATGTGCGCCACTTATGTCTGAGGCAGAACTTGTTAAAGGCAATCGCAACAAGCAGTTCATACGTAAATTCCTGCCGCCATGTCTATACTTCACATGCATGTCATACTCCTGAAGCTTTGGTAACAGGCGAACCAATCTCACAGAAGCCTTACCAAGACCATTACCTGACAACAAAAACACTAAAGGCTTGTGGTCCATGTATACACTAAATGGCTTCCCCAAAGATTCTTTGAACTTATGGACTGCCCAAACACATGCTAAAGCTTCAGCTCTATAGTACTGTATTTTACTTCCGCTTCAGACACAGTTCTGGAAGTGAATGCTACCGTCACCACCTCACCAACTGAAGTTTGCCCAAAGACAGCCCCCTCTTGTTTTAAACTGGCATCAACTAAAATGTAACATTGTTTGTTTGAATAATTTTACTACTTTGCGTAGGTGGCTCCTCAGGGGTTGAACCGTGAACACATATCCTGGAACAAAACGTGCATAATATTCGCAGAGCCCAAAAAGGACCGCAGGGTCTCCTTATCATAGGGTAAGGGCACACTCTGTGTTGCTTCCAAATTACTAAATTTGGGTTTAATGCCTTCCGCAGATATGGTATGTCCAATATATTCAACCTCCTGAACTATAATTTTGCATTTTTCAGGATGAACTCATGCCTCTGTCTTTGAGAACACTAAAGACCTTTTCCAACACACTAAGATGTTCCTCCCTCTTCTCTGTAAAAATCAGGATATCGTCCTGAAAAGCTTGCACACATTTTAAATCAACAAACAAACTGTCCATCATCCGCTGAAAAACACTGGCGGTTGACGCCAATCCAAAAGGTAGTTTTAGATATTTGAAAGTGCCATGAGGTGTGACAAAGGTTGTCAGATACTGTGAACTTGTACTCAGGGCAACTTGATAAAGGGCTGAATGGAGGTCCATAGATGAGAAATATTTTGCTCCACCTAAATTTGACAACAGTTCCTGAATATGCAGTAAGGGGTTGCACTCCACTAGAATGTTTTGATTTAGTGACCTCAAGTCCACATACAGCCTAAGATCACCAGAACTTTTTTTTGTCAAAACGACTGGAGAAACCCACTCAGAGGCCTCTGCAGGCTCAATAACCCCATCCTCACATAACTTATTCAACAAAGTCCTAAGTTCATCGTCCACATTCAAAGTAATATGTCTGACTTTGAATATTACCCGTCATGCACCATTTTTAAGTCTAATGCAATGCTCAAACCCCAATACATTGCCAATTTTGTTCGAGAATACTTCAGGAAAGTGCTTCCAAAAATTGGGCAAGACATTCTCAGAGATGTCAATGGAGCAAACATTTTTCCAAGCACAATAGGTTCCTAGTGACCTGGCCGCAAAATAATACCTAGCTTGGCCAAATCTTTCCACCCTAGAATGTCTCAACCTTTGACTGCCACATAAACTTTAACTTTAATAGATCTACCCAAGCACTCCAGGTTTCCCTCAAAATACCCTAAAAGTTCTATATAAAACTCCTTGAATGCTTTGGGATTTATTTCCAGCTTTAGCAACTCAAAATTACTTGGCCACCATTTAAATATTGCGGCAACGGCTAGAATGGTTACAGGAGCCCCTAAATCTGCCATAACATATAACCATTTCCCATCAATATAAGCATACATTAATGGTCCTTTAATTTAGGTTGTAACACTCAAACAGTCACTCAAAGTCAGTAACACATTATCAAACTTCCTTACACACTCATCCACCTCACTCACATCAATGTTGCTAATCTTACTTTTACTGACATTTCCTCTCTGCGTCTGTCCTCCACTCTTGCAAACCCCCTGGAAGTGACCAATATTTCTACAGGCATTACATCTTTTGCCTACAGCAGGACACCCTGGAAAATTAATTAAATGGTTATGTGAACCACATTGGAAACAAACCAACTGCCTTTTTTTCCTTTGGCTTAGAGTTCACAGCAAAGATGGCAGACTCTTCCATTATACAGGATACGGGAGAATGCCCCTCATTACCTGCTAAGGCCTCCGAGGACACTATAGACCTCTCTATGCTCTTTGCAACATCTATTTCCTCTGTCAGTGTTGGATTTCTACAAGTTAATAACCTCGCCTGTGCTTTCCAAGAAAAACACATGCGTATGCTAACACTCGCAGTGCAGCAATAAATTCTAATACTGTCTCATCGCATCCTTGTTTTCTTTTAAAGAAGTTATGTCTCTCCAACAAAACACTAGGGGGCATATTTACAAGCCCCTTGCGCCGCCGTTGCGTCACTTTTCAAATGGGAAAAAGTGACGTTACTGCGGCGCAAGGGGCTTGTAAATAAGCCCCTAGACTCTACAGAGTACTGTCTGTGAAGTCTTTCTTTTGCTTCTTCAGAAGCATTCCAGCCATCACCTACACTAGCGGGAGCAGGAACTAAAGGTAAGTTATCTTACACTTTCTGGCCCGGAATTCCCAGGTGAGTGAATAAACGCACTGCCTTATGCTTACACTATATTTTGCTGCATTTATTTCCACTAGATAATTCTCAAAAATGCACAGCCATTGCCTCCATTTCACAGCAGGCTTACCAGGACTCTGCAGGAAAGGCGGCAGCTGCACTACATTGTTGCTGGACACCATATCCAAAATTACAACCGACCCAACAGGGACAGGTGTATAGCAGGAAAAGACACAGTTATCTTTTGAAAAGTTGAAATTTAAGTGCAAGAGGTGTGCAAATCACCAAATTAGTGTTGCATCAATACCTTCAAGTTTATCGCAACAAAGTGGAAGAGATGTGCGAATCACCAAGAATTGTGGCACATCTGAAACTAGATAACTTCTGGGATGATCCTTACAAGTTATCCGTCAGCGAGTAAAATAGCAGTCCTAAAATGGCCACTTGACGTATGATGTCACAAGTAGAATGCATTGAGTAAGAAAGAACACACCCAAATGGCTGCTTAACATCTGATGTCACATGCAGGATGCATCGCGTAAGACATGCCACAGTCGTAAAAGACTGACTTGTGCCTCAAACTCACAATGCTGATCTCTGGCTCTCAATCCCTCCAAAGAGCAGCACCTGCGCTGATCGTTGGCCTTTGAAAACCCACAGGTACAGCAACGGTCACTACTGACTGTAGCTACACCTCACAAACTCCAATTTCTCCTTCAAGGAAGGCACACTTAAACCCCCCAGTAAAAACTGCCCATATTTCCCTTACATTTCTGGAGTAATTTCACTGCGATGTCTGTGGGTCTTCTGAAAAGCTGCCAGAACCAAAGAAACATTTTCTTTACCCAACGCCTGGTACCAAAATGTGGCATGGGTGAATGTCACCCTGGATTTTTAGTCATTGGCTGGACCCAATTCTTGCTAGCATTTTGTGCTCTGTGATACACCACAGTGTGTGTGCTCTGCCATTAGGATGCACATGTGAGAACTGGTTTCACCAAATTGATCTAGTTAGATTTTCTGTATGTTTATGGTAGATGGCACCGAAAATGCACCTATGTATTGGAGGTTCAATGTTATATTTGGGCTGCAGTGGATTTACAGCACCCATATATATAACAAAATCCATTGCCAGGGCACAATTTTGCTCTGTATGGGCTGTAGTTTAAAAGCACTGCAGTGACACATTGAATGGAAAAATGCATTTACCAGGTAGGAAAATGTTTATTACATTTCAAATAAGTCACCCCTAAAGTACGCCTTATTAAACCGTGGGCTGTGTGCTTAAATATGAAAATATGCTCTTCTACATATTGAGAATAGTATGTTCTCAGAATGAAATTACCCATAAGCTGTTTTCAGTCTGTCTGTAGGGCTTGACTTTCCATGCAGAGGCCTAGGGGTGAATATAATCCATATTTTAGATCTTTGAGTGAGAAAATGCTATCAAAAGGATTCAAAATTTTAATTTCACTAAGTTTCAAAAATGTAATTCAATTATGAAAGTAGATTTTTGTTAAGACCAGTGGAATAATCAATTTTAAATCTGTAACCCAAGAGACAATTGTTTCAGAACCAATTGTCTGTCCGCCATATTCTGAAGGCTAAATGTATCCCCATTGCAGTTAGATAATGTCTGAAGTTCAACCAGATTCATCTATATATAGATAATCTATCTAGTGAAATCTTGTCTGGATAAAAATGTGATGTCAGACCTCTGTGAGTTACATTAACATCAGAAGATAAAATGTATTAATCTTTATAATACGTTGACACACAACAAAAATGCTGATATATGCAAGTTAGTTATTTCTACGTTTACTTGACATTATCGTTCGACCAGGAGATTGGTGTATGAATAAACCATGTTCAAGATCTTAATTACATCATGATTGGTATCTGTCATCTTGAAATCATAAATGTTATATACATATGCCCTTATATCATGAACTAATAACAATTGCATGTGTGTGCACTACATAATACAAAACACATAGATATGTCTTATATAACAAATTTGCAAGAATATGATGCCTACAAATACATTCATGGAGGTTAAGTACCTAGAAACATACTCAAACATGTAAGCATTCCTATACATAATATACAACTTATTTTGCAGGTTTCCTTGTGTGTTAACACAAATCTAAAAACCATATATATAGCAAGTGTTCCAATCTGTACTTAACATTAATTGCTTTCATCACTAACTAGTCATAACATGTCATGATCATTTTAAAATGTACTGAGGGTGAATCAGCAAATACCCACACCTCTCAGATAACTGTTTACCTCCATTTACAGTAAACACAGTAAGATTAAAGTACAATCATTATCTTGATCTATTAAATAAACCCTGATATTTAATCTGTTAGGGCTAGTTCAGGGTTACATATTTGCAGGCCTCCTTCTCTTCCTGTATAGTTGAGAGCTCTGGGGCCGATTCTTACTAGGATTCCTAACTTTACTACTACTAAATGCCTTTTGTGAATACCGAAAGTCGTAAAGTTAGGATTTTGTCTCAGTTTATTAGTAGTAAAGTTAGGATTCCTAATTTTACTACTACTAAATGCCTTCTGTGAATACCAAAAGTAGTAAGTTTAGGATTTTGTCTCAGATTACTTTTGTGAATCGGGCCCTCTGTGTATGGTAACAAGTGCCACTTATCCCCACTCCGCCATTAACAGGGCAGTTGACACCAATGATGAGAAACTGTGGACCCAATATATCCATTAACAATGTTGTGAATGTGTAGCTCCTACGAGGTGTCACTTCCATTTGTTTGTAAATATGAACTCTTTGTTGAATGCCCTGTTATTGTCTTTGTTTGGAGGATTTTTTCATGTTGAAATTGCCTCCCTTAGTCCCTTCATAATGTATTTTCATGATATGTTATGTTAAAGTGATTTATTTTAGTGCATGACTCACATCCTAAGGGTTTCCACTTCCTATAGAATATACAGACTTCACACATTTGGTATCTTTTGGGTATTATTATACTTGATGTATTTCCAGGTTGAGGGTACTCCCAATCAGTTATGTTCCCCCTCAAGTATATGGTGGTATCATTGACCTCACAGAAAGACACATTTATAACATTGATCACAAGCGTGCTTGAGTTTGTTTGCGGTTTACTGTGAGAAGCAATTTGTGACATTTTACACATATTCCTTCATGTAACACATATTTAAGCATGTGCAGGTGAATGTTTTGGAAGCTAAATGCCATGGGCTTAGCTGTGTGCACATAACTCTATTCTCTAATAGACTCATTAGTTCTGAATATTCATTTACTTGTGATGTTCTGGTTGACAGCTTGGGAGATGTTTCTAAATCTTTAGTCAGGAGTCCATACAATAGTGAGACTTGGGGCAGTGACCTCGCAAAATGGTCTGAGAATATCAGCATTTGACTGAAATACATAGATGGGATTTTCTTTGTTTGGGAGGACAATGAGAAGGACTTGAACATCTTTGTTACTAATTTGAATATCAATGATGTTAATCTAAAATTCACCATGCAATATAGCCAGGATACCATTGACTTCTTAGACATCAGAGTTCTTTGGCAAACCACTGCAGGCAATTCAATTCTTCATGCAGCTAGTTGCTATCCTCTCAACTTCAGACAGAGTATCCCATACAGTGAATTCCTAAGAAACTGTAGCTCTGAGCCCAGTTACCACAATACCAAAACAGAAATGTCTAAGAGATTCTAAGCCAGAGGCTACCCACGTAAGGCATTGAGGTCAGCCAGAAAGAGGGCATATACTGTATCGAGGGTACAAGCCTTATTCTGCCCTCCACCTACTAGTGGAGAAGGAGGAAGCAAACCAATTTGCTTCATAACTAAATACACCAATCAGGAATGGAAACTGAGAGGTTTCATAAAGAACAGATGGGGAATCTTATCACAAGACAGCATTCTGAAAGAGAAGGTGGGGAGAACACCAAACATCACATACCAACACAAGTTATCATTGAAAGATATGCTGGGTCACATCCATATCAAGCCCAAAACTCTAATTGGCTGGGACAAGGGAAGGACTTTAAATGCTGCAGATGCTGTAAGTTCTGCAGACATAGAATCAACATCTAAGAAGTCACCCTAGGGAGACTCAATGAAACCTGTCAGATTCCCAAACTGATAAACTGCAAAACTGATTTTGTTGTCTATGTTATACCTGCCCTTGTGAGAAATGGTACATTGGTTTGACCACATTACCAGTCCATAAAAGAATTCATGAACACTGGAGGGCTATCACCAATAATGACCAGAGCTACAGTACAACCAAACATTTTCAAGAAAAACATCAAAGAGACTGACGAAGGGCAAATACTTTGGCATCGACACAGTCCGCAAACACCCTAGAGGAGGAAACGGACTCTCTGCACTGCACAGGTTGGAATCCAGATTCATTCTGAAAGCCTATCCCACATGAGATGAATGTAGACGAAGAGCTACATTCACATTTATAGGGGCGCAATGGCTGCTTCCCTACCTGGACACAGTTGGTTGTCCTAGTGACTAGCTGTATGATTTATACACTGTAATTAATTAATTACACCCATTTTTGAGTAGTTTGGTGTTGAAGATTATCACAACATTGAACGGTAGCACATAACGTAATGAGACAACCATATGATCTGACCCCTCCCCACTTGATCGATACACAGAAGAAATAGTGATATGGAATAGATGACAGCATGTGACTGCATCATATTTCTAGAGATTATTGCATAATGTTGATTGATTTTTTTTATCTCTTACAGTATCCTAGTGGGCGTAACCATTGTTGGACCTACCTCTAAAACACAGATAGTTAGTTAACTGCACTAAGGAGTGCCACCACTCATGGAAGCTCTTTCTTTTTACAAAGACAGGAATTAGTGACTAACCACCTGTCTACTAGAGCCAGAAATTGTCTTTTGATTTGTTGGAACAGTCGGACTCAACATACACTAAAGTGTATTGAGTTTGTGTCATGCCTCTTTAAAACTTTCAGAGTTGTGTCATCCATTCGGAAGGGGTACTGCACCCACAATATGCTCCCTGATTTGTGCCATCCATCCCAAAAGGGTACCGTACTCGTAATGCACTCACTGGTTGGGTCCTTCACAAGGGGGCCGATTCACCGAACTAATCTGAGATAAAATCCTAAACTTACTACTTTTGGTATTCACAGAAGGCATTTAGTAGTAGTAAAGTTAGGACTCCTAACTTTACTACTAGTAAACTGAGACAAAATCCTAACTTTACGACTTTCAGTATTCACAAAAGTCCTAACTTTACTACTACTAAATGCCTTCTGTGAATACCAAAAGTAGTAAGTTTAGGATCTTATCTCAGTTTAGTAGTAGTAAAGTTAGGAGTTCTAACTTTACTACTACTAAATGCCTTCTGTGAATACCAAAAGTAGTAAGTTTAGGATTTTATCTCAGATTAGTTCTGTGAATCGGCCCCATAGTATTTACCAACCGCAGATCTGTTACAGGGGAAATAGCCCTAATCAGAGGCACTAGTAGAACGTCACTGACACTTGCACTAGCTATATCCACCGGAGTTGTTGAACAACGTAATGAACAGTGTAGAGGGGAACATGGGTAATGTAGTTCCAGTACCTTGGAACAACACGCCAATATCAGATGCAGTGTCTCTAAATCCTCTATTGCCTGTTTTCCATGTTAATATATCATGTCTCTTTAAGAGGAAAACACAATGAATAATTTGGAAGTATATATATGATTTATGGTGAGCACCAAGTAAACTATGGCTTGAAGGTTTCCTGAGGGAAAGTCTTAGGTTTATGTCTGTTGTTATTGTCACGTCGTGTTGACGCAGTATTTATGTTCGACCATTACTGACTGTGGTCGTGTGACCAAGACTCCTTGAAGTCGAAACGTGTTATCTTGGTTTGCCAAATAAAATCGAATAATGAATCGCAATACCGGAGTGGGTGGACTTTCTTTCCCTGAGCTAGGGGGAGACTTTTCTGTGCATATATACATATATATGTATGCGTGTGTATATAGATATATAATTGATTTTAAACTGTTGTCTTGATCTTTGAATAAATTGCAAGACTTGTGTGTTACTGGGATTTTTTAAATATATATAGTAACTCAAATATGAAATACCTGAAAAAAAAAAGCAAGAGACAGGAGTAATTTGGCAAAACAGGAAAAGTTTGTTTATTTAAACATAGCGGCTGGAAGAACAGTTTCAGGCGCAGGGTCTGAGGAATCTCTCAATTTACATTCAGTTGGCATACTTCTTAAATACAGTTTCCATCAGGTTGTAAAGTTCTCTGGTGAACCATATATGGTGACGAATGTTGGTTGCTGCCTTAGAGTCATAAATTACTGGTGAAATGGTTACTACAGGTGGGTCTTTGACCTTGCTTGGACACAATGTGGCCAGTGGGTACCATGTACAGATATCCAGCATGGGGAGCTCGTGATCACTGCATGTGCTGTTTTCTGATTGGCTATGTGTTCCTATCTCATGTGGCACCTGACTTTATGGTGTTTTAGGAGCACGCTTACCCCCTCCAGCCATGTGTACTTTATTGGGTTCATTCTCCCTTGGCCATTGAAATGTCACTGTGCCTATCTGTGGGATTGATTAAGGGTTTCAGGTTTGTTGGTCACCTGCTAGCTATGTGCCATCAAACCTGTGACCTATAAATCAGTACCCCCGGGCCTGGATCTCAGAGCTTGCCTGACTATGTATGTGCAAGTTGGGGTTGATGTGGAGTTCATGACGGGCGATTCAATTAATAGGGACGGATTTCGTTTTCATAAATGAATGTATAGTTTTTCCATGTTCACACTATCATTTTCCATATTAACAATATAATAAGTGGTTTTAATATAAATGACCCGATATCAGAATTAAACTGAAGCCATAGTGATCACACTGTGAAAGATGATTGTTTATTGAATGGTTTTATAAGAACAAACATGAATTGGGAAACAAAGTAGGTTAAGGCTATGAGACATGATGATTAGATATTAAAGATGAAGTAGGTAATAGACTACACACTGCTATCTCTTTTTCCTGACACTATGGGGTCGATTCCGATCCCGGTCGGAGGTGCACCTAATACCATTCGGTCGGGAAAAAAGCCAGGCGAATGCCTGTTTCCCGACCGATCCGCACATACGTCCGAACGAGCAAGTACGATGCGCACAACTGCCCAAATCCCGACCCAGTCGTACTCACCCAGTACAGGACCTGAACTCAGACCGAGGCGGATCCGGAATCGTCGAATCGAGCCGCACGGAAGAAAAAATGCAGCCCCGTCCGGCCGGACAAGTACGATGCGCTTCCCGTACGCGCCGAACCCGTCGCTACGCACGGCACGTCAAAGCATCCGGTCGAGGCGCACATAAGCTCCGATTCGCGCCACAACACGATCCACGGCTCACGAGACGAACACGCCAGCGACGAGGACGAGGCGAAGCAAAGAGAAAGACGAACGAGACGAACCAACCATGAATCCTTTCGTGCCGATCCTACCAATATTCTACCTCTATTACCGGAACAGGCACGGACGCGTACGGCGCAGAAGATAAGTCAGACACCAACAACAAAAACAAACTACACGTACCAGACACATCACACACAGAGGGATGCAGAAATACACACACCAGCAACAGCAGCACCATAGGGGCGGGATGGCCCTCACCAATGCCACACATACACATAGGGGCCTGTATGCCTACCACTACTACCACCCCTACCCATGGGGGGCCAGATGCCTACCACTACTACCACCTCTACCCATGGGGGTGCCAGATGCCTACCACTACTACTACCCTTACCCAGGGGGTGCCAGATGCCTACCAGTACTACCACCTCTACCCATGGGGGGCTGGATGCCTGTCACTACTACCACCCTTACCCAGGGGGTACCAGATGCCTACCACTACTACCACCCTTACCCATGGGGGTGCCAGATGCCTACCACTACTACCACCCTTACCCATGGGGGTGCCAGATGCCTACCACTACTACCACCCTTACCCAGGGGGTGCCAGATGCCTACCACTACTACCACCTCTACCCATGGGGGGCTGGATGCCTGTCACTACTACCACCCTTACCCAGGGGCTGCCAGATGCCTACCACTACTACCACCTCTACCCATGGGGGTGCCAGATGCCTACCACTACTACCACCCTTACCCATGGGGGTGCCAGATGCCTACCACTACTACCACCCTTACCCATGGGGGTGCCAGATGCCTACCACTACTACCACCCTTACCGAGGGGGTGCCAGATGCCTACCACTACTACCACCCTTACCCAGGGGGTGCCAGATGCATACCACTACTACCACCCTTACCCAGGGGTGCCAGATGCCTACCACTACTACCACCTCTACCCATGGGGGGCTGGATGCCTGTCACTACTACCACCCTTACCCAGGGGGTGCCAGATGCCTACCACTACTACCACCTCTACCCATGGGGGTGCCAGATGCCTACCACTACTACCACCCTTACCCATGGGGGTGCCAGATGCCTACCACTACTACCACCCTTATCCATGGGGGTGCCAGATGCCTACCACTACTACCACCTTTACCCAGGGGGTGCCAGATGCCTACCACTACTACCACCTATACCCATGGGGGTGCCAGATGTCTACCACTACTACCACCCTTACCCATGGGGTGCCAGATGCCTACCACTACTACCACCCTTACCCAGGGGGTGCCAGATGCCTACCACTAAAACCTCCTCTACCCATGGGGGGCTGGATGCCTGTCACTACTACCACCCTTACCCAGGGGGTGCCAGATGCCTACCACTACTACCACCTCTACCCATGGGGGTACCAGATGCCTACCACTACTACCACTCTTACCCAGGGGGTGCCAGATGCCTACCACTACTACCACCTCTACCCATGGGGGTGCCAGATGCCTACCACTACTACCACCCTTACCCAGGGGGTGCCAGATGCCTACCACTACTACCACCATTACCCAGGGGGTGCCAGATGCCTACCACTACTACCACCTCTACCCATGGGGGGCTGGATGCCTGTCACTACTACCACCCTTACCCAGGGGGTGCCAGATGCCTACCACTACTACCACCCTTACCCATGGGGGTGCCAGATGCCTACCACTACTACCACCCTTACCCAGGGGGTGCCAGATGCCTACCACTACTACCACCTCTACCCATGGGGGTGCCATATGCCTACCACTACTACCACCCTTTCCCAGGGGGTGCCAGATGCCTACCACTACTACCACCCTTACCCAGGGGGTGCCAGATGCCTACCACTACTACCACCTCTACCCATGGGGGTGCCAGATGCCTACCACTACTACCACCCTTACCCAGGGGGTACCAGATGACTACCACTACTACCACCCTTACCCAGGGGTGCCAGATGCCTACCACTACTACCACCTCTACCCATGGGGGGCTGGATGCCTGTCACTACTACCACCCTTACCCAGGGGGTGCCAGATGCCTACCACTACTACCACCCTTACCCAGGGGTGCCAGATGCCTACCACTACTACCACCTCTACCCATGGGGGGCTGGATGCCTGTCACTACTACCACCTCTACCCATGGGGGGCTGGATGCCTACCACCAACACCACCCCCACTCATAGGATGGACAATGCATGACACAACCAGCACACCACAACCTAGGGAATGCAAGAAAAAGACATCCCCCAACACCATGACAAGCGTGTGTAGACTGTGTCAAATGTCTACAACACTGAACATGACTTTGAACATACAATGTGACCCCCTATCACATGTGCCACACATATATGTGTGTGGCCCCCACAATGCAAGCAGGCCATGACCATTGTGGCAATGGGGATCAAAACCCCATCATCACAGTGAGCAAAATGTAAGTGTGGGGGCCCATAGCTGAAGCACATTCAGAACATTGTGGCAATGGGGTCTAAACCCCCATCATCACAGTGACCAAAAGGTAAGTGTGTGGTCCTTAGCTGAAGCACATTTTGAACATTGTGGCAATGGGGTCCAAACCCCCATCATCACAGTGACCAAAATGCAAGTGTTGACAAAGAAAAAGCTGCAACTGTCAAACTGCATGGATGATTCCTGGTCACAGAACATAAAACACATCAGTGGCAAAGTAGTGCATGTGTCCCATTGCAACATAGATTGGGGGAGGCAAATACTGCAGTGCAAATAAGACATACCTTTGGCCATGTGCAGACAAACAACACCCATGGGGGCTGACACTGTCAACATTCATCAATGACACAATGACAGAAGTGACCATCAGAATGCAGACCCACATATTTGCACCAATGGGCACACAAATGCAGATAACCTGTGGAGACTGTAGATGTGAGGTGAACAGATACCATACCATGGCAGCAATGGGACACACAAACCATGATCATTGTGCTGACCGATGACCTAGGAGTCCCAGGGACAGCAGGGGAAACCCACCAAACAACATACAGCCAATGGCACACCAAAGATATGCCAATGCAGTGGTGCAGATGCACAAACACAAACAGGCAGACCCACACTGCACATCAAACACAACAGGTGAGGGGGGTGCCAGTGTCCCCAGGCAAAGCGATACCAAAGGGGATGATGGACGGAGCGCTAGAGCGAATCAAACACTCACTCCCAGTCAACTGATCTGGGTTTAATCCATCATCATTCTTTAGCTCACTCCACCACCCCAGTTCAGACATGGCCATATGCAAATCAGTCTGACCCTGTGCCTCATGGGAACAGTCCAGCCCGAACTGCCAAGCCATGTCTTCCCTGGACCGGAAACAAGCATCCTGGGACCGGTTTCGGGTTCATAACCCTCATCAGCCAGGCTATCTTGAATCCAGTGGCAAAGTGAGCAAGGGACCCACGTCTGGGCATACCCTGCCAACTTAGGGCGAACAAAGCGATACCAAAGGGGATGATGGACGGAGCGCTAGAGTGAATCAAACACTCACTCCCAGTCAACTGATCTGGGTTTAATCCATCATCATTCTTTAGCTCACTCCACCACCCCAGTTCAGACATGGCCATATGCAAATCAGTCTGACCCTGTGCCTCATGGGAACAGTCCAGCCCGAACTGCCAAGCCATGTCTTCCCTGGACCGGAAACAAGCATCCTGGGACCGGTTTCGGGTTCATAACCCTCATCAGCCAGGCTATCTTGAATCCAGTGGCAAAGTGAGCAAGGGACCCACTTCTGGGCATACCCTGCCAACTTAGGGCGAACAAAGCGATACCAAAGGGGATGATGGACGGAGCGCTAGAGCGAATCAAACACTCACTCCCAGTCAACTGATCTGGGTTTAATCCATCATCATTCTTTAGCTCACTCCACCACCCCAGTTCAGACATGGCCATATGCAAATCAGTCTGACCCTGTGCCTCATGGGAACAGTCCAGCCCGAACTGCCAAGCCATGTCTTCCCTGGACCGGAAACAAGCATCCTGGGACCGGTTTCGGGTTCATAACCCTCATCAGCCAGGCTATCTTGAATCCAGTGGCAAAGTGAGCAAGGGACCCACGTCTGGGCATACCCTGCCAACTTAGGGCGAACAAAGCGATACCAAAGGGGATGATGGACGGAGCGCTAGAGCGAATCAAACACTCACTCCCAGGCAACTGATCTGGGTTTAATCCATCATCATTCTTTAGCTCACTCCACCACCCCAGTTCAGACATGGCCATATGCAAATCAGTCTGACCCTGTGCCTCATGGGGACAGTCCAGCCCAAACTGCCAAGCCATGTCTTCCCTGGACCGGAAACAAGCATCCTGGGACCGGTTTCGGGTTCATAACCCTCATCAGCCAGGCTATCTTGAATCCAGTGGCAAAGTGAGCAAGGGACCCACGTCTGGGCATACCCTGCCAACTTAGGGCGAACAAAGCAATACCAAAGGGGATGATGGACGGAGCGCTAGAGCGAATCAAACACTCACTCCCAGTCAACTGATCTGGGTTTAATCCATCATCATTCTTTAGCTCACTCCACCACCCCAGTTCAGACATGGCCATATGCAAATCAGTCTGACCCTGTGCCTCATGGGAACGGTCCAGCCCGAACTGCCAAGCCATGTCTTCCCTGGACCGGAAACAAGCATCCTGGGACCGGTTTCGGGTTCATAACCCTCATCAGCCAGGCTATCTTGAATCCAGTGGCAAAGTGAGCAAGGGACCCACGTCTGGGCATACCCTGCCAACTTAGGGCGAACAAAGCGATACCAAAGGGGATGATGGACGGAGCGCTAGAGCGAATCAAACACTCACTCCCAGTCAACTGATCTGGGTTTAATCCATCATCATTCTTTAGCTCACTCCACCACCCCAGTTCAGACATGGCCATATGCAAATCAGTCTGACCCTGTGCCTCATGGGAACAGTCCAGCCCGAACTGCCAAGCCATGTCTTCCCTGGACCGGAAACAAGCATCCTGGGACCGGTTTCGGGTTCATAACCCTCATCAGCCAGGCTATCTTGAATCCAGTGGCAAAGTGAGCAAGGGACCCACGTCTGGGCATACCCTGCCAACTTAGGGCGAACAAAGCGATACCAAAGGGGATGATGGACGGAGCGCTAGAGCGAATCAAACACTCACTCCCAGTCAACTGATCTGGGTTTAATCCATCATCATTCTTTAGCTCACTCCACCACCCCAGTTCAGACATGGCCATATGCAAATCAGTCTGACCCTGTGCCTCATGGGAACAGTCCAGCCCGAACTGCCAAGCCATGTCTTCCCTGGACCGGAAACAAGCATCCTGGGACCGGTTTCGGGTTCATAACCCTCATCAGCCAGGCTATCTTGAATCCAGTGGCAAAGTGAGCAAGGGACCCACGTCTGGGCATACCCTGCCAACTTAGGGCGAACAAAGCGATACCAAAGGGGATGATGGACGGAGCGCTAGAGCGAATCAAACACTCACTCCCAGTCAACTGATCTGGGTTTAATCCATCATCATTCTTTAGCTCACTCCACCACCCCAGTTCAGACATGGCCATATGCAAATCAGTCTGACCCTGTGCCTCATGGGAACAGTCCAGCCCGAACTGCCAAGCCATGTCTTCCCTGGACCGGAAACAAGCATCCTGGGACCGGTTTCGGGTTCATAACCCTCATCAGCCAGGCTATCTTGAATCCAGTGGCATAGTGAGCAAGGGACCCACGTCTGGGCATACCCTGCCAACTTAGGGCGAACAAAGCGATACCAAAGGGGATGATGGACGGAGCGCTAGAGCGAATCAAACACTCACTCCCAGTCAACTGATCTGGGTTTAATCCATCATCATTCTTTAGCTCACTCCACCACCCCAGTTCAGACATGGCCATATGCAAATCAGTCTAACCCTGTGCCTCATGGGAACAGTCCAGCCCGAACTGCCAAGCCATGTCTTCCCTGGACCGGAAACAAGCATCCTGGGACCGGTTTCGGGTTCATAACCCTCATCAGCCAGGCTATTTTGAATCCAGTGGCAAAGTGAGCAAGGGACCCACTTCTGGGCATACCCTGCCAATTTAGGGCGAACAAAGCGATACCAAAGGGGATGATGGACGGAGCGCTAGAGCGAATCAAACACTCACTCCCAGTCAACTGATCTGGGTTTAATCCATCATCATTCTTTAGCTCACTCCACCACCCCAGTTCAGACATGGCCATATGCAAATCAGTCTGACTCTGTGCCTCATGGGAACAGTCCAGCCAGGCAACCACACAACACATGAGGAGGCCTGAATACCAATTACACAGATGTGCATACAGTGCCACACAAAGGTAACTCATGGATCCAAATCCCCTATGTGGGCAATCAGGCATTGTCAGATGAGAGGGAGCACAAATCACACATGTCAAACAAGCATGTAGGAACAGCAACTGACACAGCAAGACACAGACACACCACAGCACTACCCCCAGGGCCCTCACAATGTGGTGACCCTGGGCTGCATTACAATCCCACTGTGATGACAAAGCTAAATGTCGTTCACACTGTGAACCACAGTCATGTGTCCTGAGCAACAAACTACCATCACACCTACACAAGCACAAATCAATCAGCACGGCCAGTAAGCCTAGGCCAACATGGATGCAGGGGTCTAGCCGGGCAACAACTCTCATCTGCACACACTCAACACCACACACCTCGACCTCCATCAATGTGCAGCAGTGAAGCACACATGCACTGGTGACATTGCACATGCACCCATGACAATCCCAGGGTGGTGGGTGGGAACCAAGGTGCAGAAACACATCACACATGGCCACTCAACAAGACTCCTGAATGTCTGACACACTGCACACTACGCTGTACATGGACATGACGGCAATACCACACCAACCAATGGGATCCCAGCCACAGTCACACACCAATGAAGAAGCCAAGGTCACCCACAAAGAACACACATAGACAACTACCAACATTGCAGCCCGGACCCTGAGGAGTGCCAGCAGTCACACACACAACGTGTCACAATCACTGAAAGATAACACAAACTGGAATTCACATGACAGGTGTAAACAACAAGTGCCAAGGGGAATCCTGACTGTGACCCATCTGCGTCTGCACACAAACTCAGCCCTGACAGCAAACACACCTATGGGTGACACCCTGATGACCAGTAATGTGCCATGCACCCACATCACAAAGAATCCAGGGAGAAGACTTGGGGGGAACATAGGTCAACTCAGCAAGCATCACAAACAGGTACAACACTAGGGATCCCAGCATGCACAGCAAAACGGAAGTGAACACACAGACATGCTCATACAACACACACCTTGGGTGCAGGCAATGTCACAGGAGTACACACTGCCATGAGGGGACTCCACTCCTGTGTGAGGAAAGCTGTGCCATATGTTGCCTCAGTAGGGCTCCATCATGTCAGCTGAGCACTTGGTCACACAGTCAACAATTAGCACCAAATGAAGGCTCCCGTCACATCAGCCTGGTCATGGGAGTGCCAACGAAATCATCAGCACAGATCCAACACACTTGTATAGCAATGTTGCACTTACAACACAGATGAGTCCTTCCCCATTGATGCCCAAACCTGCATGTCCAGTGGAGATGGCCACACGGTCAGGAAGTAGACTAATTGAACAATGGCAGGCACAACAGATGTGCAGGGGTGGAAGCCACAGATGTGAAATTGCTAATGTAAGTAGGAAATCCCATTGCCAATTATTGAACACATGACACCCTCAGATGCTGCTAAGGATGACATGGATACACCACAGGATAGGACACATTCCCCCTGGACCACATGTGTTCCTGCACAGTAACACTTCATTATCATGAGACCAAATATCACCATCACTGCAGCAAGGGCATGGTTAGCATCATCAACAACATGTACATCAGAAGCAAAAGCACTAGAGAACAGAAAGGTGCTTTATTCAGCATATGTGGGTCTAACAGTTGATGTCCAGCAAAAAATTAACAAAGGCCAATGGCCAGTCCAAAATGAAAGTCAAAACAGGGTGACAGTGGCAGATGTCACCCTACGCATGCCTGCACTGATGAAAACCAGGGACAATCCCCTTGGAGGGGCATACGGGGGGGCAGGCCAGGCACCGCAGGGACAGGATCATGGCTCACCAGAAGGAGGCAGGGAAGGGGTGGTGGGTGCTGGAGAGCCACTGACAACTGCAGTGGGGGTGTCTGACATGGTGTGTGCCGGCACAAGTGGGGGGCATGACTCTGATGGTGTGGGTGCCGGCAAGAATGCAGGGGACCGTGCAGATGGAGTGGACAGGTTCCCCACTGCAGTGCCCAAGTCAGACAGGGTGGTAGTGGACTCCACTGCAGTGCCTACCTCCAGGGGAGGAGAATGGGGATCAGGTAAGGTGGGCAGGACAGAGGGGGAGGACACCGTCTCCACACCAGTGGCACAGACAAGCGCAGCGGGGGTGTGGGGCCGGAAGAGCAAGTGGCAGGGGGAGAAGGCCGGATCTTTTTGGGGATGGTGTATCTGTGGGTGGGGAACCTGGGGCAGGGTGTGGTGGGGGCACCTGTGGAGTGGGGGCCTGAGGGATGGAGGAAGGAGACTTGGTGCCTGAGCTGCAGGGCGGCGGTGGGGTCTTGCTCTTCCGGGTCCGGGGGGACTTGCGGATGGGGGCGTCAGTCGGTCTGCACCTGGGGGAGGGTGTCCGAGGGCAAGGGGCACTCTGCTCCGTGTGGGTGGGCTTCCTCTTCCCCCTGAATGCTGGATCAGCTGGATCGGAGGGGAAGAGGCCGAGGTCACTGAGGAAGAGCCGCTGGGTCTTTGGGGTTGCAGGTGAGGCAACGGAGGGGGCTTTGGAGGGAGAGGCAACTGTGGACTGCGCAGTGCTCGTGGGTGCGTGTGTGTGTGACTGGGCCCCATCCCCTGTGAGTGTGGTTTCAGTCCCCTGACTGTGCGTGCGTGTGCATCTTGTCTGTGGCGTGTGTGGGTGTGTGCTGCTCGTGTCTGTGCTGCTCGTGTCTGTGCTGGTGTGTGCCTGTGTGTGTGTGCTTGGGACAGGTAAGGTGCTGGGGAGTGTGAATGGGGCAGAGACAGGAGGGGTGAGGGACTGTTGGAGGAGGGACACTGCTGCCATCAGGGAGGAGTCCATGGACCTATTGCCCCTCTGTAGGGCAGACATGCCTGATGAGATGCCCTCCATGAACGACACCAGCTGAGTCAACAGAGTGGTGTGTGCATGGAGGACACTCAGCATCGCTGTCTGCCCTACATGGAGCTGGCGAAGGAGGTACACAGACTCCTCACTCAGGGCAGCAGGGGACACAGGGGCAGGGGTGCAGTGCCTGGCCCGAAGGAGACACGCTCCCGAACATGGGAGCCTCCACGGACCTCGGGAATGGGAGCCGATGGGAGGGCGGTGGTGGTGGTGGTGGCGGGGACAGCAACACTAGCTGGGGTGTGGTGGCTGCTGACACCCGCCTCCATAAGGGAGTCATCCTCCGAGCTGCTGTGGTCCTCAGCTGAGGTGGATGGTGCTGAGGACTCCTCGGTGTGGCTCCCCTCGCCCTCCGTGCCACTGTGTCCCTCCGACCACTCCTTGGCTGCTGACCCAGTCTGGCTCTGCGGCTCCTCCTGGTCCGTGGAGCTGTCCCCTCCTGTGGCTGTGGATGTATCTGCAAACAATAGGGAAACAGACAGACATCAGTCACCTGCACCGAACGCACACACCACAGTAAGTACAGCACAATACAGAGCAAGGCCTGGCATCCTTAGTTGAACATTGCTAAAATTGCCCAAACAGAATAGGAGAAGCCAATTGTCAGTCTGATCGTCAACCATGGCACTCACATCCCACCTGGCCTTGCACCCATCTGTCTGGTGTCCGTTGGCTGGCAATACCCCAGTGTGGACACATGCACCACCTACACAGTAGTTGGACGGTGCAGAGAACACGGTGAAGCATGTGAACATGCACACATCACAACTCTTGCCACTGAGTCAGTACAGGTGCCCGGATGAAAGTGATGCCCAGAGTCAGATATATGAAATGCATGTGATGCATACCAGCGACAGACACCATGATGCACCCATGTGCTGATAGCCATTGCCACTATGGTGTGCATGTAGCACATGTTACTCCCCTGCAGGATCACTCATAGGAAGTCACATGCCATGGCACAGGCATGCCTGCTAAGTCATACATCACTGTCTCCAGTCACATGGGCAGGGCAGCCACACAACAACAGTCTGCACTGTGTCACAATAGTAGGTCATGGGGAATGCAAGTCCTGGAGCTGAACAAGTGCACATGTACATCCCCCACACACCACATCATCTGAACCCTTATCTGTCCAGGTCATACTGATTGGACATATGGGTGACCTGTAACACAAGCCTCTGAACCTGAGCACCTCACAATCTGCTGTGAATGGGAAACAGCTGCATGGACTTCACATTCGCATACCCCAGTCTGCACAGTCAGGTGTTCAAACACCTATGTGTCACACAAGTATCGTCTCCTATGGTCACATCTCCGGTGGCATGCTGAGCCCCAACCGATAAACACCCCAGCAGTCCTGACATCGAAGCCACAGCACACTGACACAGAGGCTGACACCTGAGGGGACATATCACTGAGCACAACGTGTCAGCTGATACACGGGAGTGGGAGTACAGAGTGCATTGCATGGCCTGGAGTAGGCATGACTGTCCTGCCCCACATGAATGAGGGATGGACCCTGGACAGTAGGCAGCTGGCTAAGTATGTGTGACACACGTAATATACACACTCCTGGGGCCCAAACATTGTTCCCACCCGCAGCTTGGGTGTGTGCCAGTTACCCCAGGCACATGTGGTGGATCAGCTCAGCAATTGGACCACATATCAAAGTAACATGCAGATTACATGTCAGAACACAGGCATTGTGTAAGCAATGGACCCACCCATGATGCCCACCACAGTTAGGGGAACAGATGCTGTCCCCCACCTTGAGTCAAGCAAACTGCAAGGACACAGTACACAAGTGACACAATTCCCTGACTGCAAGGGCCACACCTGGGTATCAGATGAGGAGTGGGCAGTGCACAATCGAGGGACATGGGTCCTGGACCACATGACTGATGTGCTGTGGAAGTTTAACCAGGCCAGAGGATGGCACATAGCATGGCAGACAAAGTACACAATGCAGTCATGGACTCACCCCCTCCGTGCTGCTCCCTGGCCTTCAGCTGCCCATCCAGATCAGGGAAGACCACCGCCAGGATCCTGAGCATGTGGGGGTCAGGGTCCGGTGTCCGCCCCTCCTGCGAAGAGGCGACAGCTTCAGCTGGACCCGTGCGATCCTCCGGGTCCAGCCCCGAAGGTCCTGCCACCTCTTCTGGCAGTTGCGGATCCGGCGCTTGTAGTCCCCCACGGATCTCACTGCCCGGACGATGGTCAGCCATATCTTCTGCTTCTGGTGGGCATCAACCTGTGAGGATGACAAAGTGAGAATGCTATTACTACACATGCAACATATCCGTGCATTACACAGTTGTGTATACATGTCTCAATCACAGGGGCACATGATGTACACAGGCAGTGCAACGATGGCCATGGACAGTATGCCAGCAGTTACTACATGGTATCATTGCCTGGGAAGTAAAACCTTGTTTAAATGCACTGTCACTGCACTATACCTGTCCAGTGCATGTAACTACACACTATGGGGGGTGACAACTACTCAGTGAGCCTGCTAGCCATGCTAGTCAGACAACATGTACATTTAGGAAGGCAGTGGACAGAACACTCACCTGCTCCCCTGCTTTCCCATACAGCTTGCTGTACTGTGGAAGGAGGCTGTCCAGCAGGGCCTGGTTCTCCTCAGTGCTGAAGGCTGGGGCTCTCTCCACAGTACGTGCCATTGCAGGGTCCAGTGGGTGCAGATACAGCAGCAGTGGTGGTGGCAGATGTCGTCCTGGAGCATGTAGTGCAGGCAAGTGAGCTCTCAGGGGAACAGCCAGCATTATATGTGTGCTGCAGAGGCAGTTACTGTCCCATGTGTCCAAAGTGATAGGTCCAAGTCGTGAACATCTTCTGAATCTGGCCAATCCATGGAATTGCACCACTTACACACGCCCACAGCATCCTTCAAAAGTTCAACTTCATGACACCCATGAATTTGCAACATTGTTGTGGGTGACCAACTGAATTTCCAGCATCAGACTCGTTCAAGATTTGAAAACGCGTCCGTTGCCAGGGCCAGGCCATAGCCAATGGGTGCGCACCGATCGGTCCATTGCTGTTCAACGCGTACCCAGGATACAACGCGTACCCGCACACATTGAATGCAATGGGCCGGCCGGGCACACCGATCGGTCCATTGCTGTTCAACGAGTACCCAGGATACAACGCGTACCCGCACACATTGAATGCAATGGGCCGGCCGGGCACACCGATCGGTCCATTGCTGTTCAACGCGTACCCAGGATACAACGCGTACCCGCACACATTGAATGCAATGGCCAATGTGTGCGCACCGATCAGTCCATTGCTGTCCAACGCGTATTGCGAATACAACGCGTACCAGCACACATTGAATGCAATGGCCAATGTGTGCGCACCGATCGGTCCATTGCTGTCCAACGCGTATTGCGAATATAACGCGTACCAGCACACATTGAATGCAATGGCCAATGTGTGCACACCGATCGGTCCATTGCTGTCCAACGCGTATTGCGAATACAACGTGTACCAGCACACATTGAATGCAATGGCCAATGTGTGCGCACCAATCGGTCCATTGCTGTCCAACGCGTCCCTGTACATGTCACTGGCATATGTCACCATGCCTGTCACAGGTGAACATATGCCAGCCACATATACTTCCCAGGGAGTGAGGGGCACACCTACAACACCACAGCCTGTCCAAACTGTATCCTAAGGCATGTAAGGCTGCATTACCTATTCCGTGTATGGGGGTGAACATGTTGTTCCGTGGGTGTCACTTGGGGCAGCCACCCCCAGGCTGTGCACGTGTTCATGGGGACAGTATCCTTGGTGTTTCGTGTACATGACCACTGAGCATGTGGCATGGTCACATTTCACGGTGGTGTATGTGTATGTCATGTCACATGCCCCCTGAGTCCCATGTGGGACGGTATGTTTAAACCAGGGTGACCCATTGGCACAATAGTGATGGTCCTCCACAGTCTGTGTGCATGTTGTGTTCACAATGTCTCGGATTTCATGTGCACAATGGGAGACAGTCTCCACAACCACGTTGTTTGTGCATGGACTTTGATGTTGTGCGTGTGTGTGTCACAGACGTCCATGTCTGTCCTGCCGAGGCAACAGGGACCACTACCTGTGGGGGTCATGGTTGTTTTGCTGTGGTGTATACATGATACGCCATGTCATGCCAGTGTCCATGTGGCAATACAGGGTCCCTGGGAATCTACCTGTCGTTGAGCTGTGATGCCTGGGGCACATCTGTACTCACATGTCACTGTGGGGTGTGTTTGTAACGTGGCAGCAGGAGATGGGAAATGTGACACGTCCTCATGATACCCAATGGCACAACCTGGGACTTATTGATGCCACTTGTTGAACTGTGATGTTGGATGTTGGCCATGTATGTGCCATACATGTCCTTACGGAACTGCACACATCATGTACTTGTGCCTCATAATGATGTATTGTGTGATATTGAGTGTGTACAATGCCACATATGTGGGGTGAGTGACAATCTTTCTTTCTTCACCTATGCACTGCAGGGCACCAGCTGTCCATAGACCATTCCCTGACCTGGCAACGATGGTGGAACGTGACAGCATCCGACGGTACTGCTTCACCAGGCAGCTGATTGATGATTTGGCAGTGCGCTTGGCACCACACCTGCAACCTGGCCAGCTGTACCCTACAGCGCTGACCCCCAAGGTGAAGGTGATGGCAGCCCTACACTTCTTTGCCACCGGTACCTTTCAACACACTCTGGCAACTGCTGGTGGGACGTCACAGACCATGTTCAGCCGTGTGCTCCGCGATGTATTGGAGGCTATGTTGATATACCTGAACCAGTACATCTATTTCCCTAGACTCCAGCAACTCACTGACGTGAAGAGTGACTTCTATGCCTTGGGGAGGATGCCGCATGTCATTGGCTCCATTGATGGGACACATGTGGCTTTGGTACCACCACAGGCCCAGGAGCAGGCATACAGGAACCGCAAGCACTACCACTCGGTCAATGCACTGGTGGTCTGTCTTGCAGATATGACCATCTCACACGTGTGTGCCCGTTTCCCCGGTTCTGCACACGATGCCTACGTGATGAGGAGTAGTCGCATCCCGAGGATGATGTCACAGATGCGGAACCAGCGTGCCTGGCTTGTTGGTGTGTACTGACTTTGTACCATTGTGTGTGTTCTGCAATGTAGTGTTCCACCCTCTTTTCCAACTCAGCTAATGTGCAATTGTCTGTATGTAGGTGACTCCGGATATCCCAACATGCCGTGGTTGCTGACGCCCCTCAGGAACCCTGTGACACCAGCCCAGATGCGCTACAATGAGGCACATGGTCGGACGAGGAGAGTGATTGAGCGGACATTTGGTCTCCTGAAGAGCCGCTTCCGCTGCCTGGACAAGACAGGAGGGTCCCTCCCATATGCCCCGGCAAAGGTGTGCAAGATTGTCATCGTCTGCTGCATGCTACACAACCTGGCAGTGCAGAAGGAGTTGCCTCTCATCCTGGATGACGATGACCAACGTCCGCCACCTGTGGAGGATCCTGGCCTGGACCACGATGCCAGTGATGATGATGATGATGATGGTGATGTCCGCACACAGCTCATCACCAACTTCTTCAGCTGAATGTAAGCATCCAGAGATGTCATGTAACTGATGTGAGTTTGCATGATATGTGTTGGTGGTGCTCTGGTGCTGTTTGAGTGTGTCCATGTGCTACATGACTGTATGCTTGTAGCGATGTGTCCTTACAGGTAGTCTGTACTCCCCAACAGTGTTGACATGCTAACTTGGTTCTGGGTGGGTATCTTGTGACATGTATTGGGCATGAGTATTGCAGTTCTGTCCTGTTCTTCAGTGTTTTTGACTGTGTGTCATTTCTGTCCTTCACAGGGTACTTTCAGAGTCGTTTGGTCAACTGTGATCCCCGACACCGTGATTCGACTTCCAGGGTGGTAGCTGTCGTGTCCCTACAGGTGATGTGCACCACACCCATGGACTTCCTTCCTTCTACACTTGTTGACTGTGTGCCCGCTGCCAGGTGGGATTACCTTGCATCTGTGGTGGTTACAACATGTTGCAAATGTGTAATAAACCTGTGCTTCGCTTTGTGATGTGCGTTGTCTGTGGTCACACATCTGACTGACATTTGCTTACTGCACCAGTGGGCTAGTTAACACAGACTGTGAATAGGTGTTGGGTCTGTGCAATGCAACGTATTTCCTGGCAACATCAGTGTAGGCAATGAGTCAGATGGCCATGGTGTGTATGTGTTGTGTAGCCCTGGTGGTGTGCCTCCCTCATATGTGTGACGTCGCCATGACTCACATGCCGGTGTTGTACTTGCTGTAGCAGTTAGCATGCACAGTGTCATTTCCCAGATCATCATCGCCACTTCAGAGACAACGTAGGAATCACAACAGAGGCAAGTATGGTGTATTAGTGAGTTTATTGACATACATGTGTGAGTATAGTGCACAGGATGGTGGGTGCTGTACATTGTGATTGTAATCCAAAGTTCCTAGATGATTTGGAAGTCCTGGTAGCAGAAATGTCCAGAGTAAAGTCCACAGTCATCTGAGACATTGGTCCAACTTGAGCTCCCCATGTCATGTGGGAGAGTTGTGTTGCAGTCAACAGGGTGAACAGTTTGCGCACAAAGGTGATTATCCAGAACAGGTTTAGGCTTCCTGGGGGTTGCACATGGCCATCGGCCTCTCACTTGCCCCTCCTCGGACGGCCCCTCTTTTTTGGGGGGGGATCCTCAAGTGCAGGCTGCTGCGGTGCAGGGGACTCTCCGCCAGAGTCATCCTCCCTCCCTGTGGCAGTTGCAGTTGTTTCAGCACCAGATGTTGTTGGCACACAGGGAGGTGTTGACTGGTTGCTGCTCATCTGGCGGAGGCATTGTAATATGTCCCTATGCACCGCCGTCATCTCTTGCAGTGTGTCCCACTTGGACTCCACGCGGGACATGTGTGAGTCCAAGCAGGCATGATGGGCAGCCTGCTGCTGTTTAATGTCCCTGAGGAGCCCCACTACCTGGCTGAGCTCTCCGGTGCTGGACTGGTACGCATCGGCTATGCGTGCCAGTTGTGGGTCATCATGCAGTCCAGACCCCTCTGCAAGCAGCGACCTATGTCTCCCACCCCTCCCACCACCCCTGGCGACACGTGCAGTACCTGTGGTGGCACGCACAGGTGACCCTGGGCCCCCTTGGGGGTTGTTGGTGGTGTTGGTGTCCATGGCCCCACGTTGGTCCAGGGTCCCTGTGCTGGTGGTGGTGGTGTTCCTTGGTCTTTCCATGTCGGCAGGGGTGGTATGTGTGTTGACAGTCGTTGGAGGGGTGGGTGCAGGGGGTGCAGCTGGTGGTCCTGCTGGTGCTGCATGATGACTTGCTCCGGAGGTGCCAGGTTGGTCTTCTTCATCCGAGGAGGGCAGAGGCTGTTCCACACCAGTGAGCTCCGTATCCTCTTGAGCCTGGGACGGGGACTCCTCAGCGTCTGCTGCTGTGTCCCCATCATCACCTGTTTTTGGGAGACACACACAATGTATGTTATGTTTCTGCAGGCATCAATGGTTGACACACCTGACAGTTGTGACTGTGCCTCTGGATGCGGGCCTGTACATTGCATTGTCCTAAGTTGTCACAGTCAGGGGTTGATATTGGTGTAGCACATTGTCCTGCATTATTTGGGCATTTCTATGTGAATGTTGGGGTGTGTACATGGTCTGCATTGGTTGTATTTGGTTGACATCCGGCCCTCCTTCCCACCCAGCCAGATATCCCACCATGGAACGTGCTTCCATTGCAGGGAGTGCAAGTTGTCTTTCAGGATGTCAGTCAGTGGTGTCCTGCTGTTGGTTGGTGCACAGTTGCCAGCAGGGCCTTGTGCTCCCCACAGCAGTAGCCAGTGTCAGCCATCTTGTCAGTTGTTTTCCACTCCCTGTGATGTGGGCATGGTTCAGGGTGGTGTTGATGGGCCAATTGTGAGGCTGACCAATATCTGTGACTACCACTCCCATCATGCTATTGCCTCCACCCCCTTCCCAGCATGCCCATACTTCCTTCCTTTTGAGTGTACTTCACTGTGTGTGGGTGTGACAGCAATGGCAAGATGTCAGTCAGTGGTGTCCTGCTGTTGGTTGGTGCACAGTTGCCAGCAGGGCCTTGTGCTCCCCACAGCAGTAGCCAGTGTCAGCCATCTTGTCAGTTGTTTTCCACTCCCTGTGATGTGTGCATGGTTCAGGGTGGTGTTGATGGGCCAATTGTGAGGCTGACCAATATCTGTGACTACCACTCCCATCATGCTATTGCCTCCACCCCCTTCCCAGCATGCCCATACTTCCTTCCTTTTGAGTGTACTTCACTGTGTGTGGGTGTGACAGCAATGGCAAGATGGCTGACAGTGGTGTCCTGCTGTTGGTTGGTGCCCAGTTCCCAGCATGGCCTTGTGCTCCCCACAACAGAGCACCAGTGTCAGACATCTTTGAAGTGGCTTTTGACTCCCTGTGAGGTGTGCATGCTTGGGTGTGTTCTTGCTGGGCCATGTGGGTGGGGGATGTTGGGCTGTGACTACCACTCCCATCATGCTTTTGCCTCCACCCCCTTCCCAACATGCCCATGCTTCCTTCCTTTTGACTCTGCTTCCCTGTGGGGTTGTGTGCCTGTGCTGACAAGATGGCTGACAGTGTTATCCTGGGGTTTGTTTTGCTACAAGTCCCATGTGTGTCCCTGTGCTTCACACTGCATGACCCAGGGTTGTGGTTCTTTGTGGGATATTTGATTGGTGTGTGTGGCAATGCTTTCTCCCAGGTGAGTAGTGTGTAGTTTGTGTTAGGGGGTGTGGGTGGAGCTGCTGGTGACTATGGTCAGTGCTGTGAGTCCTCCTTCCCACCCAGCCAGATATCCCACCATGGAACGTGCTTCCATTGCAGGGAGTGCAAGTTGTCTTTCAGGATGTCAGTCAGTGGTGCCCTGCTGTTGGTTGGTGCACAGTTGCCAGCAGGGCCTTGTGCTCCCCACAGCAGTAGCCAGTGTCAGCCATCTTGTCAGTTGTTTTCCACTCCCTGTGATGTGGGCATGGTTCATGGTGGTGTTGATGTGCGCATTGTGAGGGTGGGCAATTTCTGTGACTACGACTCCCATGATGCTATTGGCTACACTGACTTGCCCAGCATACACAGTATTCCTTCCTTTCAGTGAGCTTCCCTGTGAGGTGGTGTTGTGGTGGTGGCTACATGTCTGACTGTGTTTGTTGGTTATATTTGTGCCACTGCCTAGCTCTATTTGTTTTTAGGTTTGTACATGTCATGACACAGTTACATTTCACTATGAGCTGGCATGTATTGTGTTTATCTGGCTGACATACACATTTTGGGATGATCTGTTTTGGTTGGTGTGTATTTGCTAAGGGTGCATGGTTTGACTCTCCCCTTGACAGTGATGTGTGTGTATTGTGGCACAATATTGTGTACATTTGTTGTGTACTCACCAGGCTCTGGGATGTTTTCTAGTTCATAGACGCTCACTGGTGGTAGGATGGCCCGCACCTTCTCCTCCCAGGGCCTGAGGTATACTGGTGTGGCAGGAGGGCCACTGCCGGTGTGTTGGCTCAAGATGTAGTCCTTCTTCAACAGCTCCTTGACCCTCCTGCGCACGTCATACCACCTGTTCTGGATGTCTACCTTTGTGCGCAAACATGGTGATTGTGCGTTCACCCTGTCGACGATCCTCTCCCACATCTTGATTTTGTGCGCCATGGGTGTCTGTTGGACCAATGTACCAAACAGCTGTGGCTCTACCCTGAGGATCTCATCTACCAGGACTTCCAATTCACTATCTAGGAACTTGTGATTCTTCTTTGGGGGCATGGTGTTGGGTGGTGCTGGTGTGTGATGTGTGTGTTGGTGTGCAAGTGAGGGTGTGTGAGTGTGTGTTTTGCTGGGTGTATGTGAGGGTGCTCTTTGTTGTGGTGCTGCTGGTGTGTGGCTTGTGTGATGGATGAGCTGTGAGTGTGTGTGTGGTTGCTGTCTGTTGGTGTTGAGTGCTGGCAGGTAATTTGAATTTGCAAAGGATCATGGTAGGGATTTGTGTCCTTTATATGGGTGGAGTTGTGGGTGTGTCTTTGTTCCCTGTTTCCCCCCCCCAGTATTTATTTGCTTTGTGATTGCTTGTTTGGCCTTTTTTTGTGTTTTTTTTTCCTTGGTTCTTTTTGTGCATGTAGGAGACGTTCTTGTGACCGAGTCGGACCCTCCAGTTGTCTCGTGCGAGCCTCTCAGATTCGTTCACACTGTGTTTGTGCTGTTTTCTGTGCTGCGTACTCGTCGGTCGCGGGGTTTTGGGTTGCTTCTGCTCACAGTTTTGAATGCGTGTCAGTCGTGCGGCTTGGGCTCCGTGCGACTCGGTCGTGTTTTCCACGTGTTGCATCGTACTTGGCGGGTCGGAGTTCGCGGGTACGTTTCGTTCGGGATTCTTCCTGGTGCATGTCGGTTGGTTCGATTCGCGTGCTTTTCCGGCCGGATGGCTGTTTTCCGCGCGGCTCGGTCGTTCGGCTTGTGTTCCGTACGAGTCGGTCGGGTTTTGCACGCTTCTCATCGTACTTTGCGGGTCGGGCTGCACCGGTACGTGTCGGTCGGTATTTATTCCGGCTCCGAGTCGGTCGGTACGTTTTCCAGCCCGAATCGGAATCGGCCCCTATATGTGCAGTCTGGCACACTTTTTTCAACCCTTAATTGGGTCTGGAAAATTGATAAGATCATGAGTTCTCTAAAATGTATGTGTTTCATATTGCTGCTCCATATGGTAAGAATTTATTCTCATAAATAGTTTTAGACCAACATACTTATCAGTTGTGAAAATAATTAATTGCCATTTGAATTCATATTTTTGTTAAGAATGAGTAGACATCAATGGATGCTTGTTTCTTTGGAGTTAAAGTTACACTATCTTAGAAATATGAGGTAGGTTAAAAAATGTTTTTAATGTATATATAGCCTACTCTGATAGTAATGGTTTTCGATAAATGATATGATACAGATATAATAACTGACATTTGAGGTCGAGGCTGCTATACATGATCACATACTTGATTATGTTTAAATTACATATGGCACCATTTGATAACAGTGAGTTCCAGAAAGCTAATAATTGGAACACATGTTTATTAAAAACACATTCTTCTGGTGTAGTTTTTCATAAGGGCTTACAAGCTTATAATACTTGTGATGATATTTTATTTTGGTCAGACATGACATTTACAGTCCATGTCAAGAACAAGAAGAAATGCTGCCTTTAATTGACTTTTAAACCATGTATTTATTGTATCTATTTTTTTTATTCCATTTATTACAGGCCTGAATAAGTTCCTGCGAAAGAGATGAAGCGTGTTAGCATAAATTTGTTAAAGTTTGAATAAAGATTAAAAGAATCATCAAGAACTTTTGAGTTCAATCATCCTTCAATATTAATAAATGCAGAGGACAAAAATTGAGGATTTGAATTGTAAAACTATTAATATTTCACACACTTAGTGCATCCCAATACTGATTTCCATGAACTTTTCTATTACAAATATTTTTTTATTATAGCTATTGACAACAGGGAGTTCTGCGGTTGATCTTTGTAGTGATGCACATAAAAATGTTATGCTCAAACAATTAGAGTATACAATATTTAGGCAACAGTTCCATTTGTAAATCGCTCAGTGCACAGTCCTCGCTGGGAGTTAATGATTTGCTCCCCAAGGGCAATGGCTACACCTCTGGATCCAGGAAGATTGTGGTTTTTTCATCAACTGGCCACTTAACAGTGATTAGCCATTTGACACTGGGACATAAACAGTTGGCAGACCAAAGCACAGCCTTAACACTTCTTCCGTTGGCTTTGTGATAGCACGTAGGGCTATCAGGAACTGCTTCCATTTATTCTCAGGGTCATCTTAGACTTTCTAGCTCCAACACAAGGAGGATGAAAAACAGTTTGTGACCCTGACAGAAGTGAGGGTACCTTTTGCGAATAGGGGAGTGGCTAGGGGAGAGTCAGAGTCCATCCAGGTGGATGAAGGGGTTAGTGATCTTAAAATGTTTGTAGTAAGATAGAGAGGAGGAAGTGCTGTTAAAGAAGGTGGGGATTGGTGAGAAAACAGGTTTGGGTGGCTAGAACAGAGACTCCTCACTATCATCTCTTTAAACCACTCCTGGGCTAGGGAAGAAAACATCTGAAGAAAGAAGGTGCTACTGAAAGAAATGGATGCAAGGACTCCTGACTTCTATAGACATGCAGAGACTGGAACAACTCTGCAGGGGTCAAGTGGCAAGTCTCCTGTTTGCCTGCTCCATGGGCACAAGAAGCAGATGGTCTCCTAAGTTCAGCAAGGCTCATCTGACCACTAGGGGCAGACTCTGACGAAGCCATGATTGGAAGAGACCTGGGGTCATATGTACAAAAAAAAAATGCAACCGGAAAATGCCTGATTCGCAGACTTGGGCCATTTCCCACCATAAAAATGTGTTTACATATGTACTTAGACTGTTTGTCTGCTTCATGGGCACAAAAAGCACATGATATCTCCTGACTTCAGCAAAGCTCAATTGACTACTGAGGGCAGGACTCCGGCAAAGCCATGACTGGAAGAGACCTGGGGACATATGTTCAAAAGCATTATTGCAGTCGGAAATGGCCTGATTCTCACAATCGAGCCGTATCTGACTGCAAAAAGGATTTTACATATGTACAGAGCACAAATTGCAATTCAGTAACATGTTACCAAATCGCAATTTGTGTTTAGCGATTCAGCATTTGGAAGGGGAGTGTTTTAGGCGTCCCTTTCAAATACCGAATTGCAGTGGTGTGTATCAATGTTTTGCAAACGAATTATAGTTGCAAAGCACTCATTTTTTACCGATATCTCAAGGGTAGTAGTAACCCCCACTGGACCCCATCCCCTTTACAAATGTTGCAACAAATCCTTTTTAAGAGCAGGCACTGGTCCAGGGAACCACTGCTTACTCTAAATAAATGAAACTTAAAACTTTTCGTTTTATTTTTGAAACGCATCCTGTTTTCCTTAAAGGAAAATGGGCAGCATTTAAAAAAAAAAGATTGCCTTATTAAAAAGCAATCACAGACATGGTAATCTGCTACCCCAGTAGTCTGCCATCTCTCTGATGGCTGCAATTCCTCATGGGTCACAAATTGCGACCAGCCTCATTAATATTCATGAGGTAGCTCTATTGCGACCCCATTAGGTACCGCTAATACTAACTTGTACATTTTGAACATTAGGAATTGCAATTACCTAATTGAGATTTGCAAAGTATCACAATTTGGAACTCAAATCCCTAAATTCTGTGCATATGGCGCCTGGTGCCTAGTACCAATTCCTAAGGAAATTAGGGTTGCAGAAGTCACCAAAGTGAATAGCCCTCAAGGAGGGCTATAAAATACCTGACCATTTTTCACTTTTTGTTTAGAGACATGGCTATGGCGATAGGGAAAACTAACCTGGTTTGCACCTCAAAAAAGTGGGTTGCAACATCTAACCTCATAATTGTTATCCCTTCCCCTACCTATTTTGGTCTCCTCTCATTCTTTCTATCATATTCGAATTAATGTAACATGTTAACTCACTCTTACCAACTCTACCTCCTACAGTCTTGACTAACTCCCTATACCACTTTTATCCTGTGCAGACTCTGCTACCTTGGCTCCTCCCTCCTCTGACATAATAGTTACGCCCTCTGCCCACTCTTAGCCTTCTCTTCTACTCCTCCATTAACTAAGCTCATGTCTTGACTTTTAAACAATGCTCTTTGGCCTTTCATAGCCCTACATTTCAACTCATCCATTAGACACTTCCCTATCATCCACTCCCTCTAATGAAAGCCTCCGCTCCCATCTAACTACCCTTGTAGCTTCCTATCTACCACATATACCTCCTACCCATCTTCCCTACTCCTACTTCATATACTCCTTACCTCATCTTCTTTTGTAACTTCCCGTCTCCATTTCCATACCATTCCCATACATTCCCTGCCCTTGTCATCTCTTCCTACCTTGTCTAAAAAAACATTTTCTACATTCTCTCACCTATATCTTCCAACTACCCAGCACACCGCTCATTCATCACATATAATACCTCCTTTTGGGCACTACCGATTGGGTCAACCAACTATTTTTAATTTACCCAACCACTTCATACAGGACATGAAAAATGAAAGCAGCAGCTTCATTTTTACTGATTATGTCTGCTTCCTATGCCGATACATCTCTGACCAATGCTCTTTTTTCTCAAAATTGTTCCTCTTTTCATCATATTTACTGGATTCCTGCCAATCTTGTAATACCTTTTATCTGTATTTCCTTAATATTAATTGAAAGAAAAGAAGGAAAGCAGCTGGGTCATAAATGACTGCACCACCTGGACTAGTCAAAAGGTAAAGATGATATTGCCCACCTCAAATGATCAGCTGCCTCTTGACCATAGAAATGAATATATGGACTGGTTGGATGAGAGGCAATATTAAACACAAACAACTGGTACAGAAAAGCACATGAATAAAAACGTCAGCAGAGAGTCGTTTCTGGTCTTTTATTCACAGATGTGCTTGATATGCGATTGGTAGAACCAGCCAACGCGTTTTGCCCAATTATGGGCTTCTTCAGGGCAATAGGTTATAGTTATAACTAGATCCTCAGTAGCTGGGTCAAGAGTAGAGTTTAAAAAGAGTTCTAGCACGTGGAGATGAGATCTCGTGGTGGAGAGATGCCCCACGTGTTTAGGCAGTGCGGTGTACTTATTTCGGTATTCGCCGTCTCATAGAATGGAGCCGTGTCCGGGATGCGTCCTGTAGTGGCTGGTTCTACCAATCGCATATCAAACACATCTGTGAATAAAAGACCAGAAACGACTCTCTGCTGATGTTTTTATTCATGTGCTTTTCTGTACCAATTGTTTGTGTTTAATATTGCCTCTCATCCAACCAGTCCCTTAATATGAACCTTCCCTACATCATCTCCTACCACCCTGACCCATCAAGTCCCCTTTTTTCCTCCTGTGGCTAGACACGACTTCTACATTTAGCTCATTTCTTTTTTCTCTATTCCTCCTCAAGCTCAATTGTCCATTTCAGATGTAACTCTCCCCAGCTGAGCTGCCACATCACCAAACCACAATCAAAGAATTAAGAACAAATTGAGCATCTACAACCTGATCTCTGCCTTAGAGCTGGACCTCCTATGCATTACCAAAAAGCTGGATCGGTGAGAATGTGTTCCTGGTCTACATGCATTCATCTTACCAGGATATAGAATTCTTACTCAAAATCACCCTAACAAGGTCGAAGGAGACTTAGCAGTAATTTTCAAAAACATGTTACAAACCACAAGGATTTTAGAATGTAACAATAACAAATGTGTATTATTTCACAAACTTTGCTCTTCTGCCTCCTTCACCTACCTTATACTACACATTTGTTTTGATTTGCAAATACCCTCAAAACAACAGAGCAGCCACGAATGCCTGCTTAAGTGCTGTTTTGGACAAAACAGTGAACCACACAATGTCTGTGACCTTGGTGAACTAAATATCTAGTTTGACCAACATCCCTTTTTCAACCCTGGGCTCTCACAATAAACCTATAAGCCCTCAACCTATCCCAGCTTGTCTCTGGACTAACACACTCAGCAGCACACACACTGACCACCAACCTATATATGTTTCTGTGTCGCCCCTAATAAGACCAACTACTGCAACAGCAACTACCAAAAAGACAATGGAATAACCTTAAACTCCTAAAGCAACCAAGTACCGTAAGTGGAACAACTCTACTACTGCAACTACTTGACAAACTTACACACCTTAGGGTTTCCATGCTTTCCCGTAGTAGACAACTGCATGAATCAACAAAGAAAGAAGAACAAATTGGGAGGCCTACAATGTACTTTGAGGAAACCTGTGAGAAATTGGGGTGTTGGTTGACAGGGGTGTGAGCCTTGTTCAAACAACAGCCACAATCCTTTGCAGGGTGAACCACAAAGAATCACTAACATAACCTGAGCTTAACCCTGGGTAGCTTGGCACAAACTGTAATAAAGTGTAAACACAAGAAAAATCCCACACCACATTTGAAAAATAGAGTAAATTAAAAAAACATATTTAACATCAAAGTCACAAAATCCAATCAGTAGAACCAGAGTTATGAATTTTTAAAGATTTTAGTAAAACCCAGCTCCTAAATGATCAAAGCGCAAACCGTGTGCATCTAGTTGTGTGAGACCGGGTCAAAGATAAAAAATATGGCCGACCATGATTGAGAACGGTTCGTATACAAGAGGTGGATTGGGCCCGGTCAGCACTTACCTTCAGACTTAGAAGAACTTTTGAGAAAAAGTGTTCTGAGAAGGTAAACTTCAGTGGGGCAAGGGTACAGGCAGTGTCCGAGGAGGGAGCGTCATCATTAGGGGAGCATTGGGATGAAACTGTGGTGAATATTCCTACATTTGGATTCAGTCATTTTTATTGAAGTCAAAACCAGCAGAATGAGACAGTGGGCTGTAGCTGAAGGCCGGATACCTCTTTGGCGAAAGACTGCTGACAGAATCTGTTGCTGCAGAAAAAAACGTAGCAGGAGACGCTGTTAAGTCAATCTGACCGGTGATGCACCAAAGGCCAACAAAAAAAATTTCAGCTAAAAGAAATGGAGGTAAGTAGGCAAAAAGTTTGGGGGAAGTCTATCCTAAGGCTGACAGGTCTAACACAAACTAACAACAATATACAGTGATGGATAACACTCTGGGAATTAGTAGGGGGAGGAAAAAAGTAAAGAGGAAGATATCACAAGAATGGGCAGTGGCAATAGGGTGCATCTAACAGGAAACCTTTGAATCAAGGGAGCAAGGAATTAAGAATCAGCAGTTAGGGTTGGGGCACACCAGGGGTACCATAAGCAATCCTATCTGGGTTTGAGGGCAAGGTTTCTACTCAATCAAAGGTTAAACAATGCCTTTAGACAGTGCTCAGTTCCAGACAGAGGTCTACCTGTAGTGTCCGTAGCAAGGAGGCTTCGCGATGTGGCTCATTAAGAGGTCTTAATCAAATGGGACCAGGCAAATGTTGTTCAGGAATGGAACCCAGACATGCAGGTAGGTCTCAAGATTGTCCATGAGGTTATAGATGAGACTCTAAACAAGGCTTTTTTAAACATCTCCATCAACCACTCCGCAATTGGAAGCACCAGTGGGGAGCACCAGTCATGAAGGATGCAAATATTAGTCATGGTTATTCCTATGGTGAGAAATTGGTGTTTGTGGTTAGTCAGTGTGAGGGTGTCAGCGATCTCATGAAGCATTATCATGCGCTGGGCATTGGTGAAGGGAGGAGGATTGTTCTGCTTAGCGTGTTTCCCACTGTGACCCATAGGTCATGGATGCCAGGGCAATCATATAGGCCGTGTACTGTATCGCAACAAGATTGCCCACATTGTCAGCACTGTGAAAGATGCAATAAGCCTGCATGCCAATCTTGAATAGACTTGAAGAGACAAAATGTCATTCTAGACTCCCTTACAAACGGTCCAAATTCTCCAAGACCTCTGCTCAGTTTTCATCTGTATAGTCCATTGGGAGTCTCTCTGGCCAAGTGTCTCGTAATTGCTTTGCCTGTGCTATGGAGTATAGATGCTGTATCAGCATATTATAAATGTCAGACATGATCCCTTTTAAGTGGCCCCAGCAGAGGAGGCAAGAGACCACTGGAGAGGATGATATCAACCACAGTGGAATGCCCAATTTGCTGGAAAGGCAATGGTGGATTTGTAGATATCTCCACTTCTGATTTGGTGACAGGTAGGTTTCCTCCTTCAGTTCCTCGAAGGATTTGCAGGTATTGTGAGCAGTGACCTAGGACAGGGACATGATGCCACCTGTTGCCTTAATGTCCAGTTGAGCATTTCTCCTCCTATACACCTGCTGGTGTTCTGCCAGAGGGGTGCCTTGTCATAGATGTAAGCATCAGCTGCTAGACAGTTGTGGACTTGCTCCCAGGGGTGGATCATTGCCTGAATCATAGGGTTGGGGTGGGCCGTATCATGGGTGCTAATGTTTATAGATATAATGCAGTCCGGGAGAGCTTCGAGAGTGGTTCCTTTTGATCAGGACCCAAAGGGGTGGGGCAGTTTTGTGTTTTTGCATATAGATGACTTGTGCAAGGTGTAGCACAAGGCAGTAGTGTTCTACTGATGGGACATCCAGGCCACCACATTTCCTGTGGGTGATCATTTTGGGCATTGCTAATCATGGTTTTATGGCTCACCATATGAAGCTTTCAATGTCTCTGTCTATGGATTGTAGGAACTTAATAAGGGTCAGGAGAGGAAGCATGCCCAGAACATACATGAATCTGGGAAGTGTCACCATTTTGATGGCTTGCAACCTCCTCCATAGTGAAAATTTCAGGCGAGACCACCTGGCATAGTCTACCTTGGCCCGCACTATGAGGGAGTTCAAGGTAATCCAGCTTCATGCTTTCCAAACCTGTGTTGATGTATACTGCTAGGTGTTTGAGGTGGGAAGATTTCCATTGGAACTGATAGCTCAGCATGGCTGCATTTGTCATGGTCTTTGATAGGGGTTGAGCTTCATGCTTGGCCCTGTTGACCGTATATTCGGCTATCGCTGCAAGCACAATAATTGTATTGTCATTCCTACTTGCTTGGTAAATATAGCATGCAGTCTACTTTTCAGAAGACAGATATTATTTTGTATCTGCCTAAAATAATTCGAGTTCCTTTTTGGCTCACCAAACATCTCCTATTGTAAAAATGCCCTGCTGCTCCTACTCAAGTCCTATGCTAAATATCCCCTGACCAACTCCCATGGAAACCACTATGTCCTCTGGATCCCAATCCCTTGATACTTATATGGATGGGTTCCTTCTCCACTCATACCTGATGCCCCACCTTCTGATTAACTACTTTTATCTCTGGATGCTGTCTGTGTCCGTTGACTATCTATAATGACCAGCAATCATCAAGTCAAGTGTTATTACCTCATTGCACTTAGATCTACAATCACTCTATTCTCACTTTAAAGGATATATGGCAATAGATGTGGGGTTTCCTTTGAAAGTAGAGGATTGTTTTAGCTTTGCACACCCTCAGCCTAGTCATTGTTATGACTTAAGAGCATGTGTCCGATGATAGAGGGGCTACTGAATATTATCAGAATTTGTTCGGCCTCCTCAGGGTTAGTATGTACTATATAATTATGAATGGAGTGGGTCCACCTTATCGTGGGATGAATAACTTGATACATGTTACCTTAACATAGTGAATGCTGTGAGTTATGGCACGTATCTCATAGTACACCTGTTTAATATGTTTCTAATAGGAGTTGTGTTAAGGAGAATGGGGTCCCAGAGTCCGAAAATGGTAGATTTTCATTACGTAGCGAGTGATGTGAGGTATTGCAGAAATCTTATGGTATACATCTGTGAATAGAGTGCCATCTGTGCAAAACGTTGTGGCAGGGACTAGGGGTTCCAGAATGAGAGAGTACATTTGTTGGTGACAGAGAGATTGTGTTTGTACTTACCAATGGTGATTCCACCTGGAAATATCACAGTACGTTTAGTGTTTAGTACGGACAACACCTCCTCTAGGGCATGCGGTTGAGGGGTCTGGGAGACCCACCACCAGTTTCCAGGACATGTTGGTGTGTTTTGTGTCTCAACCCTATCTCAGCCACCATCACAGTTAGATCCTTTTCTAAGAATCAGGGGACTCTCCTGGGAGACATGTCAATGTTGTCATAGGAGCATAGATTATGCTGTGTGCTGTGAGTGGTATATGTTTGGCTTGTTTCCGGGACCTCTTTTGCAGTAGGAGCTACAGATGTTGATGATAATTAGATTTTGAACAGGTGCCTTTTGGCATTCATCTGTCAAAAGAAACGTCCAGCATCATAAACCTCACCCACCATTGCTGCCCTCCATCAAGATGATACCTTAATAACACGGTGGCCCTGGTCCATTCTAAATATGGCAGATCAACTTTTGCCATATCAACCTTGAAGCAGGTTTGTCCATTGACAGAGAATGAGGAAACTGATGACTAAGTACTGAGGAACCGTCAACAAAGGATAGAATGGCTGCAAGTAGTCCTTCCTTTGTCATGGTAGATGGAGATCAGTCCATCAAAACCCAAAATATGTCGAGCCATTACCCACTGGGCTGATGGACAGCTATGTATTGCCAGGATGAACAAATGATGGTCTATGTGCCAAACTCTAAATGATGCCCTAAGCCTGAAGGTAAAAACTTTGACTGGTAAGACCCGCTTTGTGTATTCAACCCTTCACTCCATAGCGCTCTGCCTGAATCACTCTTACATCCTAGCAACTGTGAACTGTTATTTTCCAATGGTACCTTGCTTTTTCCCAGTATTGTTTTGCCTTAAAACGTTTTAAAATCATATCTTTGGTTGTCCTTATCATATTTTAAAGATCTTGGTATTTTTACTCATTTATTTTTCTCTATTTTCTTAAATTAGTTTGGGATTCTTTTCATGTTGTGTTCTTTACTTCAAATCTTTGGTCCAGGTTGAACTGAGCACTCCTTTTCCTAGTGACCACCTGCTGCTTGTGCCATAGCTACCAGCGGTTGAGCAGAGATTCTCTCAGAAATGTGTTTTCATGTAATCAGATTGAGTTTAATCTGTTAGTGGGGGTCATATCCTCCCACATTAATATCCTAATTCTAGCCTTAGCTGGCCGCAGAAATACCCACATTGCCTTAACTAAACATTTTTCCGAATCAAGCAGTAAAAACATCCATTAGTTGGTATTACTCCTTGTTGAGTCACTGAAGGCAAAGCTTTATAAGTACAAAAGGGTTTCTGTCCACTTTAAATAAATCAGTGTTAATGTTGATATTATATTGCTAAGTCTTCCAGCTAAAAGGCATGCATTGATCATTTTGTCAACATTCATTGATGGGAACAGCAAAGAGCAATCACTTTTCCCCAACCACAAACCCAGGCAGAGAACTTGCTCTAGCAACATAAGTAAATAAATATGCATGGAGATGCCACACACCTGCATGCACTCAGGTTGAGATACTCAATTAAATTAATAGTGTCAGGCTGGAATACTTTTGCAATAGATTACCCACCAAGATTATGTGTGAATAGTCCCAAAAATATTAAACATTAAGCTTTCACTGTAATTTGTATTTTTAAATAGCCAACAAATCCACAAGCATAAATGAAGGAATCATAAAAGCTGAAGTACAAAGGGGCAAGAGGCTGACAGACTGCAGGGCAGGCGTATCCTTTTCCAAGCTCCAGCACGGTTTGCACTTTGTGGCTGGACAGTTTTTCGGCAGTGATCAAGTTTTGAAAATTGGAGGGAGGTGTGCTGGCCAAGAGAGACCACCAAGCTCTGAAATTTTAAGTTGGATTTGGCTTCCTACCTTGGTTGTATTTCCAAATATCATCACGAAAAATCTCGTCTGACATGAATACTATGCCCTATATATTGTTTTTAAAAAACTATTGTCCTATTGGGTGTCGATATTCTATTATTAACTCCAGTACAGCGTTATTTTCGCAAACTATATTTGGGACATTATAGTCAATAGTCTGATAAAAAATGATCGTACCTATCACATCAGATTTCTGTGTTCCAAGATGGACATATTGTAATGTGCAATATTCAGATGAGTTGAACGCACAGGCAATATACAGGTGCTGATTTGAGAAAGTCACAGAATTGCTGCCTCAAGGACAAAGAAACCATCGGCTTAGAAACAGTACTGTAGAAACAGTACCTCCTGGTAATTCTTCCACTGAAATCTAAGTGTGGCAAAATGTGGCGAAGGCAAGAACTGGGTGAGCCGGGGTGCAGAAAAGAGGAAGGTGTGCTCCTAATTGGAAGACCTGCACATTGCCACCTGATTCATGACCATGGCTGTAATTTATAGACTCTGACAGATCTTCCCAGATGCTCGAGGGGCTTCCAACAGTGTAAAAGGCAAGAAATAGACCGATACTTTCAAGAATACAAACAAAAGGGAAACTGAGACAAGAGGGATTATTTCCATCTTCTCAACATGATTGCTGAACACTATCCTAATAATAAAAAAGAGGCAGTTTGCCACTGTGTTGGCACCTTGATTCAGGTGGAATCACTGCTAATAGACATTCCTAGAGGGAGGCATAAGAGTCACCACTCAGAACATCGACATATGTTTTCCTCAATGGAGGGATTTGTGGAGGTCTTGAAAATCAGGGTTAATAACAGAGTCATGTCTCAGGACTTGACAAGAGCTTGAGGGTCTGTATCTTGCCAATTTCACATACTCTAGGGAAAGGATGCAAGGCCACAGATTTTCTATTTCCTGCAAAAACACCCTTAGGGACACTTGTGCTGCTTACAAATCCACACAGAGCTGTGCATCCTTAAAACTAGAACATGGGCAAGAACCCATTTGCAGATACCGTTTTGGTTGACCTGAAAAATCTCATGCAATGGGAGATTGTGACATCAAAAGAATCAAGAAAGCTCTGCCTTCTAGTACGTCAGGGCCCATGAGTTTGCAAAAATCCACACTGCACTTTCTAGATGGCAGAAAGATAAGCGTGGAGGGCACAGCGGAGAGTCCTGAAGCGTGATGCTCATCAATCATTACTGGCTGACGTGATATTGACCGGGAGGCGTGGCAGAAATGTTCGTGCTGAGATGTGATGATATCCTTTCGACGGGGCCTTCTCGCTCTTCCCCCCACTCCCTTTCCATTCTCATTTGGAGAGGAAATTCGCCATTTCTATGGTTATACAATGTTTCTTATGTCGAATTATGTCGTAGGCAGATGATTGCACTGCCATTCTTGTCTACGTTTCATTCTGTGATGATCAATAAACCTCCTTTTAACATAAAACTCAACTACATTTGAACAACAGTGACAGTACCACCTAGAAAGCTTTCATTTGAAAAATATTCCAACGTTTCAAAGGCAGTAAAATTACATAGAAAACATGCCTTTGAAATTAAAAAAATGTGTCCTGCAACATTTGCAAAATCTTGGACCAAACTTTTGATATAAATTTGCATACTTGTACAAATATCATGAATAAACCAAAAGTCACAAGCAGATCAGAAAGCACTACTACAAATATTGCAGAAATGCAACAATTTAGTATAGTTCAGTACCCCCCACCCGGATTATCGAGATAATGCCTGCCATATTCTGAAAATATCCACGATCTCCTATACCTGCGTAAACGTGCGTTCCAAATACCACCGTCTCACAATGAAAAGTTATTGAGTTCAGACTGAAGCCATAATAGGGACACATGGCCCATCACTCAAGTAACAGTGATCGGTCTAAACTCCCAAGACTGTTAACTCCCGGCCCAATATCTCTTTGTTCCCTTATCACCCACCTCAGGGAACGTCGCACAAGAAGACGAATAATCCAGATTAGATCTCCCTTATTAGGTCATCCCTGGTGCCTGTGTAAAATAGGACACATCCTAAAATACTCTGAGGATACCTCTTGGTAGCAGATTATAAACCCCTCAATAAATAAATAAGCAAGCAAACAAACAGACAAATACATAATTAAATACATACATAATTACAACTACATAAAGAAGTAAAACCGAATGTCAGAGAAACAGATCATAAACCAGCCCTAATAGCTAATTGCAAAGAATAATTTTTCAGTCCTCTATGAACTCATCCTACCGTGTCAGAAATTAGATATCTAAAAACAACAACACATCCTCTCCAATGAGCCTTCTCAATTGAGACATGATTCCTAGTCTCATGATTAACACAGATGACATCGCGCAGCACACAAAGGGGCATATTCTCAAGGACTTATCGCCGAGTTAGCGGCACTTTATCGCAGCCAAAGTGGCGATAGATTTATCGCCCTATTCACAACCTGGTGCTAACAGCCGATATCGCCAGTTATCCTGCGATAGCAGCCGCAAAAAACATCGCCACGGATGACACCGGCAACTAACGCTAATGAGATGCAGAGTAGGCGTTCCTGTGCAAAAAGCCGCGATAACACCACTTCGCAATATTCCCAACGTCCAGCCAGATCGGCGATAAGATCTCAAAACAGGCAATAAGGCGCGTTAGCAGCAGGGATTTAACACCTGCTCTTACCTGGTGTTAAGTCGGACGACAACCTGCACCATAAAAGGGAGCCCAGCCCAGAGCCACACCTAAAGAACAACAGATGCCATGAAGCTACTGATCATGCAGCTCGGAGCCCCAAGAGGGCCACAACACCCACCGCCACCACCCCCAGGCCTTGAAATTGAATTAGTGTTGCTTTCACCACATCTGACCCAGCAAGCGTGTGATCAATTGGTGTACATTTAATGTAGTCACATCACACCTCAATATAAATCACAGCCCGGGGGAAGAGGGTTAGGGTTTGATGAATGGATGGGAAGGGGGTTTGGGGAAAGGTTTGACAAAGAAAAACAGTACGCATGGACACAACAAAAGCAAAGCACAATCTTGGCAGACGACCATGATCTTATCCAATAAATCTATAAAGGGAGAAAAAGGAAATGCATGCATGATGATGAAGATAACTTGATGGTTAATGAGTAGTACTTACTAACTACTACTAGACAATTAGACAGTACAGGGCAGCAGTATATTCTATGCAATTTGCATTGCCTCTATGCCCTCAGAGAGACCCAAATTACATGTTGTATCGGGCTTACTTTTAAAGATAGCAAAGAAAATTAAAAAATAGTTGTAGGGATCAATTAGCAAACAAACACAACACAAAGGAGGCAAGTGACCCATGAATGAGAATGTGCACAATGCCAAGTGTGGCATGGATGTGCTGGACAGACTTGAGTATGCAGACCACAGACATTTCCATGTCGACATACACTGCTGGTGTTTGGAGTGTAGTGGACAGTGGATGCAACCATGTTACCTCAGCCAGTGGGGAAGATCGCGGAAATGTAGCTTGTTACGTCCCCCGCTGTAAGCGTGAGCGGAGTGGGCTGGCCCGGCATACGCCAGGCCAGCGTAGGGGTGTGAATAAAAAGCACGTTGCTCTTGGCGTGGTTCTCTTCCGGAATGGCCAACGTGTCTGCCAGGGCGGCGCCTCTCACCCCGCCATGAGGCCGACGCCGTGAGCGGTGGTGCCTGCGATCCTGTGCGCCTGCTGCACCCCAGGCCGCTGGTCCCCAGACCCGTCTTGGATGCCCCTGCGCACCCAGGCCTCACTGTTCACCTGCCGACACTGGCAGGTGTCAAAGAGGGCCCACCACGTGCCGGTGCAAGCTCCAAGCCCGAGGCCCACGACCTTGGCACCCTCCTCACATCGCTGGCCTCCATGACACAGGCCCCCAGCACTCCTTTCTCGTTGACGTACTCCACCGCTGCCTCCGGCCTACACTGCGGTGAAGTAGGTCACACATTTGGAACTGAGTCTTGATTAGTCAATGGCCGAGTTCATATCATTGTACGCAAGGAGAGGAGTAAGAGGAAGACGCTGTTCAGTCCGGAGGAAAAAAGGATCATCGTTATGGAGGTGATCGAACACTACCAACAACTGCTCTGGTGCCACTAACTCTGTGCATCACAAGCCAACGACACGTGGCTGTGGGCCCCTGCTGACCGCTGCTTCCAGCCTACACTGCGGTCAAGTAGGTCACACATTTGGAACTGAGTCTTGATTTTTTTATGGCAGAGTTTATACCATTGTACAGGCCTCATCGCAGACTGCATCCCCTTTCAGCTCTGGTGCCACTAACTCTGTGCCCCGAAATTCATGGACACTCTCTGGTTGAACTTTGGTGGCGTCTGAGTCTATGGCCTGGGGGTTGTCTTCATCATCATGTAGCTGATACTGACTTGGTGTTAAAAATGAGTCTGTAGCATTCATCTCCTCCATATTGCCTGTTTCTGCTTGGTTCTGCCCTCTGCATCATGCCCTGGAAGAACACCTTCCACTGTCCCCCGAAACACCCCGCGTCATTCACCTTCGACATCGACAAGGACCCGCTCAGCTCTCGTGGCCCTACCTCAGTCACCGTCCATTGGCGGTGTGCCTGTGCCGGCCGCAGTGAATCCGGGGCCACTACCTCTGTGCAGCTCAAGTCATGGACCCTTGCTGTTTGAACTTTGAACTTCTGATTGTCTGATCACTGTTGTAGTTGTTGCCAGCACCAACCACTCCCTGAGGGCTGGCTTACATCACCCCACACCCATCCAGCACAGGCGTCACTGGACATGTGACCCTGGCAATAAAAGGGGCCGGGCGCACGTGCCCGTAGCCAGTTCCACAAACTATCTAAGTGTGTCCGTGTGGTCATTATGTATGCATGAGGGCCCCGGGCCCTACCACATGACATTGTGCTGTGTACAGTGGACGCAACCATGTCACCTCAGGCAGTGGGGAAGACCTGGGACATGTAGCTGTGTCGTACCCCCCTGTAAGCGTAAGCAGAGTGGGCTGGCATACGACAGTCCAGCGTAGGGGTGTGGGTAATCAGCCCGGGGCTCTGGGCATTGCTAAGTGTTGGCCTTGCCCAGGAAGTAACTAATGTGTGTGTCTCTGTTGTAGTGTCGGCACCACCCGTCCCACAATGGACAATGTTGCAATGTAGCATGCCCCCGGAGTGCGGGCTCGGCCGAAAGGATAAATGAAGGAGCGCAAGCCCGCTCGGTGTCCAGGATCATACATGCCAACTGTTGTGTGTGTCGCTATTACCGCAGCATAGGCCAAAGGTCTACCCTCAACCACATCGCGAGTTCAGCCAGCCATGAACTCTACATCTGTGTCCGCCCTATCCTTACCATAGGCCTACACACATGTGGCCGCCCACCTTCAACGCACAACATCACAGTGTCGTTGTCAGGCTTGTGGACATGCGCAGACAGGCATGACAATGGTGTGCCGTAGGAGTGCAAGTGATGCAACCGCGCTGCGCACACTAGTGAATGGGCTCGGGGGGAGGGAGGAGCAGCAGTGAGGCTACGTAATACACATTGATGCCGCTCATTTGCTACAAGCAGTACCTGTCAAACAGGAATCACTAAGTCACACATATCACACACCAATGAACTAGTGAGCCTGCCAACACATCATGCAGAACCAACTTTTGACTCATGTCTCTCTGCACTGTCACAGGTGATCAAGGATATGCACTCTTCCCTTGGATGATGACACCCCTCCGAGCCCCGAACACACAGGCCCAGAGGCAGTACAATGCGGCCCACAAACGCACCAGGGGCATCGTGGAACGCACATGTGGCGTGTTGAAGTCACCTTTCAGGTGCCTAGACATCACAGGTGGAAGGCTCCTGTACAGCCCAGGCATCGTGTGCAAGATGATCGTTGCATGTTGTGTGTTACACAACATATGTGTACGCACCAATGCCCCATGGCTACAAGTGCCAGATGCACCGGACGATGATGAGGAAGATGAGGTAGGTGGACCACACCCCACTGCAGCAGCAGCAGGAATAGCCCGTAGGAACACCATCATTGACAATTTCTTCACATGAGCACGTCACATTGTCACAGTCCTTAGCAATCATGGGACAGTACAAAATGACCACAGGCACAGCATGTGCAAATAAATTCATTACAACACACATTCCCTGTGTGCATGTTACTCCTCTGTATAAGCATATCACTCTGACAAGTGTAAGTGCAACATGTAGTGCTAACAATCTCACTAATTGGAAATAGATGGTGGGTGTGTCACGTCTTTACAGAGAGGCTGTATAGGGTGTCACGTATTCGAAATGCCATTTCTGTGTGTGAAAGATGGTACGGAATCCCACTCATCAGCGTTTCACATGTGTCCCAAATCATTACATATAGGCTGTCATTTGTGACCTAGAATTGACAACAGGGCTTCTTTTGGGGTCAAATATGTACCACCATGATGCAGGGATGCACCCTGTGACTCAAGTCCCACAACATGAGCTACATGGACGTAAGGGGGAATCACTGCCCCTACATTCGTCCATGCTTTCATACTTGATTAATCATAGACATGACACATCTGTGTGTATTAGAATGTATTATTCACGTTCAGTGGAGTGTTGAGGCTGTCTTAGTACTGGGCCATGCAGACAACACTTTACAATGTTGCTCCGTGGAGGGCCAGCCAGAGTCCTTTAGGGATTGACAAGTTACTCGGAAGGGGAAGAGCCCAGTCCGCAGGCTGATTGCTGTGTCATTGTTGAGCATACAAAATATGGCAGTCCATGTCGAGGTCCAAGGTTAGTGTTGCAGAGTGTGTCGGGGACAGTGGAAGGTGTTATTCCAGGGCATGATGCAGAGGGCAGACCCAAGCAGAAACAAGCCATATGGTGGAGATGAATGCTACTGCTTCCTCCTTACCACTAAGGCAGATTCATCCTCATCTTCGTCCTCTGACATTTCATGTGCCTCACATGTGGGTGGTGGTGTTTGGTTTGCAGCACTGTGTGACACTGACACATCAGGGGCCGGAGAGGTGGATGTAGAAGTAGCAGAATACATTCATCTGCGCAATGTCTTGTGGCATCACTCACATGATGAGGATCTGCAGGGCATGGAAGATCCCATCTACAGCTTTCTCGTGTGCAGCTGTGGTAGCCATTCTTTGCGCCTGCATCCGCTCCATGTTCTCCATGACCCTCCTTATGTTTCCTAAATCACGGATGACATTGCTGTAGCCACTCTGACTAGACAGTTGTTGTTGTCTCCGAGTCATGACTCCAGCGACGCCAGCCATGGATTGTTGGAGGGCATGGGGCGGACTGTGGGTGTCCATTAGGGAGTGTAAGTGGCCCCTGATGGGACTTAGACACCCACGTATGGCATCTAGTTTGGCTGCCATGAGGTCGAACCCCACCCGCACCTGTTCAGCCAGCTCCTTCTGGCAGTCTAACACACGGCGTTGGAACGCCATGTGTTCTTAGGTGAGGTGCTGGGAGCCAGATGTGGTGGTGGGTGCTTCCTGCTGTGTGGTCTGTGCAGGGGGTGGGATCACCTCGATGGTGCTGGGCTGCCCTGCTACTGGAGGTGGGGTGCGGAGGTTGTCCATGAACCGTTGGAGTTCGTCGTAGTCGATGTCCTGGAGGTCGTCTCCATCATCACTGACGTGATGTAGGGTCTGCTCTGCAGGAGGTGTTGATTGTCCCTCTGCAACGTAAAGGGGAGATGCAGTTTCACAGTGTGTTCCATGTATGTTGACGCATTGGCGGAGTTTACATACAGACTGCATGACAATGTACATTGTGACTGTTTGTGAGGAGATGCCTATTTGATGCGGGACAGTGGACATTTGTACTACATCACGGATGTGAGGTTGTACTCGTACATTGTCATCTCACAGTTTCCTGCTATGCCAGATGTGATTGGCCATTTTGTACACACAAGCGGCACCAGTTGTGTCCTGTGTTCTGTTGTGAAAGTGTTGCAGTTTGTACCACATTGTTGTCAATGTTGAGGTGCTCTTATTCTTATGTGTGTGTGCTGCATTGTGGGTGAGTCGCCCCTGCAGCTCTGATTTGGCTGCCCCTTATCCCTTTCAGGCAGTGTGCCTTTGACTTCTGTGCTTCTACAGTGCTGAGATGTTGCGGACTTGGGTAAATTGGGCTCTTGGTCGAGTTGTGACTCTTGGGCATGGTTTGTCGGCAGATGTGTTGTTGACGTCAGGGGTTGTTTGTGCACGTGGATGTATCAGAGTGTGACCTGGCCCTTTCCGGATGTGGTCCACACTCAGTCACCTCAGTGTCGTGGCATGCACCATGTCATGATAATTGGACTACAGCCATGCTAATCGTCATGCAGTGTCACTTGCATTGTCAGTGTGGCTCACGGACCCGCAGCTTTGCTGGGTTCAGCACATGTGTATGGCTTTGTTGTGAGATTAGTGATGTGTGGGGAGGGCCCCCTCCGGGCACATTGTCGACAGGGGCCTACTTGCTGTTTCTATGTGTGCTGCAGTACGCCAAGGAGATCAGGGACATGATCCAGAGTCATTGTGGGTGTGCAGTGTGCTCTACTTAATTGTGCATGTGGGCCATTGTGCCCATCTCCCCCCGTCCCCCCAGTCCCTGGTTGGTACTCACCCTGTTGATGTTGTGTCAGGTCATGTTGAGCAGTGTCCGGATCCACTACTCCTGGCACCATATCCCGACTGATGACTGTGGCCACTGATGGAGCAGGGAAAATAAAAAAATTTAACCCCTAACAAATTTTATAATTAATTAAATAAAATGTTCGTTTAAATGTATTAATCAACACTGTATGTGTGGGAATGGTAATATGCCAATGTATGTGCTAAATAATCTATTAATGGATGTCCGTGTGCCTAATTATAACGTAAAAATAAATGCGTACTAAATTAAAATAAATGCATGTTTGTGCTTCATAGAAATAAAACGTGTCGTTGCAAAAACAATAGTTATGGTAAGTAAGGAACAGCTTAAATGTTGCTTTCTGCTAGGTAACAACTAATTGGGGTACGTAGACGACGGGAGGGAAACGAAAGGGATATTTTTCTCTATTTTAATTATGTTTTGTTTGCCTCAAATTAGTGCTTCTAAAAGTATAACCGAGTGGCGATGTAAAATGGCCGCCAGTGGGAAGATGTGCGCAGGCGCAAAGGGGACACGTGATATGGGATGAAAACGGAGAAAAAGCTAAAAACCTCGTGAGGTTACTGAGACGCTTGGATGCAAGAAATGGTCAAGGCTGGTCTGACCTAACTGAACTGATAGTGTGCCATGATGATCAGCAGAAGGCCCGTGGGAAACAAGTTTAAGAGAAAGGACAATGACTGCGGAGTTCTCAAATGTGTCGAAAGAAGTTACAAATGAACTGATCGAAACGGATGAAATTTAAGCGTATGGGAAAGGAAATGATCCAAGGACCCTTGAATCCAAGAGAACTTGATTAAAAGAATGAATAAGCTGACATGCATGGACCAATGAAAGAAAAGCGTGATATTAATGTTGCAACAGTTAGTTAGCAAAGTTAGAATTAGGGTATAAGAGGGCCTACTCTTAGTGGGAGGGGGTCAGTCGCGGTTGCAGTCACAGTCAGGAGAGGAGTTGAAGAGTCGTGTTGGTGGCTTCCAGTGCTGGGTGGTCCTGATCGATCCCTTACTGAGCGGGAGATGCTGAAAGACTGTTAGATGAGACGGGTTGCAGGTAGCTGATGCTGACGAGCTGAAGTTGCTGTTTGCTGTCTTAATTTTCCAGTTGAGTATGAGAATCAGGCTATTTCTAATTCCTAACTTAGGTTAGAAATCATTAGGCTAAATTAGGAAGCTAGGCAGGTAATTAGGGTTTTGGCTTCATGACAAAATTTCCTTTCTGCAATAAAATGATTATGCTTAATAAATATTTGAATTTAAGAATGAATAATTGAATAAAGTATTAAATTCTTTTTTCATGCTTTTAAAATTATATAAAATTTAAGATTCTTTAAACCCAAAATGACTCAGTGGTTATTTTCCTAAATGATTGTGACATCAGTAATTGGTTATTGTGATTCAGCTGGTCTTAATCACTATGAACTAATTTCTTAAATGAATGATTCATCGACAAAACAATGAGCAGGAATATCTTAAGAAATAACTAAAAGAAAGTGACAAATTAAGGTAATAAGATATCCTAGCTCTTCCAGCGGTACATAAAATGGTGTTCTCCATTTAGTTCTCATGCTTCTCCTAGGAGTACAGAATTTCATAAAGGTGTAAAGGAAATCCAGGAGTGTGTGTGTGTGTTAGGCGATGTTTATGGGCCCCATCGTCATGTGGATATGAGAAATATAGTTTGCCCCTGGATGACCTATAAGTAACCTGGGAGGAGAATAGTTTTTATTGTACGCGCTGCATCACCACCATTTTCTCCATGTCATCCAGCTCCTGGTGTGCCGCTGGACCCCCACCTCCAATCTGTGTTGCTGCTTTCATGTTGGCATCGAGTTTCTTCTTGGTTTTGCCATTCACATCATTCCAGCGCCTCTTGACCTCTTCCATTGTCCTCCTCAACTCTGCAACTGCATTCACATGGTCCAAGATATTCTGCCATGTTTGCGTCTTTGTTGCCAATGACACGTTGGAGGTGACGACCAGTTGTTGGTAGTGTTCTATCACCTCCGTAACGATGATCCTGTTTTCCTGCGGACTGAACTGCGTCTTCCTCTTCCTCTTCTCCTTGGCCTTCCCCGACCCCGAGGTTCCTTGCTGGTCGTCTGTGGGGCTTGTGGGGTTCGCATTGTCCTCTGCACTCGGTCTGGGTGCATCCATGGTGCTACGCAGTTTATTTTTTTTTGTCTTTTTTTTTCTGCTTTTATTGTGCATTTTCCCGCATGACGCATGGGAATTGCAGGCCTGTAGCTGGTTATCGCTGATTTTTGTATCGCGATTTGGGGCATCACAACTTTTTTCGCGTTCGTGTTTCGCATTTTTTCGGCGTCGCGTTAATTTTAATGTGGTCATTTGGCGCGTTATCGTGAGACTATCGCATGGTGCCGTCGGGTTGAGAATACAACGTTAACACTGTGTATTTTCCCGCGATGTGCAAAGTTGCGTTAAGCTAATTTTGCGGTAATTATCACATGTTCTTGAGAATATCCCCCACAGTCTATTGACGCACCAACATCCAAATTTGACTCTTTCAACCTGATCCTACCTTCTTGCAAATGATTTCCAGTTCACTAAATCACACATCCATATCTCATCCGCCATTGCTGTTTTCTCACTGGCCATCTACACTCATCCACACCACACTGGCAACACACATCCAACCACTGAAAGACCAAACGAGCAAAGTCCTCTTCAGTCAATAATACAGAAGAGAGTAGCCATTGTGTTGCTATGTTGTAAATACTGATAACACAGCAACCCCTACCACTGCTGAAAATATGTACAACCAAATAACTAGATGCAGGGCTGTCTACCCTCCAACTTCATCCCTATGAAACCTGATATAAGTTGCAAAAGAAATGGAGAATGTGAGAAAACAAACTCCAGTGCAAACTTTATAACTCACCATGAGCAGTGGCGGGCGCTCCATCAAGTGTTGCATTCCTAACGAACAAAAACACCTGGTTTACTATTCCTGATGTAGTCCTAGATGTCTCATTACACACATCCATTTAAGGAAATCGTGCTTTGCAGGGCTGTAACATTATTAAATGTGAGAGAGACAACACTTTAGGTCTTGGGGCAATATGTAATTGAAAGGTGTGTGTTTTAGTACAGTATAGTAATTAAGCAGAACACTACATGAATAAATAGTTTTCCATTAAAAAAAAATGTAATTATTTTGAAAACAGTTTAGTTGAAGGCTCTTAGGGGCAAATTCACAAGGACTTATCGCCGAGTTATCGCCACCTTAGCGCATCAAAAGTGGAGACTGATTTATCGCCCCATTCACAAGCGGGTGCAAACTGCTGACATCGCCAGTATTCCTGCGATAACTGCCGCAAATTTTATCCCCACGGGTGACACCACCAACTAACCCTAATGAGATGCAGAGTAGGCGTTCCCGTGCAAAAACCCACAAAAACACCACTTTCACAACGAACTGCCAGATCCGCGATGCGAGTCAAAACCACGCGATAAGCCGCGGTAGCAGCAGGTATTTAACACCTGCCTCTTGCTGGTGTTAAGCAGGACGACTACCTGCAGTACGCAATGGAGCCCCGCACACAGCCACACCCGAAGAACAACCGACGCCATGGAGCCACTCATCATGCAGCTTGGAGCCCCAACAGGGCCACAACACCCACCGCCACTTCCCCCGGACCACCACAGAGGCAGCGCAGAGTAAGACAGCGGACCTACCGAAAACGCACTAGTCTCACAGACCTAACGCCCGAGGAAGTCATTGCCCACTACAGGCTCAAAAGGACAACCATCCTCCACATCATGACCCACATCGGCCACAGGCTGACGGTCCCAACACAGCGGACAACCAACATCCCTCCGCAGACAAAGCTGCTGGCTGTGCTGCACATGTTGGCCTCTGGTACCTTCCAACCAACAACGGCCAGAGTCGGAGGAGTCTCACAGCCAGCCCTATCAAAGGCCATCACACCTGTCCTGGATGCCATCATCAGCTTCATACCCCAGTACCTTCACTTCCCCCACACTGCGCAGGAACAGCTGGAGACCAAGCAAGGCTTCTACGCCATTGCTAGATTCCCACACGTGTTGGGGGCCATTGACTGCACACATGTCCTACTTGTGCCCCCTGCGGATGCTGCACACATCTACCGCAACAGAAAGCACACGCATTCCATCAATGTGCAGGCAATAGTGGACCACCGGGGAATGTTCACCAATGTCGTTGCAAACTACCCAGGCAGTGTGCACGATTCCTACATCTTCCGACAGTCCATCATCAAACAGCGCTTCCAGGATGGCACCTATGGAAATGCACTGCTCATTGGTAAGTACCAAATCAACACACTACACACCTCAAAGCCACCAATGCACAACTGTGGGAATGCACACGTGACCAAACCACATACAACATGTCAATCAATATGCCCACCTACCAGACACGACAACACAACTCCATTGGGATCCTAGGCTTCCCATGTACACAAGTCAGCTATATCATGGCACCACAGCCACACAACAGCTGAACATGTGGAGAGGTGGAAAGCAGGCATGTGCGAAGGAGGCAAGTGACCCATGAATGGGAATGTACACAACGACAAGTGTGGTGTGAATGTGCTGGACAGACCTGGGTATGCAAACCACAGATATGTCCATGCAGACATTAACTGCTGGTGTCTGGAGAGTAGTGAACAGTGAACGCAACCATGTCACTCCAGGCTGTGGGGTAGATCGCGGAAATGTCGCGCGCTGCGTCCCCCCCTGTGTGCGTGAGCGTAGTGGGTTGGCCCGGCTTACGCCAGGCCTGCACAGGGGTGTGGTTAAAAACACCGTGGGGCTGAGCGTGGTGCTCTCCCGGAATGGACACCGTCACTGCCAGGGCGGTGCCTCTCAGCCCGCCACAAGGCCGATGCCTGCGAGCCTGTGTGCCTGCTGCACCCCATGCCACTGATACCCAGACCCGGCTTGCCCGCCCCAGCGCTCCAAGGCCGCACTGCTCACCTCCCGACACTGTCGTGTGTCAAAGAGGGCCCACCACGTGCCGGTGCTAGCTCCAAGACCCATGCCCGTGACCTTGGCAGCCTCCTCAGACCATCGCTGTCCTCCGTGACACAGGCCCCCAGGAGTCCTCATTCGTTGACATACTCCACCGCTGCAGCCGGCCTACACTGCAGTCCAGTATGTCCCACATCTAGAACTGAGTCTTCATTAATCAATGGCAGAGTTCATGCCAGTGAACGCAGGGAGAGGAGTGAGAGAAAGATGTGTTTCAGTCCGGTGGAAACACGGATCACCGTTACGGAGGAGGTCGACCACTAGCAAGGACTGAACTGGTGCCACTAACACTGTGCGCCGTGAGTCACCGTCAGCCTCCGGCAGAACATTGTTGGTGTCTGAGCCTGTGGCCTGGGGTTTTCATCAGCAACTGGCAGGTACGGACTTGGTGTTTGGCATGAGTCTGTGGCATTCATATCCACCATGTTGCCGGACACAGCTTGTATGTGCCCTCTGCATCATGCCCTGGGGGTACACCTCCCACTCTCCCCTGAGACACTCCGCGAAAACCACCTTTGATACATACGAGACCCTACTCTGCCTTCATGACCCTACCCCAGTGTCCCACAAGTCAGCGTCCCGTGGTGGTAGGCACGTGTCGGCCGCTGTGCATCCGGGGCCACTAACTCTGTGCAACTCAAGTCATGGTTCCTTGCTGTTTGAACATTGCATTCCTGAGTGCCTGATGACTGTTGAAGTTGTTGCCAGCACCAGCTACTCCCTGGGGGCTGGCTTACACTCACCCCACACACAGCCAGCACAGGCGTCACTGGACTAGTGGGCCTGCCAACACATCATGCCGAACCAAGTATTGACTCTTTTCTCTCTGCACTGTCACAGGTGATCAAGGATATGCACTCTGCCCTTGGATGATGACACCCCTCCGAGACCCGAACACACCCGCCCAGAGGCAGTACAATGCGGCCCACATACGCACCAGGGGCATCGTGGAACGCACATTTGCCGTGTTGAAGTCACGTTTCAGGTGCCTGGACGTCACAGGTGGAAGGCTCCTGTACAGGCCAGACATCGTGTGCAAGATGATCGTTGCATGTTGTGTGTTGCACAACATCTGTGTACGCACCAATGCCCCATGGATCCAAGTTCCAGAAGTACCGGACGATGATGAGGATGATGGGGCAGATGGCCCACATCCCACTGCAGCTGCAGCAGGAATAGCCCGTAGGAACACCCTCATTGCCAATTTCTTCAAATGAGCATGTCACATTGTGGACGTCCCTGGCAATCATGGGACAGTACAAAATGTCCACAAGCACAGCATGTGTGAATAAAAAATATTTGCAGGTTACAGGTTGTACTTGTACATTGTCATGTCACAGTTTCCTGCTGTGCCAGATGTGATTGGCCATGTTGTGCACATATGCGGCACCAGTTGTGTCCTGTGTTCTGTTGTGGAGGTGTTGCTGTTTGTACCACGATGTTGTCAATGTCGAGGTGCACTTATTCTTAGGTGTGTATGCTGCACGGTGGGTGAGTCGCTCCTGCGGCTCTGATTTGGCTGCCACTTATCTCTTTCATGCGGTGTGCCTTTCAGTTCTGTGCTTCCACAGTGCTGAGATGTTGCAGACTTGGGTAACTTGTGCTCTTTGTCGAGTTGTGACTCTTGGGCATGGTTTGTCCGCAGATGTGTTGTTGACCTCAGGTGTTGTTTGTGCAGGTGGTTGTGTCTGAGTGTGACCTGCTCCTTTCCTGTTGTGGTCCACACTCAGCCACCTCAGTGTCGTGCCATGAACATTGTCATGATGATTGGACTGCAGCCATGCTACTCGTCATGTGGTGTCTCTTGCATTGTCAGTGTGGCTGACGTATATGCATGTTTGCTGTGTTTCGGACGTGTGCATGTGTTGGTTGTGTGATTGTTGATGTGTTGGGTGGGTGCCCCTTTGGGCACATGGTGTACGTGGGACTACTTGGTGTTTGTGTGTGTGCTGAAGTGTTCCTGTGGGATCAGGGACATGATCCTGAGTCATTTGTGGGTGTGCAGTGTGCTCTGCTTAATTGTGCATGTGTCCCATTGTGCCCATCTCCCCCTGTCCCCCCACTCCCTGGTCGGTACGCACCCTGTTGATGTAGTGTCAGGTCATGTTGGGCAGTGTCCGGATCCCCAACTCCTGTCACCATCTCCCGACTGATGACTGTGGCCACCATCTTCTCCATGTCATTCAGCTCCTGGTGTTCTGCTGGCCCCCCTCCTCCGAAGTGCGTTGCTGCTTTCATGTTCGCAGCGAGTTTCTGCTTGGTTTTGCCATTCACATCAATCCAGTGCCTCTTGTCCTCTTCCATGGTCCTCCTCGGCGCTGTGACGGCATTCACATGGTCCGAGATGGTGTGCCCTCTTTGCCTCTTTGTTGCCAATGACACGTTGGAGGTGACGTACAGTTGGTGGTGGTGTTCTGTCTCATCCGTGACGATAATCGTGTTTTCCTGCAGACTGTACCCCGTCTTCCTCTTCCTCTTCTCATTGCCCTTCCACGACCCCTGGATTCCTGGGTGTTCCTCCGTGGGGATTGTGGGGTTCATGTTGTCCTCTGCAGTCGGTCAGGGTGCATCCGTGGTACTCCGCAGTTCATTTCCTTTTTAGTGGCATTTTCCGTATGCTGTTTTTGTGCTTTTTCCCGCATTACGCATGGGTATTGCTGGCCTCTCGCTGGTTATCACTGTTTTCTTATCGCGTTTGGGCTCATCGCGCCTTTTTACGCGTTGGGGTTTGTGTTTTTATCGCCGTCGCGGTGGTTGTATCGCGGACATTGGCCGCGGTTTCGGGAGGCTTTCGCATGGTACCGCTGTGTTGTGAATTCCACGTTGACACTGGGTTATTTTCCCGCGATAGACTGCGATGTGTAAAGTTGCGTTACCATTTTTTGGAGATGTTTAGCGCACTTTCTTGTGAATATACCCCTTAGTCCACTTCATCAACCATTGATTGTGAGCACAGTACTTTACCTCTTTCCCTGTGTGTACCGCTTTAAAATGCTTATATTTGTTCTTCCTCAATATTTATTGGCTGGTGTGGTATAGGAACATTTCTGGCAGCTACATTTAGTGCATGTTGATTGATGAATCCCAATCTGCAGCTAAATTTAGTATGAATTATAATTTCCTGTTCTGTTTTATGCTGTGCAGTTTGGAGGTCCACTGATGAAAGAAACACACAGTTTGATTCTAAGAAGAGCATTTTCTACATTTATAGAACTGTTTCAAAGAATCTTACTCCAGGGTAATTATAGAGATAACCTTGTTACAAGATCATGAAAAATAACTACACTCGCTCATTTGGGAATTTAGCAATTTATAAATTGTACATGCACAAATTCTGGCATTAGCATGTCCTAAAATGAAATCCCATATGCTTGAGTAAATGCTACCCCTGGGACTACAATAAACTAATACATAAAGAAGTGGATCTAAATTAATGGCTAATATTTCACTGTGTTCTCTTATCTCTCTCGCTCCCTTTTTTCTCTAACACACACACATATGCACATTTTTTTGCTTACAGAATGGCCTTGAAGCTGGACAAGCTGTGAAGGTGAATGCTTATTATGCAGCTTGCAGATTAATATGAGACAATTATGAGAACTAATAAAAAATCAGACTAGTCATCTGCAGCATGATAGTGTATCATTATTATATCCTTGAGGTCATATTACTCCTTCACATTTCATTATGGTAAACATATATTTCCTTTAGAAAATAGTACTTTTCTGATTATTGTAAAAGTGCTGGCTTCTAGTGGTTAATCCCACGAACAGTGCTCTATCTAAGTAGATACAGGATGAAGAAGGATCCATTGGGTGCTTTCTAAAAGTGAAAAAAAAATCAAGATAACTATAACTTTTGTTGCCACATAGACAGTTTCCTTGTAGTACTCTCTGTGGCTTTCCAAGACAGCAGATGACATCACTGAAGTAGTTTACATCACTGAGAAAACAGCCCTATCGACTAATCAGCTGAAATAGCCCTTGGTTTACCCTTAACGCAAATGAAGAAATGTTTGCATGTCCCCACTGAGATGTAATACAGCACGATGCAAGCAATGGCAGACGTGCTTTCGCTCACACAATAAGTTAAAACCTGCCAAGCTAAGCCCACCCGAGTGGGGGAGGGTAACAGAAGCACATATAGGCAAAGTAAGGGGAAATTATGTGCACTGGATGATTTTGGTTATATGTAATCGATAAGCGTCTGATCGAGGTGGACTGGAACTTTTTTCTAAATGTGTCTTTCAGGAATAGTCGGACTATTTTTATTCCCTACAAACGTAACAAGAGCAGAACCAGTATTCCATGCCTCTTAAAGGGCAAGCAAATGAGGTATTAATATTTTAAAGAAATCATCGTTTACTTATAGGAAGAAATGTTGTTTGCTGAAAGATTCAGATAGTCCGTTTCACCAATGCATGGCTAATGGAATGCTCAAATGCCCAATGACAAACAGTTACAGATTCATTCCAACTAAAAAAGAGACTGGAAGACCCAAGTTAAACATATTTGAGATACCTTGGATGAAAAAACAATCAGCATCTGTGCCCAACCATCCTCATTATTGTCAGTCAAACAGAATGTTAGCATCCGTATATTATTACATGTATTAATCATCAGTGCCAAAGGCACTCTGGGGCTTACTTACAAGCCTATTGCGCCTCAGTTGTGCCACTTTTTTTGAGGCACCAGCGGCACAGTGTGCCTGTCCATATTTGCAAGGCCACATAAAGTCAACCTACATGGCTTTTCATGGCCCTGTAAATATGGCCCCCTGAGATGCATTACTCTGGTGAAAGGGGAGTTCCATGGGTGTTGCTGTGGGTGTTCCTACGCAACATCCATGGTACCTTAGACATTCCCAGATTTACAAGGTTTTGTAAACCTGCGACTGCGCCAGATTCCCAGGGGAGGCGTAAGGGAGGCGCAACAGTGAGATATACCTTTATTTCTTCTTGTTTTTCATTTTTCTATGTTTGCTGCATTCTGTGGCACACATAGAAAGAGGAAAACACCTCTTGTGATTGTTTTTGTGCAGAAAGGTGTCCCTTCCTGCACGAAAACAATGATCCCTACAACGCAGACCCCCTTGCACCATGGCGCATGGGTGCCTGCATTGACGCATGGCAGGCCATTGTGCACCAGAGCTGGGGAAAAGGACAGGAAAGCGCCATATCTTGTAGGTTCGGTGCATTCCTGCCCCTTTGTTTTGACGCATTGCACTGCAGCAGAAAGTCTTGCTGTGCTGCTGTGCATCAAAATATTGTAAATGAGGCCCTGTATTCGTACTGCCTTTGATAATGTTTAAATTGTAAGCAGAAGTCAGGGCCATAACATTTGTGCGAGCTAACAATACAATTTGTTGCTATCACAGTGCTCTTCTATGATTCCATTTACTACATAACAAAGATTAGTTTAAGGGAAACGTTGGACAATGGCCAAAAGTGTAGTTGATGATTGGTTTGTAGGCTTAAAAAAAGGAACAAACAAATATCATAATAAATCTGATAAAAGTAAATCCTAATTGTAAGGTAATTTACAATGAGGATAAATTAGATAAATTTTTTAATAAATACGATTGTAGTATATACTAATGAATTGAAATAGATAAAACTATGATAGGAGATTTGTTTGACAGTATTATTTTTTTGCATATTTTGAATACTTAGAGATAGACTAAGGAATATCTTCAATGGAGAGTTTCTAAAAACATATAGAAAGCTTAATGAAATTAACTCACGGTATCCAGGTAGCTTCCTATTAGAATGTATTAATCCTTTCAAAGTTACTACCAAATGTAACCACACTGTAGAATAGTAACTTTAAATCAAAGCAATCCATTCACAGAAAGGAGAAAGGAATCAATAATTGCAGTCAATCATGAACAAAAAGGATTGTAAGCTCCATTATATTATTTTGATGCAAAATGGTGAATATGGAGATCCCTGACATTATCTACAAAATTGCTCTGTCTGAAGCCTAAATTTATTGTCCGCTAAACCAGCAGGTAAGTGGGGCACCCACATTTCAGAGATTCTCTCGCTGTATATCCTGAAATATACTAATTTAACAATATTAGGTGAACTTAACATTCACTTTGACCACAAGGACTGTAAACTAGCCTCCACCATGATGGAGGATCTCAAAGCCTGAGATATCCAGCTTAATAATGGCATGCCTACACGTAGCACGGGACATCTACGCGACCCCCTTTTTAAAAATTTGAAGGGCATGCAAACTGATTACCCAATTCCCCTTGTATTGTCAGACCACTATGCAGTACCTTTCTCCTTTGATATATCATCCACACCCAGTAACCAGGATCAGGACTTATCCTCAATATCGAGGACTGTACTACTTATGATAACTGGCTCGCTCATCAATTGATGGTGTGCTACCTATGACCCGAGTCGCACATCGCAGAACACTCCCTCCGGCGCCATGGTTTAATTAGGCGCTGCCTGAAAATAAAATGAAGTGCAAAACCTTGAAAGAATTTGCCTAAAATGCTATTCTAGAACTGATAAAATAACATATAAACAAGCATTGAAGGTCTATCACAAAAATCCTTTTTCAAGTGGTAAAAAGCTTGTCAGATCCCACTAAGATATCTCCCCCAGTCTTTTTGTCACAACCCCAATGTGATGAATTAGCCTGCTTTTTTGTGAAAAAAAGTGGCTTACATTCAGGCCTTCTTTACTCCGGTTGTCATTCCAGACAGCTCTAGGAAGGTAGAAAAGGTAACAGATACTCTGACCTCTTTCTCTTCCCCAACCATCCTAGACAGTTCCCCGGATGGTTCAAGAGAAAGTACTATTCAAGATATATCAGGACCCCATCAGATGCAGGTTAGCAGAGACTACCTTATTAGTCTTGCCTTGTCACGTTCTTTGGACAACTTCGTACCGCTGGACCTTGGGACGTTTACAGGGTTCCTAAATGCCTTTAAATCAGGCTACCCTTTTGACCCATCTTCCACCCTTCATCCTGGGTGAGCTGGCCCCACAAGTGTTAGAATGTCCAGCACAGCATCTGAATGCTTTGCTATTGAAAGGATATTTTCCCAAGCCATGGAAACAAGCTATGGTCAGGCCATCCTAAAAAATAAAAGCTTAGACACCTCGAACTGGTCAAACTACAGACTTATTTCTCTTCTCCCAATATTGACCAAGATCTTGGAAAAACATATAAATAAGCAGCTCGCAACCTTTATTGACTCAAATGACCTTCTTCATCAGTCACAATCAGGCTGTATAGCTAGCCATAGTACAGAGGCATCCTTACTTGGCATCACAGAAAATCTTAAGACTCAGTTAGACAAAGGCAGCACCGCTGCTTTGATTTTATTGAACCTAAGTGCCGCCTTTGACACGGTTAGTCATAACTTCTTGCTGCAATCACTAGGAGAAATAGGTGTACATGACACCACTCCTCGATGGTTAAAGTCTTTTTTGCATGATTTCTCTATTCAAGTACATACAAACCAGCACTGTTCACAGATATACTGTTAGAAATGGGATTCCTTATTGGCTGAAGTATGCACCCAGGCAGGGCAGGAACCACCACTCTAGTGAGGGTAAGCTAGATACACAAAAAGATAACCTAAGCTCACCCTTATCTACAAAGGCAATATGTAAAGTATTTGTGCAGCACACACACACACAGTAACACAATGAATACAGCACAAAAACACTCCACTCAGAGTTAAAAATATAGATGATATTTCTATGAGTAAAACAAGATCAAAACCACAAATATCCAATAAGTAAAACCGGAGGTTTGAATTTTCAAAGCATAAACCAAAAACAGTGTTTAGAAGTAAATAGCACTAAAAGGTTACTGTAGGTTGCGCTAGACGAGGGTAAATCCAAAGTTAAGGCCATCCATGATGGAGCGCGGGTCAGACACAGTTCCAAACAGGTACCGCTGAAGTTTTACTTTCTCAAGCTGAGTGAAGGGGACCCTTTGCGGGTGAGACGGTCGCAGGGAGCAAGTAGAGTGTCACCAGCAATGACCCAGTGGGCACGAAGAGTCGGCCAGACATTGCAGACTGCAGGTGAGGCTTCACAGTTGGCATTGTTTGCTGTATGAGGACATGATGCTGTGGTGACTCTCACTGATCCTTCGAGCGAACGGGCCCATTATTGGTCATGAAGAGCCCAAAAGCTTGATTTCAGGGGCCCAGGAACTGTAGGTGATGAAAGCAGCTGCAGAACCCACTTCTGAGGCGAGAGCTTGGAGGGGGCACCTCAGGCAAGGGTAGAACTCACAGAAGGCAGAGTCCAGCATCACCAGCAGAATTGTAGGAAGTCTTTTGTGTCCCTGAGACTTCAGAAAACCGGAGGCAAGCCAGCAAGTCCTTGGAGATCATTTGGAGGGAAGGCATAGTCCAGCTCTGCTTCCAGCAGAGTCATGGAGCAGAAGGCAGCAGGGGTACAAGCAGAAAAGCAGTTCTTCCAGAAAGCAGTCCATTTGAGTCCCTTAAGCAGCACAGCAGCCCTTCTGACAGAGTTTCAGTTCAAGATCCAGAAGGGTCTGATTAGATGAGGTCAGAAAACAGGTACTTTTACCCAAAATTGCCTTTGATGTAGGGGGTGACTTCAAAAGAATTCTCTGAAGTAAACACCTTTCAGCCCAGTCCTGTCTGCCAGGTTAACCCTGGGGACTAAATCAGTGCTTTGTGTGAGGACAGGACACAGCCTATTCAGATGTAAGTGTGAGCCACCTTTCCCCCTTCCTGCCCAGGAAGACTATCAGAATGTAGATGAGTTCTCTGTCACAGCCAGCCCTTCCTGTGTTTGTGACTGTCTAGAGGGAATGCACAAAGTATAGCTGTGAACCAACCCAGATGTGTATTGGAGACATGCTGTCAGGCGGTAAGTACTGAGAATTGTCCACTTTCTAAAAGTGGCATTTCTAAACCAGTAATGTTGAATCCAACTTCACCAGAAAGAAGGATTTATCATTACCATTCCAAACATATCAAACTTGAAAAAGCTACTCCTCTCTGATCAGGAATTACAGCTTAAAAGTGTATAGGATAAATCCCAATGCTAATCTATGAGAGGAATATGCCTCAAAGTAGTGAAAAAGGAAAGAGGCTGTTTGTTACTACCAGGACATGCAAAATATAAAAGTACATGTCCTACCTTTTACTTACATAGCACCCTTCCCTTAGGGCTACCTACGGCCTAGCTAAGGGGTGACTTATATGTAATAAAAGGGAAGTTTAAAGATTGGCAAGTAGTTTTAAACACCAAGTTGAAGTGGCGGTAAACTGCACACAAAAGCACTGCATTGGCAGGCCTGAGACAGGTGGGAAAGGACATTTCTGTGGGTGGCACAATCAGTGCTACTGCCCACTAGTCGCATTTGAAGTACAGGCCCTGGGTAAATGGTGTACCACTTTACAAGGGACTTACAAGTAAATCAAATATGTCAAAAGGTGTAAACCAATTATACCATGTTTACGGGAGAGAGCACATGCACTTTAGCTCTGGTCAGCAATGTTAAAGTGCTCAGAGTCCTAGAGCCAAAAAACAGAAGGTCAGAAAATTGGAGGTGGAAGGCAAAAAGTTTGGGGTTACCCTTCAGAGAGGGCCATTTTTCAACATATACCTACACTATCTTGTGGTGTACAGCAGGGCTCCACCCTGAGCCAAACTATGTTTAATGTCTATGTACGTCCTCTGTCTGGCTTGTCATATGCCGATGACACCCAGATCGTCGCCTCCATGCAGCTCAGGAAAGCCAGAATGCGGGTGTCTTAAACATCTGCTTCTCAAATGTGCTGGCCTGAATGAATATTAACCACCTCAAATTGAATGGCAATAAGAACGAGATCTTGTTGGTGGGCAATCAACCCCATCTGCAGGGCCTCATCTTTGGCCTAAGACTCTTGGGACATACCCTACTCCAGTGCCAGCTGTTACGAATCTGGACATCTGGTTAGATAACAAGCTTTCAATGAACACCCAGATCTCAAAGGTAGCAGTTACCTGCTTTGGAATGCTTGGATGGTTAAGAAAGATTCTTGGTTGCCTTACGACTCCAGCACAAAGAACAGTGATACAGTCCTTGATCCCCTCAAGATTGGAATAAGGCAACATTCTTTATCTGGGTGTCACAAGGGTGCACTTAAGCGACTGCAGCTAGGAAAATGCTGTCGCTAGGCTTTTTCTAAAGCCGCCAAAATGCACGTCCACATCTAAGCTTTTGCATGAGCTCCACTGATTGCCGGTGGAAAAACAAATTAATTTCAAACCATTATGCTACATGTACAAACTACTATCAAATATTGACCCTCAGTATCTCAGACACCTGGTATCACCCTACAATCCACGTCGATTCCTACACTCTAGCAGTTCCTGTCAAGGAGGCAGAGCGTTCTCCTAACTTGAGCCCAAGCTGTGGAACGCAACTCCACAGTCACTGAGATCTTGTCAGTCTCTTTCTATTTTTCGAAAACAGCTAAAAACCTTGATGTTCTGAACAAATATCTTACTATTACTGTGAGATTGTACCGTGTGGGGCATAGCATCGGGAAACCCATTGCAGGTAGCTGTGAGCTTTATAAAACGTTAATAATAATAATAATAATAATATAACAATATTATAGTTACCATTCCATTTGCTTTATCAATGCAGTAAAGATAATTATCACGTTTTAGACAACAAAACTAGAAAAACATTCAGCATCCTGATTAACAGAACAGACATAATTCACTAAAGGGAGGCCAATACAAGACACCTTGAAGAATTATTAATTCAAAGAGAACCTCTAATAATATTAACATTATTATTATTATTATTATTATTATTATTATTATTATTATTATTATTGATAGCATTATTATTATTATTATTATTAATAACAACAATAATAATAGCAATAATAATAGTTATAATAATAACAAAAGTAATAATAATAACAACACTAATAGTATTAATAATAATACATATTATTGTTGTTATTTTTATTATTATTTTTTTAATTATTATTATTGTTATTATTATCATTGATACTGAAAAAGCTTGTAATAATGTGATGTGGGATTAACAGGTGCAATTATGGGAAATCTAAATGAATGTGACAAATGTGCATCAATTCCTGCAATTTTCAGTCTAATCAATCAATTTAATACTTTCTTGGGTATTGTATTTATTGCTCCAAATCTAAATCAATTAGTATTTATGGAGAACTACACTAGAGTGAATGCAATTGTTTAAAAACAGATTTAGTTAAAAATGTGTCAAAATATATGGAAATACACATTTCAAGATTATTGAAAAGTTTATTACAAACCAACTTAATTCTATACATGCAGTTTAAAGAGGATATGGACTTGTGGTTTACAGTGGATATGGATATTTGGGAGAAATATATATTCCACCTAAAAATGTGCTGCTTAACGTCTTACACATCCTGAATAATATTCCTATAACTTTCCCCAATAAATTCTCTGCAGACTCTTAAGATCCAGGTGATTCCAGAGAAGGGGCTTCCAAAAAGCTAACTTTTGATCTTGTGCAATTAACTCAATGAAGAGGATGGTCTTCCAAATGTGAGCAATCTTTGCATTAACAGGCAATCCCTACTGAAATAAGACTACATCTTTGGGAATACCAGTCTCGGAGAGAACCCAAAGTTCTGGAATATATTCTTACGTTAGATACAAAGGGGGCTTCTGCAAATATATCTTGTAAAATTGTTTATATTAGATCATAATTGAATTGTACTTCCCTTTCTCATTTTATCCCATATATTAGCTTTTCATGTACAATCCTGAGATGTATACACATTCTTTGTAAAAGAGATGGTCTTCTTTATTATTTTAATTAATACTGAAAAATAATTCAGCTTGGTGGATTGCACTTTTTTCTGTGTGACATCCTGCTATACATCAGACTGCTACTAAATTTCATTAGGTCATTTGAAGTTTTGTTCAACATAGCAAAGGTCTGGCTTAAAATCAATAGGAATTAGGTGGGATATGTAAAGATTTCAAAGAGTATGCTGCATGGGTCTTTGCTTTTTACATAAATCCTCTGGTGGGCCTAATTAGAAATAGAAAAAAGACTGAAGATTACCTCTTTCTGCCTCAAACTGAAATCTGCTTTTATATGGACAACATTGTTATTTTTAAAATGCTAATTCAAATATTGAGAGAACTTTTAGGCTCTTGAATGATGTTTTTAGATCCATGGATATAATACAAATATTACTAATATAGGCCTGAGCAGCTCCACCTGGAATTTTAGGCATCAATAACAAAAGAAATAATGGCCTAGGTGAACTTTATACGCTCCACTATAAATTGTTAATATTTACAACCGAGACCCAAGTCAAAGCATTGTGGAAGCTCTCAGGAACTTAATTGATCAAATTAATCTGAGAAAAATCAATGTTTTGCAAAATGTTAAATTTCTGAGTAATGCATTACCATGCTAGCTGACTACAGGGTTCTTCTTCAAGAACATGAGACAAAACATTTGTAAACCATGTGTTTTAGAGTACAAGACCTAAAATGATCTGTCAGAAAGTGGTGGATTACTCCAAAGAGAACAGATTTTGCATGATATTTTAACATAGTGTGAGGCTAACTTACTAAGATATGTGAAAGGGCTTAATCACCCCTCTAAACTGTGTGGGTCATGAGCCTGCTAGTGTGTACATTAGTGATTGTCTCCACAACCTTTGTTAGGATTCCTGTTTAGTTTCATGACAAATAGGTGGGGGAAACAAAAATACAAATTTTGTGTTAAACCTGGCATTTTCTAAGTTGTCGTTATGGTATCAGATGTACATAACACTAGCAAATTCCCTTGTCAAGAAATCCTATATTTCCAATGGGGATTAGAAATGGAAGATTTTGCAGGTGATAGGGGGAGGGGACTTCAAAAACAATAGTGAAATGCATGAATTTTGATTCAAATAATAATTTGTGGGAGTTTGCTTTTGTAGGATCATTTTGTTGGAATGGATATATACGATGTCAATGAGTACTATGATGTGTGCAGGCCCGACAATGGCAATACCAATGAATGCAATGCCAATATATGCCATAACATGCGCTCATATGACAATGTCAATGCTCATAAATACAATGTCAATGTATGTCATAGTCTATGCCTGAACAACAGCGATGACACCGACAGTAGCAATGTCAATGTATGCCATAAACCATGTACAAACGACAATGTTGTTACCAGTAAAAGCGATGTCAATGTATGTCTTGATCTAGGAATATATAACTGTGTCAAGACCGGTAAAAACAATACCAATGTTAGACCTGGGCAGAGTTCGCAGAGTCGCGCTACTTGGAACGCTGCAGTGTGGCTAAAAAACTCTGCTGCGCTATTCGGAGTTCCGCGGGTGGGGGGAGTTTGCTGGCACGCCCATTTGCGACACAGCAAGGCACCAAGAGGGGCGCATGGGAGCGCCCATCTTGTCTACTCTTTTTAAGGTGCTGGGCCTAATTTTCAATCTGTCTTTAATCTCTTTAATACTCCCCCCTCTAAAATATTTTTATTTATTATAGTAGTGTGTGTCATTGTGTTTGTGTATTTTAAAGTTTTTCGCAATTTTTTGGGTGTTTTCTGTGACTTTTTGTTTATTTTTCCCCTTACTTCCTTATTTCTTCTTTTCTTTTCTTCCCTTCCATTTCATATTTCTTTCTTTTCTAATCATTCTTCACCCCACCCAGCACCATGGCAGAGGGTGGCCTACCATGCAGGTGAGCCACTGCACAGGTATGCAGCCCTAGGTGATCTTCAGCGAGGAGGAGGTGGCAGCACTATTTTTATTTTGTGCAGAGCCACCTCCCCTCCATGCTGGCAGCAGGCAGGAGAGTGGATACTCTCTGTGGGAGCGTCAACTGCACTGGGGGGGTGTGCGCCAGTGTAAGTGGTGCACCAGCCAGGTTTGGCTCACCCTCCAGCAGCTGACATACCAATGGGTGGATATTCTTGACTGGGAGCAGGACCTGCCCAACCTGCTCGATATTGAGATTCTGGGTCTTGGCGAGTATTAGTTTGATTGTGTTTCTACAATGCTAACATTTTGTTTTCTGAACAGAAGCTCACACTTAGGGCCTCATTACGATGTCGGGCGAATTGCGGAATCTGGAACGACTGACCTCCGGTCGGCGGTCCCAACCGCAGAGTTACAATGTGACCACACATGGTGTGGTTGCATACTACCATTTCTCTATAGGAGCTTGTGCTGTGGCCGTAAACCAGCTGTAGTACAAGCTCCCATAGAGAAATGAGTGAATCTGTTCATTCCTGCACTGGGTGGCAGGCACCTCAAGGTGCCTGCCACGCGGTGCAGGGATTAACGGGGGGCACAATAGGTGCCCCCTCGGCCTCCAACTGGAGGCCGCAGGGTTAAGGGAGCCCATTCAGGGGCCCCTAAAGTCACTTTCCGACAGGCTTTCCATGTCATAAAACCCGACATGGAAAGCCTGTCAGAAACCGACATCATAATCCCTACGGGGATTAGGGTCAGGCCTCCGACTGGCCAACAGGGCTCCTTGAGCCCATCAGAATCCAGCCGGAATGACCGGTCAGTTCCACTTACAACCGCCTGCATCATAATGTGGCGGTCGAAACGGAAACCCGCAGTGAGTCTGTCCCTCTCTCCTATATATCTTGTGGTACTGTAAGAGTAAGACTAAGAACACATTTTTGGTATTCTACTGTCTACTGATTGGAGGCCCAAGTAAGCTAGTATTATAAACAATATTCACCATGTATGTTTGTTGAGAAGGCTTTCTTGGTCATGGATCCCCCCCCCACTATTGTGTGCTGTGAAATTGATTTATACAGTATACCAGCAGTTTCCATGACAGTGCAGCATGGCTGGAAAAAAGTATCAGGTCCCATTGCATTTGCCAGCCATCACCATATGTCTTTCATTGACCATTATTCCACCCCTTCATTGTGCTTCAATCAATGAGTCTTTATGATTCATGATGATCATAGGTTATAGCTCTGCCCCTCTATTACGAAAAGTTTTTTGGGTTGGCTTCACTACCTGGCTTGTCTAACACTGTCAAGCAACCAAATGCCCACAGTGATATTTTTGTTACAAGATACTGCAGTGCTAACTGACCTGTAGTGATGTACTGTGGTTGTATTTTTTTGATTGAAAAAATTAAGGGGAGGCGTATCTGGCATTTAAAATATGTATAATGTTTTATTCTAACCACATAGACCACCAGTGATGCCGGCTCAAGTAGTGCCGCTGCAGGAGGGGACAGTACAAAATAAATGGTCACAGTGGAGATACAGTAATCATTGAGATCAACATCACCTTGAATAAATCAATTATCCAATTTAATTATATTTAAATACACTCACATCAGCGTTTTGATTTGCAAAACGTTCAAATACTTGTACTAAGGTGCTCTAAGAGAAAGAGAAATGAGTGCCCAAGGATGTGTTTAGGTGAGAGTTATAGGAGAAGAAAAAAGACAATGTGCAATATTTACATCGTAGATTGACAATGACCTGTCCAGCCACATTGTGGGCTACATATACATGAGAAATCACAGTATTGCAAAGACACAGTAATGCAACCTGACTATCAAGACAAGACAACTGAGTTATAAACAGCACACTATTGAATTCAAAACTCACATGAATTGCAACACCACTGACATAATTTAAGCCATCATTTGCCCATGCAATCAGATGTATGTTGGACAAACACATTAGAAAGTGAAGGTTTACACCCTGCAACACTGCAATAGGGTTAAGTGTGGTACCCTGGGCCCCCCTAGGGTGAACATTTTAAGACACTTAATCATTCACCAGAGAGTCTCAAATGGGTGGTTCTTGAAAAGGTTTCATTGGGCCTTCGGGGCGGTGATATAAATTCAGTCCTCAATGTACGTGTAAATATAACTAAATTGGATAAATGAATTAGTCAAGGTGATGTTGATCTCAATGATTACTGTATCTCCACTGTGACCATTTCTTTTTGTACTGTCAAGACCCAGGTCCAGTGGCTTTTGGGTTTCCCTATTGTTTTGCATTGCTCTACGAGCAGGTGTTTACCTGCGAGGGTTATTTGTGGATTTTATGTTCCACCATGTCAGAGAGCGAGACTTTATCATACACTGAGGACTACATAAATAGACTTATTCAGGGACAATCAAGCAGTAATTTTCTATCTTCCAATACTCCCAGTATTGACTTCACATTAAGTGATAAGGTCAGCAGGTTAGAGAGGTGGAAAAGAAACTCATACGCACAAGACTTCATGGCCACCTACTAACGAAATATCTGCAGGCCAATATCATACCTGTAGGCTTGCAAATCAAAAACGACCCTGCAATCTTTGTCGATATTCCTAAGTTTAAAGAAAACTTTAGTTTTGTGGCTAACAACTGCTCTTGCCATTGGATGGTTTTAGGAGTATAAACAGCCATAGAACAAGTTGAGAAACGTTTAAAGGAAATCACTGATCTCAAACGTGAAATCACAGAGGACACAGCATTGACTAATGCAAAGGAGGCTCTGGAATGCTTGGAAAGGACCATCAGGGAGTTTGACACCAATACCCAAGCAAGGAAATTTGATAAACTGTCAAAGGACATCCGATTTTACGATAAAAACGACCTACCCATTCTCTGCAGGAAGATTACTATAAACAGGACGCACAGGGGCATTTTTCAAACAGAGGAAGGGGAGGCTATAGAGGCTACAGAAGATACATGACTTTCTCAGATTCTTCAGGTTCCAACAGCGCTGGAAGTGAGAGTGAGCAACCATGTACAAGCTCCGGCTTCCACTATCAAGACAACAGATACCAACCACCTCAAGGCCCTGCTTTTTTAGGGGATGCCCAGTGGAGACCCACCAGAGGAAGAGGGAACAATTGGAACCAAGGCCTACCGAGAGGCCAGGAGCAGAGAAGCCAGAACTGGGGGGAGGCAGAACATGGGGACAGAAACAAGTTCGCTTCCCCCGGAGAATCACGGGGAAATTCAGACCCACCGGCAACATTACCGTTGGTAGCCAGGGAGGAGAGCCCCATCATCAATTTGTCCACTAATGAACTCTCACAAAATGAAAAGAAGGTTCTCAGCAAAGTACTGTCCTTCGTCCCAACCTTTCTCCCAAACCAGTTCAACATCAAAGCAGAACTACATCGTTTTTTCCGGAAGATCAGACTCAGATATTTTTTCAGACATTCTCCTTCACTCCCATCAACCTCCCACACAGGTCTAAGAGTGCCATCTACATTCATACCACCCACACACTCTATGTCTCACAAGATACTGGCATGCAAGAGTGTTGTCCTCAGGGATGTGATGAAGATATGCTCCAATAAACGATACATAAAATAAAACATAACAAGACTTGAACGTGAAGCATTGAATTCTCTCAGGGAAAATTGGCACATTGTGATCAAACCAGCGGACAAAGGTGGTGCAATTGTAATCCAGGACACCATGGATTACAAATCCGCAATCTGCACACAATTGAGAGATGGTATAAGCTACACCCAATTGTATGCAGATCAAACCAAAGAAATCAGTAAATTGATTTTGAAAATCAAGGAAGGGGGCGCAAACAAGGTTTCCTATCAGATCTGGAATAAAACTACCTCAACCAGAAACAACCTCACCTTCCGACAATTTACACCCTCCCCAAAGACCACAAAAATTTGGATTATCCACTGGGGCGTCCTATAGTTTCATGGTGTGGATCATTAATGGAGCCACTGTGTAAATATGTGGATTTTTTTCTGAAACCCTGTGCGGAGGCAACAAAAGCACATCTACGAGATACTATGGAGACCATCAGTCTGGTGGACCATCTGCCTTTTGACCCCACATGCCAACTACTTGTTACCATGGATATCGTTTCTTTGTATACGAGCATCCCACAGTTGCCTGCTTTGAAAGTTATGGGTAGAGTGCTTCATAAGAGACCTCAACCTGCCCAGGTCTCAACCGACTTCATCATGAAACTACTGGAGGCAGCTATGATGAAAAATGTCTTCTTTTTCCAAGAAGATTACTTCTTTCAATCCAAGGGAGTTGCCATGGACGCGAGCTTCGCACCGGTTCTGGCCATTCTATACATGGACGATTTTGAGAATTCATTTGTCTATAACAAGGCCAACCCCTACATTAACCATATAACCTTCTGGAAGCGTTATATAGATGATGTCCTGCTCATCTGGACGGGGAGCTCCACAGAACTCGAGACCTTTCATACATGGCTGAATGACACATTGACGGACATCAAGTTCACGATGCATTCTGACCCCAAGACAATTGACTTTTTGGACATTTCCATTAAAGTGGAACACGATTCCCTGTACACAAACCTTTTTAGGAAAGAAACACACTACTGAGATACAGCAGCCATCATCCTAAAGGCTTGAGGGACAATTTGCCATTTGGGCAATTCTTGAGAATTCAAAGGAATTGTACACATAAAGATGATTACTTTGAAGAATCCGAAGGTTTGCTCAATCGCCTTATTGAGAGGGGATACTCAAGTAAACTAGTGAAACGAGCTTGGAAAAGGGCGTGGTTCAATCTGAGGCAGACTTTACTAACACCAAAACCACGAACCAATGACCCCTCGAACAAAATTATATGTGTCACCACCTACTGCACCCGCAGCAATGATATCAGACGCATCGTGAATAACCACTGGAAAGTAATCTCTGACGATATTGAGTTAGTTGACCCACCTTTGCATTCATTCAAAAAGGGCAGGAGTAACCCTGGCGGAGTTCGCGGAGTTGCACTACGCGGAACACCGCGAAGTGCAAAAAAAACTCTGTCGCACTACGCAGAGCTCCGCGAGTGGCGGAGTATAATAGAAAAATGCCGTTCGCGGTGATTGCACAGTGCCGGATGCTTGTCCGCACTGTGCAATCATTGCGAACGGCACCATGCACAGCGCAAGCTTTCCTTTTCTGCCGCTCGAGTAGATTTTTACTCGAGCGGCAGCTTTCTCAACGTGAACGGGCAGTTTCTCAACGCGAGCGGTCGCCAGCATACGCGACCACTCGCAATGAGAAACCTGACCCCCGCGTTGAGAAATTTCACTGGGATGTTGATTTTCCACGCTCGCCAACTTGATGTTGACAATCGCGAATGAGGAAAAATCTCGCCGGGAAGTTGATTTTCCTCGCTCGTGGTCGCCAACTTGACGTTGACGAACGCGAGCGAGGAAACAAACTACGCTACGCAACGCGAAGCGGAGTTTTTGGGAGCTCCGCGGAGTGCAGAAAACTCCGCAAACTCTGCGAGCAGAGTGGTGTTCACCGCCCAGGCCTAGGCAGGAGCGTATGACACCATGTGGTCCGCTAGCATCTGGAGACCCCTCCACAACCCTCTATTTGGACAATCTGGCACCTACCTAAGATCTTGGGCCATTACAAATGCAGCCATTGTAAGGCATGCAGCCTGACTATCGAGACAAGACTACTGAGTTATAAACAGCACACTGTTGAATTCAAAACTCACACGAATTGCAACACCACCGATGTAATTTATGCCATCATTTGCCCATGCAATCAGATGTATGTTGGACAAACACCCCAGAAAGTGAAGGTTCGCATCCTGCAACACTACAGTAAGGTTAGGTGTGGTACCCTGGAGGCCCCTTGGTTGAACACTTTAAGATACTTAATCATTCACCAGAGAGTCTCAAATGGGTGGTTCTTGAAAAGGTTTCATTGGGCCTTCGGGGCGGTGATATAAATTCAGTCCTCAATGTACGCAACTGTAAGTGGATGCACTCTCTGAATACGGTCCATGATCGTCTAAACGAACTAGATGCTACCACTGCACCATTGTCGTGCCTCAACAATGATTGAACTGAATTATATATGTACAGGCACACCTCTATGTAATACCATGACATATCCACAATTGTCCATATGTGTATGCTATATAGAGTTATTCTCTTTGTCCTGTTAGGTGATTTTCAGTATCATACATCTGCAGCATCAATGTTTTTAATTGGTGTAAGTGTTTGAAATACGTTAATAGATTTGTGTTACCGTTCATTAGAATTGCCATAACACTGTATTAATACTTATGTGCAGATACCTTGGCGCTATATCCTTCATACACCAACATTACTGTTGTTTATCATTGGCTGTTGAGGATATATTCATCGTGTTTTTATCCGTGCATATGCCAACATTATTGTTGTTTATCATTGGCTGTTTGTCTAGAAAAATTGTAATTTGTCATAGGACAAGAGTGGCGACTGCGCATGACAATCTCAATACCAGTACACGATGTGCAGATACCTTGGGGATATATTCATCGTGTTTTTATCCTTCCTACGCCATCATTATTGTTATTTATCATTGGCAGTTTGTCTAGAACAATTGTAATCTGTCATAGGATATAAGTGCCGACTGCGTATGATAAATCTCGTTGCCGGAGCAAGATAATAATAATAATAATAATAATAATACTGGAGCTTATAAAGCGCGACAGCTACCCCAAGCAGGGGTGTCCCGGCGCTGAAGCAGCAGGTAATAGCGACCAGAGCGAGCACCGGGGTCCATCGAAACCCTATTGATCTGCCATAAAGAGCCACGTTTTCAGGGTCTTTCTGAAACAGGATTCTGACTTAACCTGTCGCAGGGATCCCGGTAGAGCATTCCACAGTGAGGCCGTTCTGACTGTGAATGCTCTGCCGCCCAAGCGTGATTTCGCAAAGCGTGGAGTGCGCAGCAAATTATGAAAATTGGATCGCAACGTACGATTTTGCTTATAGAGGCACAGTCTTTCCTTCAGATAACCAGGGCATTTTCCGTTGAGGGCCCGGTAGGCCAATGTCATGGCCTTAAATTTAATTCTTTTCTCCACTGGAAGCCAGTGAAGCTTCTGTAGATGCGGAGAGACATGGTGTCTAAATGGTATGCGACGCACCAGCCTCGCAGCCGCATTCTATATCATCTGAAGGCGACAAATGGCGTAGTTGGGAAGGCCAAGATATAGGCTATTTGCGTAGTCCAGCCTAGATGTAACTGTGGCATGGACTACTGATTTGCAGCAATCTTCCGGTAGGAAGTGTAGGACTTTCCGGAGATTTTTTAGTATACTGAAACAGGTTGCAGAAACCTGCTGTATTTGGGCTGAAAAAGAGAGGTCCGCCTCCCATCTCACCCCTAAATTTCGGATATGTGTGGCAGGGGATGGTGGTGGACCCATTTCTGACGGCCACCATAATTCAGAGTCTGGCACTGGGTCTATCCCGAAGAACAGAACCTCTGTCTTCCCCGCGTTAAGCTTTAGTTTATTCGAGTTCATCCATAGAGCTATATCGCGCAGACAGCCCTTGAAGTTCTTGAAGGCATCTGTCGTCCGCTCTTTAAATGGAAAAACCAACTGGGTGTCGTCAGCGTAAGAAATCGCCTTCACTCCCCAGTTGGCAATCAGGGAAAACAGTGGAGCTAGATATAGGTTAAAAAGCAAAGGACTCAAAGCTGAGCCCTGGGGGACACCACACCAGAGCTGTTTTGGTTTAGATTCACACGGTTGAAGGGCAACTCTCTGAGTACGCCCGCTCAGGTAGGATGTTAGCCAGGTCAGCACTTTCCCACCACAGCCCACACCTTGTAGTCTCTGGATCAATATGGTGTGGTCGACAGTGTCGAACGCGGCTGACAGATCCAGGAGCACCAGCAGTGCTGATGCTCCTGAATCCAACGACCATCTTACTGAAGGAGAGCGATCTCCGTACTGAAACCCACCCGGAAACCAGATTGTGTGTCGTGCAAAGCACTATTCTGCTCAATAAAAGTGGTCAGTTGGCGCTGGACCAACTTCTCCAGCATTTTTCCTAGGGTGGGGAGCAGAGAGATGGGTCTAAGATTGCTGAGGTCGCCTGGGTCGCCATTTGGTTTCTTACGCAAAGGGAGAAGTGTTTCATGTTTCCATTGATCAGGGAAGCTGGCTGTATCTAGGGAGGTATTCCAAATGTGAAGTAATCCGCCCATCAGGGAGGGAGCTAGCATTTTCCACAATTTGGGAGGGCAAGGATCATCTGGGGCGCCAGAGCGGCATTTTTGGATTTCAGCTAGCGCATCCTGCGGCAAAATCGGTGTGAAGTTGGTGAACGGAAGAACCTCACCCATACCCTGTGGAAGATCCGATTTCTCAGTTGCCTCAGGGGGCGAGAAGGAGTCGTAGACCTTTAAAATTTTGTTATCAAAATGACTAGCAATTTTTTCACACAAGGCTAGGGATGGAGTCATTCCAGTCTCTATTGCCTTGGGTTTGAGAAAGGTTTGGACTACTTTAAAAATCTCTGTACTGGCGTGGTCAGCATTGTGGATGCGTGTCACAATATAGTCCCGCCTGGCTGCTTTTAGAGATTTGTGAAAATCTTTTAATTCTTTTTTGTAGGTTCCCTTAGCTAGATCGCAGTAGCGCAGCCTCCACTGGCATTCCAGTTTTTTGCACCTACTTTTTAATTCTTTGAGGGCATCGGAGAACCAGGGAGCATAGGGGGACAGTCTGGTAGATTTTACTACTCTGACCGGCGCAACTGACTCCACAGCAGTGGCAATCCATTGATGTATAGCAACTGCATCTATGTTGGGGTCAGAGGATAGGCGGGGGTAATTGTCCTGCAGAATAGTGCTTAGTGAAGCTTCAGACAGGTTCTTCCAATTTCTTTTTGAATAATTCGCGTGTCTTTAGCTTGACCCGGCTTTGGCAGGGTAATCGAAAAAGGGATCAGATAGTGATCTGACCAGACCAGCGGGGACGGGGTCTCTATATCGATGGTAGTGATATTAGTGAAGACTAAATCCAGGGTGTGCCCTGCTTTATGGGTCGGGGAGGACACCTGTTGTACAAGATTGGCACCTGCTAAAGAAGCAACCAATTGCATTGCTTGTGGACAGTTCGCGTCGTCCACATGCAGATTGAAGTCTCCCAGGACAATAAAATTGGTATACCGTACCGATTTTTGAGCGATATAATTGCACAGAGTCTGGGATGCAGTCATTGCACAGTCAGGTGGTCTATAAATCAAAATGCCCGCTAGGGCGGATGAGGGTTTGATTTGTATACAAAAATTAAGCCCTTCAATGCCCTGTACAAGAAGAGGGGCAGAGGACATAAGCTCCCACGAATCTTTAAAAATAATAGCCACCCCACCCCCCCTTTTTCCGCCTCCTCGATTGGCGTAGCACATTTTGAACCCTGGAGGGGTAGCTAGTGCAATAGTTGACATCACGTCCGTGTTTAACCAGGTTCCAGTTAAAAACACAACATCCCAAGTAGCCTCAATTAAAATTGACCAGACATCCTCCGCATGCTTGGGCAGTGATCTGCAATTGACGAGGCACGCCTTGATTTTAGAGTTGCCCTCGTTCGCCAAGCCCCGGGGGAGTACCTTACTCAAATTGGAGGCCTTAACCTGATTCAAAAGCTGATCGCAAGTGCCACATCTAAGCAGCAGTGAGGATTTAGCTAAGTCAATCAGGTGTGCTCCTGGGCAGATTAAGCCTTGAAGACGCATCAGGTCGTCTCGCGACCAACAAATGGCATTACCTCTCCCACAACCGGCAGCATGGCCGGCGCAGGCCGTGATCCGGTCGCGGACGGGCGCAGACGGGCTTGCCTTCGGCGCGCCTTCGGTGAGCCGGCGGCGCGCCCGCTGAGCGCGGCTGGCAAGCCCTCTGAACCATATACCCGGGGGCCGGAAGTGAGGAGCAATGTGGGCAGAGCCGCATTTGTCCCTCCGTTCAATCGGCACTGTTTGCCGTGACGGACCGGGGACCGCGAAAATGGGCAGAAACAAACAACACAGGTAAAAGTCAAAAATAAATATTTCTGTTTAAAAGTTTAAAAGTTTAAAAGTAAAGTTCAAGCAGTGCAATAGCAGCGAGTCAAGACACAGTAGCTGGCCTCACGGCGCGCATATACAAAGTGCTGCGCGGTGGCAAGCCCTCTGAACCATATACCCGGGGGCCGGAAGTGAGGAGCAATGTGGGCGGAGTCGCGTTTGTCCCTCCGTTCAATCGGCACTGTTTGCCGTGACGGATCGGGGACCGCGAAAATGTCCAGACCTACGTATTGTCCTTACTGGGTGGCAATATTATGTATGTAAAACCTCCCTTGATGTGTCCAACTCCGACGATTCAATCATCATCGACTACATGACTAGTGATAACATTCGTTCTTTCGGAAGCACTGTATCTTTTAGCTACAGGCCACGACTACAGGCGTTCATTCATTCTCAAACTGATTACTCACTTCCATCGTACATGAATGACACGTCATTTTTTGATCTGACACCCGCCACGTCGGGGCATCAGTGTCAACATCCAGCGGCTGATCGCTTAATGTGCGCATTCATCGTGTGCACGTTAACCATTCGGCTGTCTATATTTAACAGGCAGCTGAGCAGCCCCGCACAATAGAGAGTCGGGTTTTGCGAACGTGCGCGGAGGTATGTCTTACTCTGACCTAGTGTTGCCTCTGGATATTCCTGTTTTAAGTCTTGAGGAGGACCTCCAGGCCCGTAATCTCGTTTTTTGTCCTCTTATGTTAGATCGCTTGGGATTAACTCCTTTTCCTGGACCACACGGCTGCATCCGATTAATTGAGAATAAATTTCTCGCCCACACCACAGAATTTATTGACAAGATCATATGCCGAGTAAGTCTGCTAACTTTTGTCAGGCCCCCTTGGACCCCAATATATTTTACGTCCTTGGTTAATCAGTTTCTGATATGCTTTCTGATTAATTTCCAGCACGTTTTAGCCACAATTCATATGCGAGCGCTTGCCTCCCTGATATAGAAGCCTACAGGCCCACCACTGCGAGTGGATCCACCCAGACTTTTAAGGTGGAATTAAAGGTGAACATACATTGTTTTTTTGAATAATTACATTAATTCATCGCTTCCATCACCTTTAGTAATATGGCCAATTTATTTTAAACAATCCATAAGTGTCTCCTCACGTCCTGATGAAGACCCTACCTTAAGGATCAAACCTCCCTTCATCTATTGGGGTCAAAATGTTGGCGTCTCATTGTTTGTACCTGTACCAAGGTTACTTCCACGTATAGACAGCAGCAATTGATTTACTGTGTCTTTGCAATACTGCGATTTCTCATGTATATGTAGCCCACAATGTGGCTGGACAGGTCATTGTCAATCTACGATATAAATATTGCATATTGTCCTTTTTCTTCTCTTATAACCCTCACCTAAACACATCCTTGAACACTCATTTCTCTTCCTCTTGGAGCACCTTAGTACAAGTATTTGGATGTTTTGCAAATCATAATACTGATGTGAGTGTATTTAAAAATAATTAAATTGGATACTTGATTTATTCAAGGTGATGTTGATCTCAATGATTACTGTATCTCCACTGTGACCATTTCTTTTTGTACTGTCAATGACCAAGGTTCAGTGGCTTTTGGGTTTCCCCATTGTTTTGCATTGCTGCAGGAGGGGAGTCAGTTGGAGGGGGATAAGTGGCGGCAGGGATGGGCACTGGTATGTCACATAATTGCTTGCTTATTGACAATTATTATTATACTCACTAGCTAGTATCAGGCAGTCATCAACTTGTGACCATGAACCCCCCAGCTTTACCAGCTGCAGCTTTGGTTGAGTTATTATGGCCTTTTCTATCTGCAACTCACCAAAAGCTCACATAATGAGTGTCCATGGCTTGAGAGAAACATAAAGGAATGGAAGCTTAAAAGAAAGGAAAATGGTATATGAGTAAAAGGGTGTGTGGGTGGGTGAAGGGATGGATGGGATAAGAATGGCTGGAAGAAAGGGTTGATATTGAATGGATGGATAATGAGAGAAAGTAAAGCTGAATCATGATGGCTATGGGTGAATCAGAATGAAAGGATGAATGAATATTGGGATTGCTTGGATGAGTAAGCAAGGCAGCTCTTCTCATGGAGAGGGGCATGCGGCTCATCTTCTTTGCTTACATTGTTTATGTAGGGTTCTCAAATTTATGGTTCAAAGTGGGGGGTGTTTTTTAAATTTTTGTTCGGCTCCCTTGACTCACTGTTTTTGATAAGCGAGGCAGATGTATCCCATCCATTATTCATACCCCCCTGCCCCGTCCATGGAATTTTGCCACCTATGACCTAAGTGCAGTATGGTTCAATTCGGGACTGCAGTGTTGGCTGTGCAATGTACATCTGCTTCAGTTAATACGGCATTTGCAAAATTTTCAATGCATTGCAAACCGAACACACAAGGTGTGTTTCCCTTTAACCACTCAGTCACCTCTTAGTACTTCACTCCTTTAGTTTTTCCTAAGTTTTTCTATCCTAGCCCACCAAAAATTGAAAAATCCATTCTTGGCATGTGCTACATTTGATTTTATAGCCATGTGAAGTGATTCCAAAATATATTTTAAGGTTTCCCATAACAGATTTATTTTATGCCTGTTCAGAGTTTTCCCTTTCAACTTCCGCCAACTAGTACAGTGACTGAATAAGACAAAGATGACAAAATGATGATCAGTGTAGTGACCCCTCTATTCTATATCAAAAGCTCTACCCTGCCCACCTAATCCCTCTACACTGCCATGCAGTAGAGTAAGTCAAGTTTCTTTTCCTTACTTCCCAGCGAATGAATTTGTAGGAAAAAATATGTGGTGGTGGATGATGCCAGTAACTGCATGATTTGATGCCAAATTTGTCATATGGAATACGCTGTGACGAACGTGCCAAATGCAATCTATATAGCCCGTTCCTTTCCCTTTAGTGCAGTGCATCATTTTCCCCACGTCTACTCACAGCAGACAGGATAATATCCACATTCCATACTGAGGTGTGTGACGTAGTATCTTATTGATTATTCATCTGCCTCTTTGGAGTCAGGGTAGAAAGAAAAAGGCATTTGGAGAAGAGCGGGGACAGTGGAATTAAAAATAGATAACTGTCAACTACAGCTGCCCCAGCTGCAGACAGTTAGCAATGAGCATGGCTCCGTTAATTTAGCACAATGTGCAACTTGTACTCCATAGTGCAGAATGCCTTTACCGATTAATGAGAGGTAATTTATTTTTCCACTCAAAGTGTCTGTTTAGTTACTTGAAAAGCCTTTAGAAGAAAAAAATCAAATCACTGTTTTTTTTAATCCAGCGTTATTCTTATTCTATCTAATACTTTTCTGCCAAACATTCAGTGCTTTTTATGCGAGGCATGTGTGGGTAAAACATAAAATTGGCCTTGTGACTCTCCTAATCATAATCAAATCAAGTTCCAATGGCCCTTGGGGACCATCAATGTACTGCTACTGCACCACCCACTAATTCAAAACAATTATTTGCACAGAGTATTATTTACAATTTGTCTTTTTTTGTTTTCTCAATGTAGCTACTCCTGCTGGTCCACCCATACCACCCACCAGGCAGGACCATATCCAGCAGGAATACAGTAGGACGACACTTTGCTGTAAAGATTGTCAAACCAACTGCAGCACATCATGCTACAGCGCTGGAACAGAAACTCCGGTAAAATAGGTCCGACTTGGTACCTTCCATTTCATGCAGATGGCTATGCAAATTCTAAGAATCCGACCGCATCCACAAAAGAAAAAGGAGGAGGTCCAATGCTAAACTTTTTCCCAGCTTCCCATTGTACAAACATGTGGTTAGGTGGTTTAGCTCATAGGACCATCCTCAAGCATATTATTATTTTTTTTTGTTTAATATGTTTATTAGGTTTTATACAAAACAAAACATGAGACTCCATACTGCAATGTTACAATATCAATAACCCACTGTATACAAAGGTTATTATTACCATGTGTCCATCGGTCAGTGATCAGAAATTGCCAGTGAAATCATATTTACGTTCCTCGCTCCTCATTCCACCAATCTATAGCTCCATCCAGAACAATCCTGACAGTGCACAAAAATGTGGTGTATCATCAGAGTGTTCTCCTCGCTACACGCCAACCTGGAGCAGGTGTTGGTCAGTCGCCTACGTGACTCCCCCGGCAGCAATCGTGCCTTCCCCTTTGGTTGCCAGGTAAGTTTTATACAGTTCCCAAAAAAGTTTCGGTCTGTTCCGTGGCGGCAGCAGATCACTAAAGTTTTCCACTTGAGTGCTACAGTATAACATGTCCCTTGACCACTGAGCCAATGTGGGAGGTGGACCTCGTATGCAGCAGGTCGCTACCCTTCTTTTGGCCAGTAACAAACCCATATCAACCAGTCGCCGTACCCCCTTAGGTACCTTCCTAGAGTAGTCCAGCAGTGCAAGGGCAGGTTCAGGGGCTAGCGGCTGTTCAGCCATGCGACCCAGTTCTCCAAAAACGAATTCCCAAAAGTTAGAGATCCCCAGGCAAGACCAGGCTAGGTGAAAGAAATCAGTTGTCCGTGCTTTACACCGGTCACAAGTCGGCTCGTCCCTCAATCCATACCTATGAAAGCGTTCTGGGGTGTAGTAAACCCTGCTAAGAAATTTAAAGTGGATCAATCTGTGTCTCCCGTTCAGGGAGATGCGCTTTGTGCTAGTGCAGCAGTATGACCACATAGCATCATCTATGTCCCGTTTCAGGTCGCGCTGCCAGGCTAATCGCGCCTTAGTGTAGTGATGTTCCCTATCTGACATAGAGAGTTGGCAAATTTTAGACACTATTCTAAAGGGCGACTTTGCTGTTATAACGTAGGACAAGGCCGGTAGATCTGGGGGTTCTAGCATATCCTCTCCCAGTACGTTCAGTAATGCGTGGCGTGTTCTATGGAATTGGAATTGTGTAAGTGGAGTAGGTGTGTCGTCTTCGGACCCCATGTCGTCCCAGCTCTTAGCTACGCCATCTACAAAGAGATCCCTTACGGTCTGCACCCCCAGTGTGCTAAGTGCATTCGTAACCCCTTTGTCTTTACACGGCAGCAGCCAACAGCACCAGTCCAGCCGAGCAAAGGGAGAGGAAAGGATAGCGCCTGCCTGTAACTGCAGTAAATAGTGCCAAGCGTGTGTTGTCGTGTTAATTGAGTCGAGGATCTCCGTCCGTCTGTCAGGGGGTGTGAACATCAGAGCCGGCAGCGACAGACGGGCCACAACCACAGACTCTATGCGAAGGTGTGGAATGTCCAAGGGACCATGTATCCAGTAGTATGCATGCGCTCCCTGCGCAGCCCTATAATATAAATCAAAGTCTGGCGCACCCAGCCCGCCCATAGAATATGGCAGTGTGAGGACCCGCCACCGGACACGTGCCTGTTTGCCAGCCCAGGCTAATTTTACCATTAGTGACTTAAGGCGTCGGAAGAACACCTGGGGCAGAACCATGGGGATATTTGTGAAAAGGAACAGAAAACGAGGCAGGACCACCATTTTCATAATGGAAACCCTGCCCAACAAAGACAACAGCAATTTAATCCATTTGGCTACATCATCTTCTAATTTACTAATTGCGACCCCATAATTTTCCCTGAACACTACCTCTGAGTCAGTGTGCACCCTAATGCCTAAATATCTCACCGCCTCCTTGGACCACTGCAACGGGTATTCTGGCTCAAACTCTACCGTGGCCGGCGTTAGGGGGAATATAATAGATTTTGTCCAGTTAACTCGCAGGCCAGATACTGTGCCGAAAAGCACCACTTCTCGAAGGACCTGGGAAAGGTTACTTTCCGGATTCCTAACGTACAATAGTGTGTCATCAGCATAGGTAGAGACAATTAACTCGTAGCCCGGGAACCGAATGCCTTTGTGTTTATGATATTCTCTAAGCGCACAGGCCAGTGGTTCAGCCACCAGAGCATACAAAATGGGCGACAGTGGGCAGCCCTGTCTTGTACCTCTGGAGATATGAATTGGGTCCGTCACCAAGTTGCCTATTTTGACCCTGGCAGTGGGAGCGTTATACAGAACCCTCACCAACTGTAGAAAAACTGGCCCTAAGCCCATCCTTGTGAGTACATGTCTCATAAAGGGCCATTCGACAGAGTCGAATGCCTTTTCCATAACTAGAAAGACAGCTTCTGCTGGTATTTCCGGTCTGGCATGCTGTAGAGCGCCAAACACCGTGCGCAAATTATAAGTCAGGTTTCTGCCCGGCACAAACCCCGCCTGCTCCGGCGCCACCAAAGTCGGCACCATGGGAATCAAACGGTTTGCCAGTATTTTTGCAAATATTTTTGTATCTACGTTCAGCAGGGAGAGTGGTCGGTATGATGCACATTCTTCCGGTGGCTTACCAGGTTTAATAATTGCAACTATAATTGCTTCTCTCAAGGAGGGTGGCATTGTGCCTGAAACACACATATCATCAAAAAGCGCGGCCAGCTGTGGCACTAATAACTTGAGAAATGCCTTATAGAAGGTCACCGTCAATCCGTCAGCCCCAGGCGCACTCCCCGCTTTCATTTTTGAGAGAACTAAAAGTATTTCCTCCTTCTCAATGGGTCGCATGAGGAACTCACGACGAGTGTTTGTTAGCCTTGGCAGTTTAATATGTGTGAGGTAATCTAGAATGCGCTCCTCTGAACTTCCGCAGCGAGAGGCATATAGGTCAGAATAATATTGTCGGAACCGGTCCGCTACGTCCGCCTCCTCTGTTAGGGTGTCTCCTTCTGCTGATGTGATCTCAGTCACAACGGTCTTATCCCATCGTTTTTTGAGTAGTTGGGCTAATACTGCCACTGGGCGCTCACCCTCTCCATATGTTCGCGCAGTGGCGTATTTGCCAAGGTGTTTTATCTCTGTAACAGCCGCCTCATGATACGCTTCTAGCGTGGCTTTGATCTCCTGTGTGACTATTTCATCTGGTCTGATCTGTTGAGTCTTTTCTAGGGTCATGAGTTTCTGTTCGAGATTAAAAAGACGCTTGCGAACCGACCGAAGAACACCCGAATGCTTAGAGATAGCTACCCCTCGTATATACACCTTAAACGCTTCCCAAACAACCTGAAAGCTGTCTACCGAACCCACATTAGTCTCAAAGAATATTTCGATTGCTTTGGCCAGTTCTTCCTCAAACACAGCATCGAGCAATGAATATGGTGGGAATCTCCAGGTGAAAGGTGGAATAGGTTTCCTGGGGGAGTCCATCACCAATAGCAACGGGGAGTGGTCGGAATATGTATGGGGAAGCACCTTACACATACGAGTACTTTCGGTTAACTGCCTAGCTGCAAACCAGTAATCTATTCTAGTGTGTAGATCATGATAGGCTGAGTAATGTGTAAACCCACCACTATTTGGATACCGTTGGCGCCATACGTCACTTAGGTCAAATCACACCAAAGCGCCTTCCATTGCCCTAGCTGCCGTAGTGATACGTCTCTCCGGGCCTCCTGATCTATCCAGTGTCGGGTCTCTGACTAAGTTAAAATCCCCACCCCAAAGGAGCTGACCACCTCTGTGCAAGCTTACCGTGTCAGACAGCGTTCAGTAAAAGTCAGGGTTATCGTAATTCGGGCCATAGACATTGACTAGAATGAGGTCCAGACCTTCCCCTTACACCGGGTAATAACAAATCTACCCTCTCTGTCCATTTCTAAAGGCTCCAGTGTTAGTGCCGCTCTAGGATTCACCCAAGTTAAGACCCCTGTGCATGAGTGGTAAAACCTGCTGCATGTATGTTGCCATGTAGTCCTCTGTTACGTAACATAGGGCTGTCCAGAGGGAGATGCGTTTCTTGCAGCAGTGCAATGTCAATGTTATGTCTAGTCACGTAGCTCAGGACTTTACGAATTTTCCTGTGGTCGTTAAGCCCTCGAACATTCCAGGTGAGCGCACTTATTGTTTCTAAGCCTATGTCCCTGCGGGACCCACCAGTATCTGTCATGGGGTATGTCTTGCCTGATTCGTCTGACCCATCGGTACTTCACATAGTGTGTGCGCTGTCTGTGTGTCATCACAAAGTGCAAAAGAAGCTAAAAAAAACATTGCAAGTCTCATTGCCCCCCTCCCCCCTCCCACGCCAGGCCATTCACAACTGTGCCTGGGCGATGATCTCCCTCAGACCCCCCAACAATCAAAATATGCTTGAATGCAGAATCAAGTATCCCGAACTCAGGTACCCTACCCCCCCAACAAAACTCAAACAGTGTGATTCACTCGTGGGCGGATGTTGCTCGCCGGGCATGCGTATGTGCAGTAGCTAGTCCCTGCACATGTTCCACACCACCGCCAGTATCAGAAGTATGTCTGCTAACTAAGACGAACCCTGCGTTTGTATCCTAGAACCTGATTTATCATTGAAAACATGCCCCCCACCCCCATCTCTGAGTATCCTGAACAATATGCTGACTGCGTCAAGGCTCCAGCACACAATGTAAAACATTCCCACAATAGACCAAGTTCCCAGTTGCGCTCGCAGGACAAATCCAGGCAGGCATCACTGTGGGACTTGAAACTGGAAATCTAGGGAGGTCAAGGTCAGTCTTGTTCGTCAAGGCGACTTCCGATGGCTCCTTCCAAGGTGCCCCGCTCTGGGCTAGCTCGTTGCTCCCTGGCCCACTCCTTCAAGGCTTTCTGCAATGTCTTAGGGTCTGAAGATACGCGAGTGGCCATTCCTAGTCACCCGGAGTCTGGCCGGGGAGAGCATGGCGTAGTCTATGTGTTGGTCCCTCATCTGGCGTTTCAACGGCGCAAACTGTCTGCGCGCCTCCTGGACGCGAGCCGTGAAGTCCGGATACAATGAGACATTGGCCCCTTCATACTGCAAGGATTGCTTGTCTCTAGCTGCTGACAGTGCCGAGTCTCTGTCCCGATAGTTCAGTAGTCTCACGATTATAGGTCTTGGAGCGGCACCGGGGGCAGGACGAGGACCCAGGAAACGGTGCGCTCTTTCTACCACAAACATAGTGGAAAACGTGTCACTGCCCAGGAGCGTAACCAAAAACTTCTCAACATACTTTTCCATGTTGCCTGTTGGTGTTGATTCTGGAATGCCTGTAATCCTCAAGTTGTTGCGTCGTGAACGCGCTTCCAAATCTTCTGTTTTGTCCTGGAACACCTGCAGCACTTTACCCATCTGTTTGTGGTCCGTATCCATTGTCGTCTGTGCTTCCTCTACCTCTGTAACTCTGCGTTCCGCCATGTCAAGCCACTCGGCATGCTTATTCAGTCTCTCAGACATCCTGTCCATACGATACGAGAGTGAGTCTATTTTAGTGCCCAACCCTGCGAGGCTTCCCTGTAAGCTTTTTTCCATAGCCACCAGCATAGAGCGTATGTCACCGTCCAGCTCTTCCTGCGGCAGGTCCGGCGCAGGTTCACCCTCTTCGGTTGCATTGTCTCGCCCCTTTCACTTCCTTTGATCAAACGTAATCTGGGGTTGGTTTTTGTCCACTCTGCCCATCTTACTTAGACCACTATTTCAAGCTGCCAGCACAAACACCGAGCTCCAGAGCTGTTAGAGTTAGCGAGTTCCCCTCCGGGCAATCAGACCTCCTGCACTATGCCACCACTTGCAAGTTGCAGGGGCCATCTGCAGTCATCTCAGCACTATCCCCTACTGTAGTGAGCAGTAGGCAGAGTCCCAACCAAACAGCTGGTACGCTCTGGAGCTAACCAAATGCGGCAAAATGTTCACACCCAGTCTCCCGCCAGACGCTCCAGGCCAGCAGCGGTCTACCGCAATTGTCTTAGACGACAAAATGGCCGACTCTCACTCACAATCGATTCGCGGCCATGCTGCCGTGCCTGTTACTCACTACGGGTCCAGGTGCAATGCAGGCCAGTCGTTTCAACAGCTCGCCTCCAAAGAATTGTTGTCCCCCAGCTGATGACTGTTCAGAGGGGGACCGGCAGACCGCAGCACCTCGGTTCCGCAATGCCGCCCACTCCCACGGCAGTATGGTGGAGGCGCCGGCGTGTCCTTTACTCCTCGATCGCAGTGGGAGGTCGATGTGCTCCCGTCCGCTTGCAGCAGGGTAGACGCAGTCCGGTTCCCGCCTGCCCCCGATCCTCTGCTATCCCCCACCCAGCAGGGGGGCTCTGCAGCAGTAGCACGGACACGAAGCTTCAGCCCGCTCACTCTGCCTCACCGCAGACCGGGGCTCCGTACTCGCTGTTAGGCCGCGGCAACTCGTGTTCAGCTGTCCCGCACAGCGGGGGAGTGGGGAGTTCAGGAGCAGCTCAATCTGCTCCTCAGCATCACCCGACCCAGTCAGCGGGAAAAGCAGGTCCGTCGCTCGTCACAGACACAGGATAATTAACGGATAGTGTGGCGGTATCCCGGAGCCGAGTGCTCAAGCGGCCATCTTTGCGGCTCGCAAGCTCCGCCCCCCTCAAGCATATTATTAAACTGATATCTCATCCATCCATGCAAGCCTATGACAAAGGCACACTGGCTAGATCCACAAAATAGATGCCAATCAGTGCCACATGGTCATAACAACCAGCAAGAAGGCATGGCTACAACAAAGAAGAAATGCAGGCCTATGGCAAAAGCACACTGGCTGGCTACACAAAATGACCACAAGCCACATGGTCAAACAACAATAACCATCAAGGAGGCATGGCCACAACATAAAACATATGCAGGCCTATGGCAAAAGCACACTGGCTGGCTACACAAAATGGCCACCAGCCAGGTGGTCACAACAACAACAACCAGCTAAAAGGCATGGCCACATAAAAGAACACATACAGGCCTATGATGAAAGCACACTGGCTGGTACACAAATGACATCCAGCCATATGGTCACAACAACAATAACCATCAAATGGCATGGCCACAACAAAGAAGGCATGCAGGCCTATTGGCAAAAGCACAACGTCGGTGGCTACACATAATGTCCAACAGCCATAGGGTCAAACAACAGCAACAAACAGCAAGGAGGCATGGCTACAACAAAGAAGACATGCAGGCCTATGGCAAAAGCACACTAGCTGCCTACACAGAATGGCCACCAACCACATGGTCAAACAACAAGCAGGAGGCATGGAAAACAAAGAACACATACAGGCCTATGGACACTGACTATACAAAAAAAGGCCCCTGGCCACAAGGCATAGGGAACACAGACACATGGTGGCCTATGGCAAACAGACACTGGCCAGACAAAGGAGGCATGGTAACACGAGAGAAAACAGCATTATTCTGCAATGCCAAAAATGCAAATCAACTGGGCTAAAACATTTTACAACACACATCCTCCAAAGGCATCAAATATATTACCCACCTATACTTTATTTGTAGAAAAAACATGAAATACATCAAAAACCACATTTTGTAATTTAATCCAATGCCATCCAAGGCCTAAATTATGTTTCAATTCAACAGACACCACAGAAAAAGTTGTTTCATGCACCCATGACTAGTACAGGGCCTACTGGCTGGAAGGCCCATTGGCAGACCAGGCCACACAGTGAATTAAATTAATATTGCTAATTTGTTAAAAAAAATAGAGAAAATGTACTAAACTGTGCTACATTTTTCTTTTACAAAAGAAGAAAAATTACATGCAAAAATATAATAAACCACTACTGAAACTGCAGGCCACCCACCAAAATATGTTTAAAATTTGAATAAAAGTACAAATAAATCCTGGTGCATGCCTCTAATCAAACAAACAACACCCACATACAACAGCTGTTGAACTTACTGCTGAAATCTCCTCGCCCGTTATATGGCGTCGAACCTGGCCAAAAACCGGCATCCCTGTGTCGGAACATGAGGTGCATCTGGTGCTGCAGGTTCGGCCCGTCTCCTGTGCGGATTCCGGAGGAAAACTGATTTCCTAGGTGCCGGACCCTGGAACCAAGATGGCGACCGTTCGCCCCTCCACCATCTTCAATAGAAGGAGCCCGCATCTGGCGGTGGGCTCCTACATCGCCACTTGAAGAGAGGAAGACTCAGTGAGGGAGGACAAGGTGACATCAGCCCTCTCATTGGCACTGATGGGGGACGGCGTGGAGCCCGTGGGGAGCTCCTAGATTGACTCGGCGGCCGGGGACAGCCTCCGTTCCCGCCGGCGCGCATACAGCCACGATCCAGGTCTGGACCCGCTCTGCCCGCATCCCGCACCGAAGAAGGACAGCTGGCCACCCCGTACATGGGAACAGTGGACGAGGGTCCTACTAGTGGCGATCCCGCCAGGAATCCCGATACCGCTCGTCCCGCGGGGCTGCCTGGCTTCAAAATGGCGCCTGCGGGACGTTGCGGCTGAAGTTGGAGGGGGCGAACGGGTGTGGCCCACTACTGGAGCATCCCGGCAGCTATGGGGAGGTAGGCTAACACCCCCGCCTGAGCCAACCGCTGCCGCCAGGAGGGATCCCGCACCCTTCATCAGGATCATGTGGCTGAACTGGATGGGGACACTGCCTGACCTTAAAATGGCGGCCGGGGCGACCTGGGCTTCCGCGCAAAATTCGCACCCTTGATGCCTCCTTCCCCCCCCGAAGCAGCCGGTGTGTCCCTGGAGCCTCCTGGATAACCTTCGCATCGCAGAGCCTGTCCGCTCGGCACAGCCCAGCACAAGCTGCGCAATCAGCAAGAACTGGAAGCCGCCAATAGTCTTGACCGCAGGGCGGAGAGTGAGAGCGTGAGGAGCGTGGTTGCCCTTAGCGGTGACCGCCGAGAGTGTGCTCTTACCCTCTACACGCCAGGAACCAACGGATGCAACTCGTAATTGACGTACCTTCTGTAACAATGGGTAACTTGTAACCTATGTAACCCTACCAGCCTGACTCCCTTAAATGGCCCCCTTAAGTATGCCCTTGTCCAAAGCACTCCTACTCCCCTTGTTGGGGATGGATCCAGAATTTTTGCCCTGGAGTCTCAGAGACCCTTCTGAGAGAGTCCACAGTGACAAGGGAGTCTCACATTGTAAAGGACTGGGATTGATCCCCTTACCTCTGGGAACTGTCTCCTACCCGCCGGAAGTTGGACACTGTGTTCACGCTGGGTTTTCTACCCCCTCCCCTCCCCTTCCCTCCTTCATTCTTCTAAGTGTGCCCATGACCAAAGCACTCCTCTCCCCTTGTTGGGGAGGGATCCAGCATCTATGCCCTGGAGTCTCAGCGACCCCGCTGAGAGAGTCCACCGCGTCAAGGGAATCACACAAAATGGAAAACTGGGAATGACCCCTTTACCGCAGGAGCCGTCTCCCACCCAGCCGGACATCGGACACAGTTACTTCCTCGTCTCCTCGCTGTGTCTCCTACCCCCTCCCCCTCCTCTTCCCTCCTTTCATTCTTGGCTTGCCTCCCCTTTTCCTTTCCCCTCTCCCCTGAATCTCTCTCCCCCTACCTACTTTGTTTTTCCTTGCGCCTATTCTCCGCTTAATCTCCCTCCCCGTCGCCCTTTTACATTACCCCCTTACCCTTCTACACGTCATGAACCAACGGATGTAACTTGTAATTGATGTACCTTTGGATGTAACTTGTAATTGATGTACCTTCTGTAACAATGTGTAACGTGTAACCTATGTAACTCTCCTCATGTAAAGCGCTCTGATACCTCCGGGTCTAGCCAGCGCTATATAAAACTCAAATAAATAAATAAATACAAGATAAATCTGAAATTCAAAGTCCTTAAATCGAATGGTATATATGCAGCAGACAAGGAGAGTGATCCTTCCAACTCCAAATCCAAATGAAAAGTGACCAGAAGATGGACAAAGCACTGGGAGAAGCCTGCTGGACAGAAACAGGAAGTTGGACTCTCTGGGGCACTTCCTTCCTGTTGGAAAAATAAAGTTAAAAAAGGACTCTTGCACAAAAAACAACTCCAACATCCCATTGGAGATGAAAATCCACTTGCAAAGTCTCTCAGCTGCTTCTCAAGCACAAAAGCTGCGCAAGCAGTGCATTCGCGATCGGCACTACATTGGTGCGAACAGAAAAAAACTCTGCTTTGCGCCCGGGAAGACGGAATTCAGGAACTCCGAGCTCCTCCGCAGAGCACGGAGTGCTCGAATTCTGCAAACTCACCGAGAGGAGTGGAGTTTACCTCTCAGGCCTAACCAATGTACACTATGACAACAGAACACGAACTACTGAGAATGTCAATAAAAATGACACCAGTGACTACCATATTAGTTTCAGGAGTTCCAGTAAACTCGCACCATTGCTGTCGGATTTACCCAAGGTGACCTCCCCATCAACCCCGAGTCAGAGATATGTGGTCACGCACGCCCTGCGACCCACACCCATGCCTATTGAGTAACAGGTCTCTCTTCACACAAAGATAAAAGCACGCCCAGGAACTAACTTGATCGATCCCACAGACAGATAGTTGCACCACAAACAGGTCTGTGGCAATCAGCCCCATTAAAACACATTTGGCAAAAGGCTTGCATCCCCCAAAAAATACCACCAAGCTAGATACCACATGTAGATAGAAACACTCAGTCAATCAGGAGACGATATGCACACTACACGAAGTGTTAACACGTTCCTCATGCCGGACATCTGCACGTGTACACACTGGCCCACACTAGCTCTCCTTGAGGTCAAGAGCCATCTGTGTCCTTATCTGATGTCCAAACTTGTTAATTTACTACTGTGATGCTTTGTAAGAATGCAAAAATCTGTTCATGGTACTTCACAAGATGTGTATAAAATCAGCCAAAACTTTGTACACCGAGAGACTTTCCTCAGACACATTCTGTCCAGACTCTCCCGGCCGCTGCTTTTAATTGAACCAACTTGTTCCTGTTTTGCCAAATGCCTCTTTTCTTTTAATTTCTTTAAGGTAAATTCATATCCGAGCAACAATTTTAATGAAATTCGATGCACAGACAAGTGCAGAATCCTAGGGGTAATAATAAAAGTGCCTACCAACACCTTCAGTTACAAAGATCGCTGTTGTATTATTGGACCTAAAGAGAGCTGAGAAGGGTACCATAAGAATCTTTGAAGCCAAAGTCACAATCAGTTCTTGCTTCTACTGGGTAACGTTTTTGGCAGCCACACGCTGAATGCATAGGGGATCTAACATAAGAAGAAAAAAGTTCTATCAAACGTACAGGTTGTGTTATTTCAAGAACTACATACAAAGTTTAAAAGGGCAGTTTTGAGCTGGGAGGAGACAGTAAGCAAGCACCTAGTGCTATTTACATTTGGATGTCAGTTGTTTAAGAATATATGTAATTGGCAGAGCCATACAACCAGATAAGTCTAAGGCAATGTTAGCGAGCTAGGAAAGCTGGTTAATGGGACAAGTAAAAAGGGAACATTTTTATAAGGTCAATGATGGCACTGGCTCTTATTTCTGGGGGCTAGAGAGGAACATTTCTGCTGGTTTGTGTGCAGTGGGCTGATACTGGAAAATTCAGAGCAAAAGATCTATGTAGATGCAGAGGAAAAAGAAAGCTGCTTGTTTTAAGAGGTATATATCGGGGTTTCAGATCTCATTAACTGTTAGAAAATAAAGATAGTGGAGACTGACTCATTTCATCCTGTATTTAGCATTTGTTATTCAATCAAAATAATAATGTGACAGAGATCGAAAATATAAATATATATACCTGCAATATATATTTTTTCAGTATTGTTTATACACTCTTTTTCTTAAGATCCTGGGCTGATGCCTCTGACAGCTAGTCACCTGAAAATCTGTATCGCCATTCTAAAAGAGTGTACCTGGCATTTTTAGAGAGGGTAGCAGAGGGCGCTCCCGCAGGAGAAAGTCTGCCCAGAAGAGAAGCTCATCTGCAGTAACCTGGAAGAGGGGACTGCCCAGAAGAATGTATTGGCTCGAAGGCCATCACAGAAGTTGACTTAAGCACTGGAATGGATCTTTCTCCATGTCCTCATTTGAGTCTGATGCTCTGTGCTGAAGATCCTAAAGGTGACTGCTTTCTTTGGTCGCACTTGACCAGGAGGAACATCGCAGGATCTGCCATGAGTGATGAAGTGAGTATCCCTGCCTACCCAATGCAAACCTGGTGAGCTGTGCCAAATAAGGGAAATCTGATTTCAACTTGCAATTTTCCTCATGCTGTGACCTGAAAACTGAGATGCATATCACTGCCAACCATGGCCTTGGACTAATCCACCCCTGAGGACTTATCAATAGTCAGTCTGCTTAACAGACTGATTAAAGATTAAAACACACATCAATATAACTAATATAATATTCCAGCAGAACTGCCCTAGATCAAGCTTCTCTTTTTCTATTCCTAATCAAAAGCTACCATATTGCAAAAGGGAATTTTTGCCTGTCCATTTGAAAACTCAATAGAGCCCAAATTTACTTTTCATTCTTGTGGGTGTTTGAATCATGCTAAGCTGCACTTCTTGATGCAAGTTGACACAAACAGCAGTTTTGAACAACTATTTGATTCTCTAGTATTTTAGCACCAACGGTGAATGCATGAGAAAGCTGCTTTGCTTTGTGTTGTTGACATCTCCTGTAAAGTATGAAGGGTGAGCCATTCTGGTTGGGACCAGCAGATCACTGACTTATTGCTAACTTTAACCCACAAAAGTGTGCCTGTCCAAATAGCGTCAAAAGTGAGAGGATATGAAAGCAGCTCCAAACATTTTGTGCTATTTTTGGATTTTAGAAAGCACACAAGGATCCCCAGGAAAGCTTCAAAGAAAGTTGAAATGCATATACAAAAGATTAAGACTATTTCAATTTGTCACTAATGACTCCAGAATAAGTAATGTAGGGAGACTTTTAAAAAATTGATCATGATTCTGTCTAGGAAACCTGAGGAGGAAATCAAACTAAGTTATAGGGTAGGCAAGGAAAGGCTATCGAGCCTCCTTGAACAAATTGCACACTTGATTGAGTTCACTACAGGTATGTTGCATGCATATCAGCTCAGGTCAAATTACTTGTGGCACTTCACATATTGGGGCCTATTAAAGATGCAACCCTTGGGTACACCGCAGGTGAGGGAGAATTTCTTGGACTTGCAGACTCCCATGAAAACAACGTGTTGTTGGCTGGATTGGTAGAAGAAGTCAAATTTGTGAATTAAATGCGCGTAGTGAACCTGCAGTTCTCATTGGCAACCTAGTAAAGTAGCCTTTCGAAACATGTCTCAAGCCTGCCACTGCAGCCTATTTTGCAGTTGTAAACTGTCATTTCAACCTGGCGGAATAAACCTTTTGCCATGCCTCAACCTTCCTTCTCATTACCTATAAGTCACCCTTATGGGAGGTCCTAAAGGCAGATAAGGCAGGGTGCATTGTGTTTAAAAGTAGGATGTGTGCTTACATTTTACATGTCCTGGCTGTGAACAACTTCTAAAATCATGTATCTCTATTGCAAGGCTCATCTCTCCCATTGGCTAACACTGGGTTACTTTATTACATTTAATAAGTGCTAAATCCGTATTGGGAGCAGATAGAGATAAGCTGTTTATACTTTAATGAATTGTAATTTAAAATCCTCTTTAATGGTAAAGAAGATGGCATTTTCTTGTCTCAATCATTTGTGATGTCAGCCAGTGCCCTGGGTCACATAACTGTGAATGGCTCTGCTGTTGGAGTTTGTGTGCTTCGAGGCAGTAACACAAAAGGGGCTTAGGTGTGGATGGAGTGGACCATCCTGGTAGGATTACTTGGTGAGGAGCAGTACCCAGCCTCACTCATACCTTCAAAGGGCTTTGCCTCCTGCACACACAAAGGACACTGACACCAGCCCTTCCCTGTTTTTTTCGACATCCCAGAGAGTTTGGGGCCTTGACAGGGGAAGGAGAAAACTTTCCATAACTAGATGTGGGGGTAGGACAGGGAGCCCCCCACATTCAGGCTGGCAAAATGTATATTATTGGACCTCCAGAGCTACTCTTCAGAACACCCCTGGATCTGTAGAAGTTACAGAAGAAAGAATGCCCTGCTACCTGAGGACTGGCCTGCTGTTTGAAGGACTAACTTGCTGTCTGAGATGACCTCCTGTGTGAGCTAAAGGGACACATCTTGCTTCAAAGGCCTCCAAGCAACTGCCTAGCTGACCTGATGCAAGTTGACCTGCCTGAGCTATGCTGGCCCCTGCTGGAATGAGTCCCTGATCCCCAAGAGGTGCCTCCCCAGGTCCTGGACCCTTGGTTGACATCTGCATGTATTTGTCCTCAAAATAACATATGGGCTCCTTCAGCCCGCAAACTAACCCATTCACAGCAAGAGGCTGCCATCCACGAAACCTGCTCTTTACGTCGAGAGCAACTGGCAGTGACGACTGGCAATTCGAGACCTACATTTTGTGCTACAGCAACGATAGCCCTTGATGGCCATCAACGCAAAGCTACAGCAACGACTGTCTGCGATGCTTGATTGGCCCTTCGTGCTACAGCAACAACCATCAGCACCGACCAACTTGCTCTTCATGCCAATGCAAAGACCCTCCACGTCTCTAAGCCTCCCCCTCATGGTCTCCTCCAACGTGAACGGAGCTCTTTACTCCAGACTATGAAGGTAACTTTTCAGCGGGACGAACCTGGTCTGTGTATCCGACCCGTGCTCCATTACAGTCAGCCTGAACTTGTGACTTTCCCGTGGTCCAGGTGAGTGCTGCTTTGTACTTTTAGGTGCTTCATCAATAGATAGCCGTGTTGCTGCTGTGTATGTTAAGATGGCATGCACATGAATTTAACATGTGTGAGATGTAATTGCAGCTGTATGCCACAAGTCACATGCCTATGGGAAATTCGTACTGGGTTTATAGAATATCCCCTACATCCCAACCAGCTTTCACAGTGATACATGATTACTATGTAGGGGACGACATGCATTCAGCATTGTGCATTGTTTTTAAAGGATCTTCTTTATGTGGTGTGATGTGAGTAGTCATCTGATCTTCTAGGTCTATGGTCTCCTGACTATCCAGTAAAAAGAATTCAGAGGCAATCACAGTGGTAATCTGTTCTTGTTCTTGTAACAGGGATGTAACAGGCCATGTGGATCACCATTTTTTCCGATAGCAGTATGAAGTCATGCACCAGGTTTTGCTTGGTTTTCTGCTTTATGCTGAGCCACATATTTGCAGCTCTCCCACATTCTTGCAAATTGGTTTCACTGGCTTGCTATGTCTATAATTGCATTCCACAATGCAGAAAAAATTGCTTCTATTGCTTGCGGCCTCTGCTTTGAGAATTTCAATCTCCTCCTCCATGAATATTAATTTGGACTTGTTTGCATTAGCAGAAACAAAGCCCCTTGCTAATGGCTTGAAACTCTTTTGTGATGATTTTAAATAACATATATAGTACTAACTCTTACTCCTGGAATCTATATGTATAGATCAATATAACTACGATAGAATATACAGTTTGTCTTGTAAGTGTTTAAAATAAAAGGGATGCACAGTAAAATATGACACAGTAGAAACATTTGTTAGAATTGCCCTCCAGTAAGTCTACCATCTGAGATATTATGTGCCAGTAATTAAAGGAATGTTGTGTTGTTGATGAAACACTGCAGGGGGAATGCAGAATTGAATCAATGTTCACCACAGAGTCTTTTGGAACAAGATGTATATTTTATTTTGCAAAATTAACATCCAGTAAATCTCAAATTGTTTCTGCTTCCAAAAATATATAAGTATAAACAAATCCTCAAGAAAGGCCCATTATTTCAGCCCAAGGCACTTTGAGAAATCTTAGGTATATATTGATCATATTTAATGTCACTAGTACAATAAATTCCTTCATACATAAAAGATACTACAGATTTCCTTTGTAGAATATTGATGTAAGATGGAAATATTGTTACCTATTTGTAACTTTTGATGTGTCCTCATTATACACCAATATAAGAAACAAGATGGTTTAATTGCCTGACACCATTACCTATGATCTAGACGATTGAAGCTTAACAGACACACTAAGATGTTATTAAGAGGTATTGAATTTTGCCTTATCATTTTTATGTTTAATGATACCGTTTATCAACAACTATGGGGCGTAGCAATGGGCAACTGTTTTGCCTCCCGCTATGCTCATTTACATATGGGCTGGTTTAAGGAACAAGTGATCCAATAGTAAAACACAGAAACAGCAGTTAGTAAGGTAATTCTTTGGCTGAAATATATTCACAGGCTCTTTATTACACAGAAAGCCACTGAGAAATAGTTTGTGAATTTTGTAAGAAAATTGATCTGTAATAATTTGATTTTAATCTTTAAAAGTGCAGTAAGCTGAAGACAGGTTGAATTTCTAGATGTGAATTTCAAACTGTGCCATAATAGAACATCAACATCATTCTTCAGGAAGACTGCAAGAGTATTCTGAATACAAGGAGCTTTCACCCACAACCCCTGAAATCCAATATTTCATACAGAGAGTTGCTAAGGAGCAGAATAAATTTCAGCACAGAGGACTTCATAGAAAAAGAAACAGTTATGTCTGAACATTTAATATAGAGAGGCTATATTGACACAATCTTGCAATAAGTAAGAGACACAGTTAAAAACAGAAAGAGTCCAATTGGTGTTTAGTGAGACCCAGAAGTGAGAAACTACATCAGAAAGACTAATTACAATTTATAGTACACAAGACAATTGAGTAAGGAGGATTGTACAAAGACTTTTAAGCATATGAACTAGTGAACTTGTTATAGGGAATTTGATATCCAAAATACAACAAATAGCCCTTTAAAGGGTCATATCCACTAAAGATAGATTAGTACATAGTCAATTGAGGAATTTAGAACTAACCATGACTTGGCTCCAAGCTTTGTTTCATATGCAAAGGATGCAAATTTAGTAAAGACTTTACTTAATATGTAAGCCAACCCAGAAAATGAGAAACTAGCATGCAAAATGGACTCTGCAGTATATATTTGCATGTGCCCATGTCCAAAGAACTTCACAGTTAGTACCACTTTATCAGTTTAAAAGAGGATTCTAAAGCATCTGAGGCAGGTATGGAATTCAGATTCCAGTTACCCGTGGCAAAATACTTTCATAGACATGACAAGGGCAAGGTACAATTGTTGAAAAATTCAGTGATTGACAATGTCCCAAAGCCACCTAGGGTGGGTGACAGGGAAAGCATCTTAAGATATTTAGAATCTGGATACATGACTGAGTTCGAGCCTTAGGAACCATGGGCTAGATGTACAAATATTTTTAGAGGTTACAAATCATGAGATTAGCTACATTTGTGGGTTTGGGACTGCTAAAAAGTTTATCCCTATTTACCAAGTCCATTTTAATAGTGAATAAAGTTTTAGCAATTCTTAAAACGGGTCTTCGACTGAATACAGAATTGCAAGAGGCGCAATGTGTGGGTCCCTTGCAAACTGCGATTCAGTATCCGATATATGAGTGGTTTGTGGCTGCATAGTCATAAACCGTTGAAAGTTACTGACTACTCAATGGACAAGAGTTTTGGATGAGTGCTGTAGGTTAGTATAATTTTAAGGTTTGAATTAGTATTGGGCCTTTTTATAGTTTTGAAAGGTTGATGTAATGATCTAGTTGTGCAATATTTTACATGTATGTTTTTGGACATGGCCGTCTCTTCTCTGCAGGGTAACCCCCAAACCTTTTTGCCTTTTACCCTCCACTCTTTGCTGAATTCATTTTTTGTTGAACATAGGACTCTGCACTTTACCAATGCTAACTATTGCTAAAGTGCTTGTGCTCTCTCTCCAAAACATGGTTGATTTGGCTTATCCCCCATTGGCATATTTAATTTACTTGTAAGTCCCTTGTCGAGTGGTGCACCATATGCCCAAGACCAGTAAATAAAATGAAACTAATGGGCTTGCAGCACTTATTGTGCCACCCATATAAGTAGCACCTTAAAACATGTCCCAGGTCTGCCACTGCAGCCTGATTGCAGTTTTAAACTATCATGCTGACTTGGCCTTTAAACGCCCTTTCCAAGCCTTAAGTTTCCCTTTTATTAAATATGTCACCGCTAAGGTAGGCCCTAGAGAGCCCATAGTGCTGTGTAATTAAAAGGTTGGATATGTACTTTTAAGTTTTACATGTCCTGGTAGTGAAAAACTCCAAAATTTGTTTACTGTGAGGCCTACCCCTCTCATAGGATAACATTGGAGATTCCTTATTAGATTAAAAAAGCTAGAATTCCTAATTGAGAGGCGCTAGATATGTCATATTTGGTACCTATGAATTTGTAATGGTAAACCCTCTTTACTGGCTAAGTCAAATTGTTCATCACAATTTTGAAAATTCCACTTTTAGAAAGTTGTCATTTTCTTGCCCTTAGCCCTTTAATGCCAGTAGCCTCCCCTGGGTCACATGACTAGGTGTAACTGAGAAACTTTGTGAATTCCTCCCAGATAGTTACAAAATAGAGGGATTAGGTGTGCCTCAATGGGCCATCTGCTGGCAGGCTGGGGTGCCCCTCTTACAGCTGAATAGCCTGTGCTCTGCCTTCACACAAAGGGCTTAACAACACTGTATTGTAACTGCAGCCAGCTTAGAGCCATGGCAGGGGTCAGGAAATTCCATGCACTTCAAAGAACCTTTCCAGAAGCTTCTTCCACCTTCCAGAAAAAAAGCATCAGGGTATAAAAATAAGACCTTCAGACCCACTCCTCAGTTCACTTCTGGACCTGTGGATGGACTCTCGGAGGACTGCCTGCTGTTGTGATCTGCTGTGCACTTTGCCAGACTGCTGCTGTACCTGGAAGGACTGTCCTGCTGTCTGTAGCCTGTTTTGAACCCTCACAGGCTAGCCCGGCTGTTGAGCCCTGCATCTACATCTTCACCCAGGACTACCATACGTGACTCCAAGGGCAAATGTGGTAGTCTCGTGCTTAGAGCCACAGGGACATAGCAGGCTACCACCATCTTAAACCGGCACCTGTCCCCAGCCTGAGTGAGCCCTGAACTCCCAAGTGGTATCCCACCTGTCCTGGAACCTTGGTTGTGGTGCTAAAGGCGGCCAGATGGCCAAAACCCAAAACTGAGGAAACTTTTTGTCAGAAAACTGCTCTGACCAGGACCAACCTGCTTGCCTACTTGCCCGAGGTGTATCGCCGCTCAGATTGACTTTGATGCTTCTCCCGCTATGTTCTTTTCCGCAACAGCAAATCTATTTCAGCGGTCTTTCACCAAAGGGGTATCTGACCTCGTGGAACTGCCTTCAGCTACAGCCTTTTGCCTTGTTCTGCTGGAGTTTTCCAACTTCCATTTTGGCGACTATGTCCGAACATAGAAACCTTCCCCACGGCTTCGACCCAAGGCCATCGGACAACGATGCTCCATCATCGGACATCTCCTGCATCCTTGCCCCTCTGAACTGTACCTTCTCAGACATTTTACTTCAGAAGTTTTTCTAAGTCTGAAGATAAATGCTGACCAGGCCCAATCCACTTATTGTGACTGAACCACGCTCCATCGTGATCAGTCTTAACTTTAGACTTTGACCCGGTCTCGTACGACTAGGTGTCCACAGTCGGTGCTTTGATCTTTAAGGCGATACTTTTAACCTTGAACTTTAAAAATTCATAACTCCGGTTCTACTGATTGGATTTTTGTCATTTTGGTGTCAAAAAATATAATAAAATTACTCTATTTTTCTAAATTGGTTGGGATTTTTCTTGCATTGTGTTTTCACTTTATTACTGTTTGTGTTCTGCATAAATACTTTAGACAATGCCTCTAAAATAAGCCTGACAGTTATTTGTGCCAGGGTTAAGCACAGGTTAATTTAGGGACTTTTTGTGGTTCACCCTGCAATGATTGATGCTGCTGCTTGACCAGGGCTCACACTCTAGTCAACCAACATCCTAGTTTCTCACACATGTCTGCTTTAGGTCTGTAGGTTAGTTTTTTATAATCACAAATAATTGTATTGTTTAATTGTTAGGTGGGATTATTATATTACTCTGTGGGGATTTTGTTTTTTAAGTGAGTGCTGTTTTTCATGGTTGCATGAAGTTGTGTTTTATGATTATGTACTGGATATATCTGTGATAATGGGGGAGGTCAAGAAGTTAATATCACATCCTTCATCCAATTTGGCATTGTGTTAGAGTTTATAGGCTATTATTTGTGGCATTGACAAGAATATTCAGTGTCATTGGCATGCGTGAAGAAAGTATTTGTCACATTTTCAGGGATTTTTATTTCTTGGTATGCCCTAGGTGCTCTTGGAGTTTACATAGCTTCCCTCTTGGATCTTAGTAGTCTTGTTTCATTTGCTGTAGTAGGGAATAGTCCTGTAGCTTACTCAGGAATTTGTGGTATTATGTTTTTTAGGACACCTCCTTTTGTTTACTTTGTAGCATGCATTAGAATAATATTTAGTGCATTTCTAATGGGTTCTTTCATTAGAAGTCCTTTCTTTACTGAAGGTGTATCTCCTCTAATTTAAAAGAGCCTTTGGTGAAGTAATTTATGTTGCAATTTGTTACATTATATTGTGGATTATAGGATTATAATAATATATGTTATATTTTATATATATTATTTACTCATTATATACATGTTAGGACATTTTTAAAACATATCTTACATTACATACTTAGCATGTTTGAGTGTTCTTCTTTTTTGAGGTTTTTGACATTTCTGTTTGCTTCAGGTTCCTTCTTTTCCTCATTTTTGTTATTCTTCTATTTTACAGTTATATTGTTGAAAAGAATTTTTTTTCCATTATTCTAGTTTAATTTATTTATATGTTTTATTTCTATATTAATAGTTATTTTTTATTTTAGAAAAATGGTTGGAATTGCTATTGAAGGGTTCTTTGGTATTATTGCTTTTTTTATTATTATTAATTATATGTAGATTATGTTTATGACCTTGTTGTAGTTGGAATTTTTATTATTGCCTTTATCTCCTTTTTACAATGTTAGGTCTGGTCTTTTCTGGTATTGGTATCTGTATTTTGGAAATAGAATTTAATAAATAATTAATAATTGCCGTTCTGTTAATTAATCTTAGATTTTTTTACTTAGTTTTTATAGTTTTTTTTTTTTTAAATGCGTATTTATTAATTGTTGGAGCTTTCTTTTCTTCAGTGTGTTGCAATATTTCTGCCTTTAGCTTCAGTCGAACCAAGTGACGGTTTCCGGCAGTGGCGGCTTCTTGTGCAACAGTTTGCTACAATGTTTTCTTTCCTATTTTATTCTTTCTTTTTTTTTTGATAACCAATTTTATTGGATGTTATAGCTAACAAACAGAACAGATCGACACTATGACATGTTAGACATTTCAGTACAATCATGGAGTCTTCCCAAATTAGTTTAGGAACGGATAGAATTGAACATGATCCCCAGCCACCCCAACCGCTGATCATGACCATTCAGTCCAGTAGGTTCAACAATTTTCCCCAGATCCGCCAACGTCTGGCCAGGCATATACTTTTTATTAATTAAGAAACTGTTTATATTTTCTAACTGATTTTCATTTTGGTTTAGTGAGATGAAAGTTTATTTGCTTCTCTTTATATGCTTTATATTGTAAACGGTATTTAAGGTTTTTTCAACTTTCTTTTCATATGTATAAGTAATATATATTCACTGAAAAAAATAAAGGCTAAAGTGACTACATAGTTAGGAATGGTAACAATATCCTACTTTACAAAAAAGGTAAAGTGACAAAGTGTCAGTTTAAACGTAACATTTTAAACTATAAAAAATGCAGTTATAGGTAACTGAAATATAACTCGTGCCCTCTCCACGCACAGTGATGTAATTTCAGATGTCATTAGTGATGTTATCAATGATCTCAAAGACAATGTCATGAATAATATAATACATGAGGTCATAAGAGGCCTGCAACCATGTGCAGCAGCTAGACCTCTGCTGCCGGCCAACCCCCTGACAGGCACCAGCTTTCAGATGAGCACGACGGGGAGCTGACCACAGGGCCTGGCCTTCGCCAACAGACACCAACCTCACTTATTTTTTTTAAATGTTTTTCAATCCTGGAGGACTCTTGCTGGAGTTAGGGTGTCCTGCGTTAGCATAGCAAACAAAAAAAAATCTATTTTTTTAGATTGGGCCCAGGAGATACCCTCTGGTATCCCCCAACATGGTTCAGAGAGTCAGAGTGCACCTAGCTGTCCCTGTGTCGTGTAGTTTCTAAAAATACATAGGATCAACATGTTTGGACAACTTAAACTAAGGGATTGGTGTCTAGACTGATTACGGACACCCCCAAAGGATATGTTAGCCTTTAGACCAGCTATCTCACAGTGCCACCATAAGCCCCCTAACCTTACCAAGGAGCGAATAGTTTCTGGCAACTATCAAACATGACAACCCTTGAGTCTTCAGGGATCGTGGAAACAGTACAGTAGTTTTCGCTCAGTCAATCGTACTCACTTAATCTCAGAGAGATACTCTGAATAAACAATGGGGACATTTTCAATAAGCAATTATTGAACCAGTGTCATTCTATTATAAAACAGGTTGGCTGCAACAATCATTAGACAGAAGCAAATGTATAAAATTGCAAGCACCAACAGAGTAAATCAAAGGTAGAATTCTACCATGGTGCTAAAACAGTGAATATATGCAGGCATATAGAAATGACTGTAATCAAGCGTACGCCTACGATTCTGTCCCTACCTCAGTGTACCCAGCATGTATGCGGGTGTAAAGCCAAGAATCCCCTAGGAAAGAGCCTACCCCATTACCTGATGGGAGAGAAGGAAGGACCCCGTCTTGGTCTCGAGTTGGACACCCCACAAGAGATGTCAGGCTGCTGCATGTTGTAGCTTCGGCAGGCCGGGACCTCAGTGTCTTGTGTCAGTGTGGAAGGATCTCCTCTGTCTATCTAGTGAAGGTATATTTCTTTTTTACCATAAAGATAGCCTCGGGGTTCCTAACACAATCGATATGTTGTGAGTACGATTATGTAAATGAGCCTATATCAATACCTGCAATTATGCAAAGTAGTTATTTCGCCCTAAGATGAAGATGACCATGACTTTTACACAGAGTATGTTAATCCTGTTATGTACGTCATGTGCAGGGGACTTTTCTAAGAATCCTCATGCATAATAAATGAGGCTAGTTTCAAGGAAACCAATCGACATTTATTCAGCACATAACTGGGTACAAGGTCAGTGCTAGAAATGTTATGCAGAGCAAGGTAGGACAAATGTAGGTGAACGGTTGTTTAGCTACTTAGGCCAAGATTGGGGTACATAACACCTGCATGCTTAGGGGCATATCAACAAAGAATAGCGATATACATCGCTGAGCTGGCTTAGCGCGGATTAGCTTAACGCCGGCTATCGCCGGATTTAATCGCCGAAATATCGCGTTATTTACAACGCATATCTCCACGGCGATATTAAATCCGGCGATAGCGGCGAAATCCGTGCACATCGCTGGAAATCCAGCGCTACAGCGGAAGCGATAAGGTAATCCTTGCTAATAGGCAGATGTGAATTCAGCCATACAATCCACCTCCCATCATATGTATAGCTAAGTCTGCTTTTTAGCAGACATTAGCTTTCGGCGTTATCCGCGGTTAGCGCGGATTCTAACGCCAGTATTGGTGTCCTGGGCCAGCTTGTTGATAGGGAATAGTTCTGAAACTCCTTGATTCCCGTGTTGTGTTAGTAGGAAATGCCCACTTTGCATCTCATTAGAGATGCAAAGCGAGGCGTCGGTAAAAAGGCTGCTAACTTGCGCTAATGCATGTTAGCACTGCCTTGTAAATAGGGCGCAAACATTATCTCCACTTTTTTGGCTTTTAAAGCCAAAAAAGCAGAGATATGGCCCTTGATAATATGCCCCTTAGTTTTTGTTTTTTGTTTTTCATTTTCCGGACACAGGGACCAAGTCCCTGTATAGTGTAATGGCAACCACAACATGATGCAGCCAGACAATCAATAGTGCGATCTCCCAAGGGATTTGCAGGAGCTTCACACTCCCCCGGGAGCAAGGTGGTCAACAGCAAAAAAGACTCCTTGGCCAACAAGAATATCTATACATTTTGGGCCAGATGTATGATCCGTTTTTGCATGCACAAATGGGTTTGCGAACCCGTTTGCGCATACAAAAACATCATGGGCCATGTACAAAGCCTATTTAGCGAGTAATAATTTATTTGCGACTCGCTAAATAGGTTTTGCAACTCGCTATTTGGAAGGGGCGTTCCCTTCCAAATAGCGAGTCTCAAAACCATGTACTAATGTTTTTCGACCGCAATTGCGGTCGCAAAACACTCGCAATTACCACCTACTTCAAGTAGGTGGTAATGCATTCTAAAATGGGAAGGGGTCCCCAGGGGACCCCTTTCCCTTTGCAAATGCATGCACAAATATTTTTTAAGGGCAGGCAGTGGTCCCAAGGACCGCTGCCTGCCCTTAAAAAATGAAACAAAAATGTTTCTTTTTTTTTTTAAATGCATTTCCTTTAAGAAAAACGGGCTGCATTTAAAAAAAAAACTGCTTTATTTAAAAGCAGTCCCAGACATGGTGGTCTGCTGAGCCCAGCAGACCACCATCCCTGGGAGGGCCTGTCATTCCCAATGGGGTCGCAAATTGCGAGAGGCTCATTAATATTAATGAGCCTCGCAATTTGCGACCCCATTGGGAATCGCAAACAGTGTTAAACACACTGTTGTACATTTTATTTTGCGACTCGCAATTTGCGACTCGCAATTTGCGACTCGCAATTAGTCACAAATTGCGAGGCGCAAAATAAAATGGTCGTACATCTGGCCCTTTGAACCTTCATTTCTCAAACAATATTGAACAGTTTTAGACCAAATCACAATAAGCATGCTTTCTGGATAACGATCTAGCTTTCTGCCACATTTGATGTAACTCCATTCAGTCATTTTGGCTAGAGCAGTGTCTAAAAATCCCTATGGCAATTGCATGGAAAATTTGCTTTTTTTTGGGTTACCCCTTTTTTTCAGCCCCACTTACCAGATTACCCCAAATATTTCCATGAAGGAGCTAAGGGGGATGAATTTGTTTGAATATTTGGTTGAAATTTTTAAGAAGGTTCATCAATAGATGCCAAAGTGATAAGCAAACCAAAAAAAAATTCCTATGATGACTAGGTCCTAACTGTAACTACATAAAGGTAACCGCCACTGTGTAATTTATTTTGTATTCAAATGTGTGTCTGTTTGTGGGATTGTCTGTGCCTCTCATTTCTCTGCTGAGCAGTCAATGCCTCAAGACCATCAGGCTCAGGATTTGACTATCGATCTCCATCCGTTCAGACTATGAACCTAAGTGTGGCAGTGCAAATAGTTTGATATGAAATGACAGTTAGGGGTCGATTCCGATCCCGGCCGGAAGCGCACCTAACAGTATTCATCCGGAAAAAATACAAGCCGAATGTGTGTTTCCCGACCGAATCGTACACTCGTCCGGACGAACAAGTATGATGCGTATAACAACCCAGTTTCCAAACGAGCCGTACTCACCCAATCCAGCTCCTGTTCCCCGCCCGAGCCGGATCCGTAAACGCCGATTCGAGCCGCACGGAAGCAAATACACAGCATCTTCCGGCCGGACTAGTACGATGCGCATTCCGTACGCGCCGAACCCGTCGCTATGTCCGGCACGTTTGAGCATCCGGGCGAGCCGTACATAAGCTCCGTTGTGCGCCACAAGACGATCCACAGCTACGAGATGAACAAGCCAGCGACGAGTATGAGTCGAAGACACGAGAAACCCGAACGAGACGATCCAAGCATGAATCCCATTGCCCAGGTCCTACCTATACTCTACATCTATTACCGGGACCGGCACGGACGCGTACGGCGCAGACGGTAAGTCAAACACCAACAATACAAACAAACTACACGTACCCGAAATATGTCAGACACACATAGGGATGCACAAATGACGTACACAAGCAACAGCAGAACCATAGGGGTGGGATGGCCAACACCAATGCCATACACACCCATACGGGGATGGATGCCTACCACCAACACCACCCTACCACCACCCCTACTCATGGGTGGCTAGATGCCTGCCACCACCACCAACCCTACTCAGGGGGGCTGGATGCCTACCACTACCACCACCCCTACTCAGGGGGGCATGGATGCCTGTCACTACTACCATACCCACCCTTAGGGGGCTGGATGTCTACCACTACCACCACCCCTACTCAGGGGGGCATGGATGCCTGTCACTACTACCATCCCCACCCTTAGGGGGATGGATGCCTGCCACTACCACCACCCCTATCCAGGGGGGGCTGGATGCCTGTCACTACTACCATCCCCACCCTTAGGGGGATGGATGCCTGCCACTACCACCACCCCTACTCAGGGGGCCTGGATGCCTGCCACCACCACCACCCCTACTCAGGGGGCTGGATGCCTGTCACTACTACCATCCCCATCCTTAGGGGATGGATGCCTGTCACTACCACCACCCCTACTCAGGTGGGCATGAATGCCTGTCACTACTACCATCCCCATCCTTAGGGGGATGGATGCCTGCCACTACCACCACCCCTACTCAGGGGGGCCTGGATGCCTGTCACTACTACCATACCCACCCTTAGGGGGCTGGATGCCTGCTACTACTACCACCCCTACTCAGGGGGCCTGGATGCCTGTCACTACCACCACCCCTACTCAGGGGGCATGGATGCCTGTCACTACTACCATCCCCACCCTTAGGGGTATGGATGCCTGCCACTACCACCACCCCTATCCAGGGGGGGCTGAATGCCTGTCACTACTACCATCCCCATCCTTAGGGGGATGGATGCCTGCCACTACCACCACCACTATCCAGGGGGGCCTGGATGCCTGTAACTACTACCATACCCACCCTTAGGGGGCTGGATGCCAGCCACTACTACCACCCCTACTCAGGGGGGCCTGGATGCCTGTCACTACCACCACCCCTAATCATGGGTGCCTGGATGCCTGTCACTACTACCATCCCCACCCTTAGGGGGATGGATGCCTGCCACTACCACCACCCCTAATCATGGGTGCCTGGATGCCTGTCACTACTACCATCCCCACCCTTAGGGGGATGGATGCCTGCCACTACCACCACCCCTATCCAGGGGGGGCTGGATGCCTGTCACTACTACCATCCCCACCCTTAGGGGGATGGATGCCTGCCACTACCACCACCCCTACTCAGGGGGCCTGGATGCCTGCCACCACCACCACCCCTACTCAGGGGGATGGATGCCTGTCACTACTACCATCCCCATCCTTAGGGGGATGGATGCCTGTCACTACCACCACCCCTACTCAGGGGGACTGGATGCCTGTCACTACCACCACCCCTACTCAGGGGGCATGGATGCCTGTCACTACTACCATCCCCATCCTTAGGGGGATGGATGCCTGCCACTACCACCACCCCTACTCGGGGGCCTGGATGCCTGTCACTACTACCATACCCACCTTTAGGGGGCTGGATGCCTGCCACTACAACCACCCCTACTCAGGGGGGCCTGGATGCCTGTCACTACCACCACCCCTACTCGGGGGGGCATGGATGCCTGTCACTACTACCATCCCCACCCTTAGGGGGATGGATGCCTGCCACTACCACCTCCCCTATCCAGGGGGGGCTGGATGCCTGTCACTACTACCATCCCCATCCTTAGGGGGATGGATGCCTGCCACTACCACCACCACTATCCAGGGGGGCCTGGATGCCTGTCACTACTACCATACCCACCCTTAGGGGGCTGGATGCCTGCCACTACTACCACCCCTACTCAGGGGGGCCTGGATGCCTGCCACCACCACCACCCCTACTCAGGGGGGCTGGATGCCTGTCACTACTACCATCCCCACTCATGGGGGGATGGATGCCTACCACTAACACCACCCCTACTCATAGGACGGGTAATGCATGACACAACCAGCATACTCCCACATAAGGAATGACAGAAAATTACATCCCCCCAACACCCTGACAAGCGTGTGTAGTCTGTGTCAAATGCCTACAAGACTGAACATGACATTGAACATACAATGTGACCCCCTATCACATGTGTCACACATAAATGTGTGTGGCCTCCACAATGCAAGCCGACCATGGCCACTGTGGCAATGGGCTCGAACACCCCATCACCACAGTGACCAAAAGGTAAGTGTGGGGTCCATAGCTGATGCACTTTTTGAACAGTGTGGCAATGGGGCCTAAAGCCCCATCACCACAGTGACCAAGGGAAGTGTGGTGTCCATAGCTGATGCACTTTTTGAACAGTGTGGCAATGGGGCCTAAAGCCCCATCACCACAGTGACCAAAAGGGAAGTGTGGTGTCCATAGCTGATGCACATTTTTGAACAGTGTGGCAATGGGGCCTAAAGCCCCATCACCACAGTGACCAAAGGGTAAGTGTGGTGTCCATAGCTGATGCACTTTTTGAACAGTGTGGCAATGGGGCCTAAAGCCCCATCACCACAGTGACCAAAAGGTAAGTGTGGTGTCCATAGCTGATGCACTTTTTGAACAGTGTGGCAATGGGCCCTAAAGCCCCATCACCACAGTGACCAAAAGGGAAGTGTGGTGTCCATAGCTGATGCACTTTTTGAACAGTGTGGCAATGGGGCCTAAAGCCCCATCACCACAGTGACCAAAAGGGAAGTGTGGTGTCCATAGCTGATGCACATTTTTGAACAATGTGGCAATGGGGCCTAAAGCCCCATCACCACAGTGACCAAAAGGGAAGTGTGGTGTCCATAGCTGATGCACATTTTTGAACAGTGTGGCAATGGGGCCTAAAGCCCCATCACCACAGTGACCAAAAGGTAAGTATGGGGTCCATAGCTGATGCACCTTTTGAACAGTGTGGCAATGGGGCCGAAAGCACCATCACCACAGTGATCATAAGGTAAGTGTAGTCATGGTAAAAGCTGCCAAAGCCAAACTGCATGGATGAATCCTGGTCACACAACAACAAACACATCAGTGGCATAGTAGTGCGTGTGTCCCATAGCAACATAGATTGGTCGAGGCAAACAGTGCAGTGTCACTGAAACATCGTTTTGGCCATGTGCATACAAACATCACCCATGGGATCCCACATTGTCAACATTCACAAATAACACAATGACAGAAGTGACCATCATAATGCTGACCCACATAGCTGCACCAATGGACACACAAATGTAGATATCCTGTGGAGACTGTAGATGTGAGGTGAACAAATACCATACCATGGCAGCAATGGGACATACAAACCATGATTATTGTGCTGACTGATGACCTAGGAGTCCCAGGGACAGCAGGGGAAAGCCACCAAACAACATACAGCCAATGGCACACTCAAGATATGCCAATGCAGTGGTGCTAAGGCACAAACACAAACAGGCAGACTCACACTGCATATCAAACACAACGGGTGATGGGGGGTGTGCCAGTGTCCCCAGGCAACCACACAACACATGAGGAGGCCTGAATTCCAACCACACAGATGTGTATTCAGTGCCATACAAAAGTTACTCATGGATCGGATACCCCTATGTGGGCAATCAGGCATTGTTAGATGAGAGGGAGCCCAAATTACACATGTCACACAAGCTTGTAGGAACAGCAACTAACACAGCAAGAGACAGACCCACCACAGCACTACCCCCAGGGACCCCACATTGTGCTGACACTAGCCTGCATGATAATCCCACTGTGATGACAAAGGTAGATGTCATTCACACTGTGAACCACAGCCATGTGTCCTGAGCAACAAACTACCATCACACCTACACAAGCTCTAATCAATCAGCACGGCCTGCCAGCCAAGGCCAATATGGAGGTAGGGGTCTAGCCGTGCAACAACTCACATTTGCACACACTCAACACCACACACCCTGATCTCCATCAATGTGCAGCAGTGAAGCTCACATGGACTGGTGAAATTGCACATGCACCCATGACAATACCAGGGGTGGTGGTGGGAACTAAGGTGCAGAAAGCCATCACACATGGCCAGTCAACAAGACTCGTCAATGTCTGACACACAGCACAGTACGCTGTACATGGGCATGATGTGAAATCCACCACAATCAATGGGATCCTGGCCATAGTCACACACCAACGAAGAAGCCAAGGTGACACACTAAGAACACACGTACACAACTTCCAACATTGCAGCTCTGACCCTGAGGAGTGGCAGCAGTCACACACACAACGTGTCACAATCACTGAAAGCTACCACAAACTGTAAATCACATGACTTATGTAAACAACAAGTGCCAAGGGGAATCCTGAATGTGTCCCATCTGCGTTTGACCACATCCCCAGCCCTGACAACAAAGACAACCTGGGATGACAACGTCATGAACATTAGTTTGCCATGCACCCACATCACGGAGAAACCAGGTCCAAGATGCTGGATGAACACAGAACAACTCAGCAAGCATCACAAACAGGAACATCCCTAGGGACACAGCCTGTGTAGGAAAAGGGAAGGGAACACGCACAGACATGCTTACACAACACACAACACAGGCCCACGCAATGTCACCGGATTACACACTGCCATGAGGGCACTCCACTCCTGTGGAAGGTCCGCTGTGCCAAACCTTGTCTGTGCACGACCCAAACATGTCAGCAGAACACTCCGTCAGTGAGTCAACAACTACAACACACAGAAGGCTCTGCTCACATCAGCCTGGGTACGGGAGTGTCACTTCAGTCATCTGCATACACCCAAAACACGTGTCAAGCAAGTTGCACTGTATACACAGATGAGTCCTTCAACATTGATGTGCAAAACTGCATGTCCAGTGGAGCTGGGCACACAGTCAGGGAAATCGGAACATTGAACAGTGGTAAGCCCACCAGATGTGCATCAGTGTAAGACAAAGATGTTCATTTACAAATGCTAAACGTACATCCCTGTGTCAAATGCTGAACATTACACCCTCAGACTGCAGCAAAGGATGCCATAGATCCAGACTACAACAGGACACATATCCCATGGACCACATGGAGTCCATCACAGCAACACTTCATTTTCCTGATATGAACACTATTACAACTGCAAATGCTGGATGCTACTCATCCACATCATGTACATCAAAAGAAAACCCACAATTAAACAAAAAGAGGCTTTATTCAGCAAATGTCAAGGAAAACTCTGAAGTCCAAAGGAAACTAAGGCCAATGGCCAGTCCAAAATCACAGTCCCAACAGGGTGATAAGTGACAATTGGTCACCCATTGCTTGCCTGCACTGGTACGGACAGGGGACATCCCCCTTGGAGGGGCATACAAGGGGCAGGCCAGGCACCGCATGGACAGGATCAGGGGATGGCAGAGTGAGGCAGTGAAGGGGTGGTGGGTGCAGGAGTGTCACCGGCAACTGCAGTGGAGGTGTCTGACTCAGGGGGGGGCCAGCACCACTGTGGTACACAAGTCAGTTGGTGTGGGTGCTGCAACCACTGCAGTGGGCTGGTCTGATGTAGTGGACTGGGTCCCCACTGCAGTGCCCGAGTTAGACAGGGTGGTTGTGGACTCCACTGCAGTGCATGACTCCAAGGGAGTGGAAGGGTGGGCAGATGAGGTGGGCAGGACAGAGGGGGGACCCGGTCTCCACACCAATGGCACTAACAGGCAGAGCGTCTGGGTTGGGGGTGGAAGAGCAAGTGGCAGGGGGGAGGGCCTAAGCAGTCTGGGGATGCAGTATCAGTGTGTGGGGGAACCTGGGGCAGGGTGTGGCGGGGGAACCTGTGGAGTGGTGGCCTGGGGGATGGAGGAGAGAGACTGGGTGGTGGAGCTGCGTGGTGGTGGTGGTGGGGTCTTGCTCTTCCTGGTCCGGGGAAACTTCCGAATGGGGTCCTGTGTCTACCTGCGCCTAGGGGAGGGTGTCCGGGGGCGAGGGGCACTCCCCTCTGTGTGGGTGGACTTCCTCTTCCCCCGGTATGCTGGATCAGCAAGATCGGAGGGGAAGAGGCAGAGGTCACACAGGAAGATCTGCTGTGTAGGTGGAGTAGCAGGTGAGGCAAGGGAAGGGGTCTTGGTGGGAGAGGATTTGGAGGACTGCGGAGTGACTGTGGATGCCTGTGTGTGTGTCTGTTCCCCATCCCCTGTGTGTGTGGTATCAGTCCCCTGAGGATGCTTGTGTGCACGTCTTGCCTTTCTCTTGGGTGTGTCTGTGCTGCTCGTGTCTGTGTGCTTGGGTGATTGTGCAGGTGTGCATGTGCTTTGGACAGGTAGGGTGGCAGGAAGTGTGGATGGGGCAGAGGTGGGAGGGGTGAGGGACTGTTGGAGGAGGGACACAGCTGCCGTCAGGGAGGAGTCCATGGACTTATTGCTCCTCTGTAGGGCAGACATACCTGTCGAGATGCCCTCCATGAACGACACCAGCTGTGTCAACAGAGTGGTGTGTGCATGGAGGACACTCAGCATTGCTGTCTGCCCTACATGGAGCTGCCGAAGGAGGTACACAGACTCCTCACTCAGGGCAGCAGGGGACACAGGGGCAGGGGGTGCGGTGCCTGGCATGAAGGAGACACGCTCCCGAGAACGGGAGCCTCCACGGACCTCAGGAATGGGAGCCAATGGGAGGGCGGTGGTGGTGGCGGTGGTGGCGGGCCAGACAGACTAGCTGGCCTTTGGTGGTTGCTGAGACCCGCCTCCACAAGGGAGTCATCCTCCGAGCTGCTGTGGTCCTCAGCTGAGGTGGATGGTGCTGAGGACTCCTCGGTGTGGCTCCCCTCGCCCTCTGTGCCACTGGGTCCCTCTGACCACTCGTCGGATGCTGACCCAGTCTGGCTCCGCTGCTCTTCCTGGTCCGTGGAGCTGTCCCCTCCTGTGGCCGTGGATGTATCTGCAAACAATTAGGGAAACAGACAAACATCAGTCACCTGCACTGACCGCACACACCACAGTAAGTACAGCACATCACAGAGCAAGCCCTGGCATCCTTAGTTGAACATTGCCTAAAGTCCTCACACAGATTCGGGGAAGCCAATTGTCAGTCTGATGGTCAACCATGGGACTCACACCCCTCCTGCCCTTGCACCCATCTGTCTGGTGCCTGTCTGATGGTAAGACCCCAGTGTGGACACATGCACCACCTACACAGTTGTTGGACATTGCAGGGAACACAGTGAAGTATGTGAACATGCACACATCACATCTCTTGCCACTGAGTCAGTGCAGGTGTCCAGAGAAAGGGATGGCCAGAGTCTAAATAGAAATGCATGTGATGCATACCAGCACCAGACACCATGATCCACCCATGTCCGGATAGTCAATGCCACAATGGGGTGCATGTTGCACATGTCACTCCCCTGCAGGATCAGTCTTAGGAAGTTTAATGCCATGACACAGGCATGCGTGCAAAGTCATACACCACTGTCTCCAGTCACATGGCCATGGCAGCCAGCCAACAACAGTCTGCACTGTGTCACAATCATAGGATTGGGGAATGCAAGTTATGTAACTGACAAGTGCACAATTCCATCCCCCAAAAACAACATCATCTGAACTACTATTTGTCCACGTCATACCAATTGGACATATGGGGGACACGAAACACAACTCTCTGAACATGAGCACCTCACATTGTGCTGTGAATGAAAAACAGCTGCCTGAAAGTCACAGTCGCATACACCTGTGTGCACAGTCAAGTGATCAGACACCTATAAGTCACAGAAGTATCGTCTCTCATGGTCACATCTCAGATGGCATGCTGAGCCCTAACCGACAAACATACCAGTAGTCCTGACAACGAAGCCACAGCACAATGACACAGAGGCAGACACCTGAGGGAACATGTCACAGATCACAACATGTCAGATGATCCACGGGAGTGGGAGTACAGAGTGTATTGTATGCCCTGGAGTAGGCATGACTGTCTAGCTCCACCTGTAAGAGGGATGAGTCCTGGACAGTAGGCAGGTGTCTAAGCATGTGTGACACACTTGATATACATACTCCTGAGGCCCAAACATTGTTCCCACCCACAGCATGGGGGTGTGCCAAATACCCCAGGGACATGTGGTGAATCAGATCAGCAAGTGGACCACATATCAAAGTTACACCCAGATTACATGTCAGGACTTGGGCATTGTGTGAGCAATTGACCCACCCATGAATCCCACAACATAGTCACCGGAACAAATGCTGTCCCCCACCTTGAGCAAAGCAAAATGCAATGACACAGTCCCCAAGTGACACAATTTCCTGACTGTATGTCCACACATATGCGTATCAGATGAGGAGTGGGCATGTCACAATAGAGGGACATGGGTCCTGGACCACAAGACTGATGTACTGTGGAAGTTTAACCAGGCCAGAGGAGGGCACATAGCATGTCAGACAAAGTGCACAGTGCTGTCATGGACTCACCCCCTCCTTGCTGCTGTCTGGCCTTCTGCTGCCCATCCAGGTCAGAGAAGACCACCGCCAGGATCCTGAGCATGTGGGGGGTCAGGGTCCGGTGTCCGCCCCTCCTGCGAGGAGGCGACAGCTTCAGCTGGACCCTTGCGATCCTCCGGGTCCAGCCTCGAAGGTCCTACCACCTCTTCTGGCAGTTGCGGATCCGGCGCTTGTAGTCCCCCACGGATCTTACTGCCCGGGCGATGGTCAGCCAGATTTTCTGCTTCTGGTGGGCATCAACCTGTGAGGATGACAAAGTGAAAATGCCGTTACTACACATGCAACATATCCGTGCAACACACAGTTGGATATACATGTCTCAATCACTGGGGCACATGATGTACACAGGCAGTGCAACGATGGCTATGATCAGTTTGCCAGCAGTTACTACATGGTATCATTGCATGGGAAGTAAACCTTGTTGGAATGCACTGTTACTGCACTGTACCTGTTCAGTGCATGTAACTACACACTTTGGGGGCTCAGAACTACTCAGTGAGCATGCTAGCCAGTGGTGTGCACACTGTAAGTCCTGCTAGTCAGACAACATGCAAAATTAGAAAGGCAGTGGACAGCACACTCACCTGCTCCCCTGGTGTCCCATACAGCTTGCTGTACTGTGGAAGGAGGCTGTCCAGCAGGGCCTGGTTCTCCTCAAGGCTGAAGGCTGGGGCTCTCTCCACAGTACGTGCCATTGCAGTAGCCAGAGGATGCAGAGACAGCAGCAGTGTTGGTGGCAGATGTCGTCCTGGAGCATGTAGTGCAGGCACGTGAGCTCTCAGGGGAACAGCCAGCATTATATGTGTGCTGCAGAGGCAGATACTGTCCCATGTGTCCAAAGTGATAGGTCCAAGTCGTTTGCATCTTCTGAATCTGACCAATCCATGGAATAGCAGCACTAATACCCGCCCACAGCATCCTTCAAATCTTCAACTTCATGACACCCATGATTTTGCAACATTGTTGTGGCTGGCCAACTGAATTCACTGCATCAGACTCGTTGGAGCTTCGAAAACGCGTCCGTTGCCATGCCAGGCCCCAGCCAATGCGTGCGCACCGATCTGTCCATTGCTGTACAACGCGTATTTTGGGATACAACGCGTACCCGCTCACAACAGATGCAATGGGCCGGCCGGGCACACCGATCGGTCCATTGCTGTACAACGCGTATTTCGGGATACAACAGATGCAATGGGCCGGCCGGGCACACCGATCGGTCCATTGCTGTACAATGCGTATTTCGGGATACAACGCATACCCGCTCACAACAGATGCAATGGGCCGGACGGGCACACCGATCGGTCCATTGCTGTACAACGCATATTTCGGGATGCAACGCGTACCCGCTCACAACAGATGCAATGGGCCGGCCGGGCACACCGATCGGTCCATTGCTGTACAACGCGTACCCGCTCACAACAGATGCAATGGGCCGGCCGGGCACACCGATCGGTCCATTGCTGTACAACGCGTATTTCGGGATACAACAGATGCAATGGGCTGGCCGGGCACACCGATCGGTCCATTGCTTTACAACGCGTACCTGTACAGGTCAGTCGCATATGTCACCATGCGTGTCACTGGTGAACGTATGCCAGCCACATATACCTGCCAGAGACACAGGGGCACACCTACACACCACACCCAGTACACACTGTTTCCTAAGGCATGTAAGGCTGCATTACCTTTGCTGTGTATGGGGGTTAACATGTGGTTTCTGTGGTGGCACTTGTGGGCAGCCACACCCAGGCTGTGCATGTGTTAATGGGGACAGGGTCCTTTGTGTGTTGTGCACATGACCACTGTGATGTGCAACAGTTCATTTTGGAGCATGTGGCATGGTCACATTTCCAGGTTGTGTATGTGTGTGACATGTCACATACCCCCAGGGTCCCATGGGGGAAGGCATGTACGTCACAGGAGGACCCATTGCCACAATAGTGATGTCCCTCCACAGTCTGTGTGCATGTTGTGTTTCCGATGTCTCTGATTCCATGTGCACGATGGGAGGCAGTCTCCACATCAACGTTGTTTGTGCATGGACTTTGATGTTGTGCATCACTGGCGTCCATGTCTGTCCTGCGGAGGCGACAGGGGCCACTACCTGTGGGAGTCATGTTTGTTTTTCTGACGTGTACATGATACGCCATGTCATGCCAGTGTCCATGTGGCAAGACAGGGTCACTGGGAATCTACCTGTCAATGAGCTGTGATGCCTGTGGCGCATCTGTCCAGACATGTCACTGTGGTGTGTGTGTGGAACGTGACAGCAGGAAATGGGTACTGTGACACAGCCTAATGGTTTCCCATAGCACAACCTGGAACCTGTTGTGCACACATGTTGTACTGAGAAGTTAGATGATGGGCATGTAGGTGTGAGTTATGTCCGAACAGAACGGCACACAAATCAAGTACTTGTGTCTCGTAATGATGTATCATGTGAAATTGAGTATGGTGAATGGCACATATGTGGGGTGACTGACAATATTTCTTTCTTCAACCTATGCACTGCAGGGCTCCAGCTGTCCATAGACCATTCCCTGACCTGGCAACGATGGTGGAACGTGACAGCATCCGACGGTACCGCTTCACCAGGCAGCTGATTGATGATTTGGCAGTGCGCTTGGCACCACATTTGCAACCTGGCCGGACGTACCCTACGGCGCTGACACCCAAGGTGAAGGTAATGGCAGCCCTACACTTCTTTGCCACCGGTACCTTTCAACACACTGTGGCGACTGCCGGTGGGATGTCACAGACTATGTTCAGCCGATTGCTACGCGATGTTTTGGAGGCAATGTTGAGATGCCTGAACCAGTACATCTATTTCCCTACACGTCAACAACTCACTGACATCAAGAGTGACTTCTATGCCCTGGGGAGGATGCCACATGTCTTTGGCTCCATTGATGGGACACATGTGGCTTTGATACCACCACAGGCACATGAGCAGGCATACCGGAACCGTAAACATTACCATTCGATCAATGCTCTTATGGTATGTCTTGCAGATATGAGCATCACACATGTGTGTGCCCGTTTCCCTGGTTCAGCACACGATGCCTACGTGATGAGGAGTAGTTGCATCCAGAGGATGATGGCACAGATGCAGAACCAGCGTGCCTGGCTTGTCGGTGTGTACTGACTTTGTACCATTGTGTGTGTTCTGATCTGTAGTATTCCACCCACTTTTCCAACTCAGCTAATGTGCACTTGTCTGTCCGTAGGTGACTCCGGATACCCCAACATGCTGTGGTTGCTGACACCCCTCAGGAACCCTGTGACACCAGCCCAGATGCGCTACAATGAGGCACATGGTCGGACCAGGAGAGTGATTGAGCGGACATTTGGTCTCCTGAAGAGCCGCTTCCGCTGCCTGGACAAGACAGGAGGGGCCCTCCCATATGCCCCAGCAAAGGTATGCAAGATTGTCATCGTCTGCTGCATGCTACACAACCTGGCAGTGCGGAAGGAGTTGCCTCTCATCCTGGATGACGATGACCAACGTCCGCCACCTGTGGAGGATCCTGGCCTGGACCACGATGCCAGTGATGATGATGATGATGATGGTGATGTCCGCACACAGCTCATCACCAACTTCTTCAGCTGAATGTGAGTATCCAGGGAGATGTAATGTGAATGATGTGAGTTTGATGATATGTGTGGGTGGTGCTCTGGTGCTGTTTGAGTGTGGCCATGTGCTACTTGACTGGATGCGTGCAGCAATGTGTCCTTACAGGTAGTCTGTACTCCCCAACAGTTTTGACATGCTAACTTGGTTTTGTGTAGTTGTCTTGTGACATGTATTGGGCATGAGTATTGCAGTTCTTTCCTGTTCTTCAGTGGTTTTAACTGTGTGTCATGTCTGTCCTTCACAGGGTGCTTACTGAGTACTTTGGTCAACTTGGATCCCCCGACACCATGATTCAGCTTTCAGGGTGGCAGCAGTAGTTTGCCGACAAGTGATGTGCCACACACCCCTGGACTTCATATCTTCTGCACTTGTTGACTGTGTGGCCACTGCCACGTGGGTAAACCTTGCATTTGTAGTGGAAACAACATGTTGCAAATGTGTAATGAACCTGTGCTTCACTTTGGGATGTGCGTTGTCTGTGGTCACACATCTGACTGACATTTGCTTACTGCACCTGTGGGCTAGTTGACACAGACTCTGAATAGGTGTGGTGTCTGTGCATTCTACTGTATTTCCTGGCAACATCACTGTGGGCGATGAGTCCCATGGCCCTGGTGTCTCTGTGTTGTGTAGCCCTATTGGTGTGTCTCCCTCATATGTGTTACGTCACCATGACTCACACGACGGTGTTGTACTTGCTGTAGCAGTTAGCATACACAGTGTAATTTAGCAGATCATCATCACCATAACAGTATCCACATTTGAATAACAACAGAGGCAAGTATGGTGTACTAGTGATTGTATTTACAGAAATGTGTGTGTGTATAGTGCACAGGATTGTGGGTGCTGTACATTGGGATTGTGATCCAAAGTTCCCAGATGAGTTGGAAGTCTTGGTAGCAGAAATGTCCTGAGTGAAGTCCACAGTCATATGATACATTAGTCCAACTTGAACTCCCCATGTCATGTGGGAGAGTAGTGTTGCATTCGACAGGGTGAAACTTTTGCACACAAAGGAGATTTTCCGGAACAGGTGTTGGCTTCCTGGGGGATGTACGTGGCCATCAACCTCTCAGTTTTCCTTCCTCGGACGACCCCTGTTCTTTGGGGGGGTACCCTCACGTGCAGGCTGCGGCGGTGCAGGGGAGTCTCCGCCAGAGTCCTCCTCCCTCCCTGTGGCGGTGTCAGTTGTTGCAGCACCAGATGTTGTGCGCACACAGGGAGGTGTGGCCATGGTGCTAATCTGGCGGAGGCATGTCAATATGTCCCTATGCACCGCTGTGAGTTCTTGCAATGTGTCCCACTTGGACTTCATGCGAGACATGTGTGTCTCCACACGGGACATGTGGGAGTCCAAGTGGGCATGATGGGCAGCCTGCTGCTGTTGTATGTCCTTGAGGATCCCCACGACCTGTCTGACCTCTCCGGTGCTATCCTGGTACGCATCAGCGATGCGTGCCAGTTGTGGGTCATCATGCAGTCCAGACCCCTCTGCAAGCAGCGACCTATGTCTACCACCCCTCCCACCACCCCTGGCGACACGTGCAGGACCTGCGGTGGCACGCACAGGTGACCCAAGGCCCCCTTGGGGGTTGTTAGTGGTGTTGTCGTCCATTGCTCCACGCTGGGCCTGGGGCCCTGTGCTGTTGCCATCGGTGGTCCTTGGTCTGTCCGTGTCGGCGGGGGTGGTCTGTGTGTTGGCAGTTGTTGGAGGGGTGGGTGCAGGGGGTGCAGGTGTTGGTCCAGCTGGTGCTGCATGATGACTCACACCGGAGGTGCCAGGTAGGTCTTCGCCATCCGAGGAGGGCAGAGGCTGTTCCACACCAGTGAGCTCTGTGTCCCCCGGAGCCTGGGACAGGGACTCCTCCTCGCCTGCTGCTGTGTCCCCATCATCATCACCTGTATTTGGAAGAGACACACATTGTATGTTATGTTTCTACAGGCATCAATGGTTCACACACCTGACAGTTGTGACTGTACCCTCTGGATGCGGGCATGTACATTGCATTGTCCTAAGTTGTCACAGTAAGAGGTTGATATTGGTGTAGCACATTGTCATGCATACCTGGGGCATTTCAATGTGAATGTTGAGGTGTGTGCATGGCCAGCATTTGTTGTATTTGGTGGACACCCAGCCATCCTTCTCCACCTAGCCCAGTTATCCCACCATGAAGCATGCCACCCTTGCAGTGGGTTCAGGTTGACTCTCAGGATGTCATTCAGTGGTGTCTTGCTGTTGGTTGTTGCACAGTTCCCAGCAGGGCCTTGTGCACCCCACAGCAGTACCCAGTGTCAGCCATCTTGTCAGTCCTTATCCACTCCCTGTGATGTGAGCATGGTTCAGAGTGGTGTTGATGGGCCAATTGTGAGGGTGAGCAGTATCTGTGACTACAACTCCCATCATGCTATTGCCTACACCCCCCCTTCCCAGCATGCCCGTACTTCCTTCCTTTGGACTCTGCTTCCCTGTGGGGTAGTGTGCCTGTGCTGACAGGAAGGCTGACAGTGTTGTCCTTGCGTTTGTTTGGCTACAAGTCCCAAGAGTGTCCCTGTGCTTCACACAGCATTACCCAGGGTGGTGGTTCTTTGTGGGATCTTCATTTGGTATGTGAGGCAAAGCATTCTCCCAGGTGGGTTATGTGGAGTTTGTGTTGAGGGGGCGTGTGAGGTGAGCTGGTTGTAACTATGGTCAGTGCTGTGAGTCCTCCTTCCCACCCAGCCAGATATCCCACCATGCAACGTGCTTGCATTGCAGGGAGTGCAAGTTGGCTTTCAGGATGTCAGGCAGTGGTGTTGTGCTGTTTGTTGGTGCACAGTTCCCAGCAGGGCCTTGTGCTCCCCATAGCAGTACCCAGTGTCAGCCATCTTGTCAGTCCTTATCCACTCCCTGTGATGTGAGCATGGTTCAGAGTGGTGTTGATGGGCCAATTGTGAGGGTGAGCAGTATCTGTGACTACAACTCCCATCATGCTATTGCCTACACCCCCTTCCCAGCATGCCCGTACTTCCTTCCTTTGGACTCTGCTTCCCTGTGGGGTAGTGTGCCTGTGCTGACAGGAAGGCTGACAGTGTTGTCCTTGCGTTTGTTTGGCTACAAGTCCCAAGAGTGTCCCTGTGCTTCACACGGCATTACCCAGGGTGGTGGTTCTTTGTGGGATCTTCATTTGGTATGTGAGGCATTGCATTCTCCCAGGTGGGTTATGTGGAGTTTGTGTTGAGGGGGTGTGTGAGGTGAGCTGCTTGTAACTATGGTCAGTGCTGTGAGTCCTCCTTCCCACCCAGCCAGATATCCCACCATGCAACGTGCTTGCATTGCAGGGAGTGCAAGTTGGCTTTCAGGATGTCAGGCAGTGGTGTTGTGCTGTTTGTTGGTGCACAGTTCCCAGCAGGGCCTTGTGCTCCCCACAGCAGTACCCAGTGTCAGCCATCTTGTCAGTCCTTATCCACTCCCTGTGTTGTGAGCATGGTTCTGAGTGGTGTTGATGGTCCAAATGTGAGGCTGCCCATTATCTGTTACTACGAGTCCCATCATGCTCTTGGCTACACTGACTTCACCAGCATACACAGGATTCCTTCCTTTCTGTGAGCTTCCCTGTGAGGTGGTGTTCTAGTGGTGGCTAAATATCTGACAGTGTTTGTTGGTTAGATTTGTGCCACTGCCTAGCTCAATTTGGTATTGGATTTGTACATGTCATGACACAGTTACATATCACTATGAGATGGCATGTATTGTGTTTATCTGACTGACATACACTTTTTGGGATGATTATCTTTTGTTTGCTGTTGATTTGCTAGGGGTGCATGGTTTGACTGTCCCCTTGACAGTGATGTGTGTGTATTGGCACACAATATTGTGTATATTAGTTGTGTACTCACCAGGCTCTGGGATGTTTGTTAGTCCATATACGCTCACTGGTGGTAGGATGGCCCGCACCTTCTCCTCCCAGGGCCTGAGGTATACTGGTTTGGCAGGAGGGCCACTGCCGGTGTGCTGGCTCAGGAGGTAATCCTTCTTCAGTAGGTCCCTGACCCTCCTGCGCACATCATACCACCTGTTCTGGATGTCTTCCTTTGTGCGCAAACATGGTGATTGTGCGTTCACCCTGTCGACGATCCTCGCCCACATCTTGGTTTTCTGCGACATGGGGGTCTGTTGGACCAATGTGCCAAACAACTGTGGCTCTACCCTCAGGATCTCGTCTATCATGACTTCCAATTCACTATCTAGGAACTTTGGATTCTTCTTTAGGGGCATGGTGAGGGGTGGTGGTGGTGATTGATGTGTGTGTGTGTGCAAGTGAGGGTGTGTGAGTGTAGGTTTTGCTGTGTGTGTGAGGGTGCTATTTGTTGAGGTGCTAATGGTGTGTGGCTTTTGTGTTGGATGAGCTGTGTGTGTGTCTGTGTTTGCTGTGCGATGGTGTTCTCTGCTGGCAGGTCAGTGGAATTTGCAAAGGATCATGGTAGGGATTTGTTGCCTTTATGTAGGTGGAGTTGGGGGTGTGTCCTTGTTCCATTTTTTTCACCCCTGTATTTATTGGCTTTGTCATTGCTTGTTTGGCCCTCTTTTTTTGTATTTTTTCATTTGTGATTATTGTGCATGTTGGAGTCGTTCTTCTGACCGAGTAGGACGTTGCAGTTATCTCGTGCGCGCCTCTCCGAGTCGTTCCTGCTGTGTTTCAGCTCGGTTTCATATGCGGCGTACGCGTCGGTCGCGGTGTATTGTGTTTGTTCGGCTGTGTTTTGTATGCGTGTCGGTCGTACGGCTTGGGCTCCGTGCGAATCGGTCTGTTTTTGCACCCATTGCATCGTACTGCGCGGGTCGGAGTTCGCAGGTACGTTTCGTTCGGGTTTCTTCCTGGTGCGTGTCGGTCGGTTCGATTCGAGTGGTTTTCCAGCCGGATAGCTTGTTTCCGTCCGGGTCGGTCGTTCGCATTGAGTTCCGTACGAGTCGGTCGTGATTCACATGCATTTCATCGTACTTCCCAGGTCGGGCAAAGCCGGTACGTGTCGGTCGGACTATTATCCCGTACCGAGTCGGTCGGTATTTTTTCCGGCCCGAATCGGATTCGGCCCCTTAGTGTTGCATCAAGTTGAAAAGTTATTGATCAATATTGTGCATGACTTTTCTACTGGAGTCATGACCATGTGTACAATTAGCTTTATGAAGGTTAAGCCTGAGTGTAAATTGAATAAATTGTGTGTTACTTGTGATTGTTACATGTTTTATGCATTAAAAAAGCATAAAGCTTAAAGCAGGAGTTGTTATGGTTGTGCGAAGAAAAGCCACCTGGTACTGCATTCATGGAGCATGTTCAGAAAAAGCAGACTAATTTTTTGTCTATGAGAAATAATCAATTCTATTGTTCACATAGCTTTGCGTAGCTTTGTATTAAACAAGTGTTCTTTCAAAACTTTACTAATTCTGGACTTAAGTGTGTATGATAAAAGTGTTTTCATACAGAAAGGGAACATGAATGCATGATGTATCATAATAGCACCCCATAAGGATGTTTATGTCGTTCAGTGCTACACAACTACTTTGACTCAAACATTGCACCATTTCATATTATTTAAAACATTTTTAAAGCAATGCACATGTACAGTAGCCCTGAAACTATCAAATGTAGTTAATAGGAAATCACTCATTATGCAACCAATTTTGATGAAATGCCAGGAGACATCAAATAAAAAGAAATCTTTGATGGCTGTCGAAATTTAAAAATGTAAGCACTTTAGAAGCCACTATTATAGAGAGATTGTGTTTTAAATGAAGTTCTCAATAAACCGTAATTCATTCATGAGAAACGTAAGAGAAAATCAAAATAGAAAAGAACGGTAGCAAACCATGATTTGGGCAAAATTATGACTCAATAGCAAACAGCTCTTAAAGTTTTTGTAGGCGGCAGATAAGTGGTACTTTTTGCAAGGAATTAAAATACAGTATTTGTTTGAATGGCAAAACACATTTCACACTATAACGGTATATCAGTTGGGGATCAAATCCTTTACCAGCTAAAATAGTGTCTTATGTTATACACAAATAGGGTTTTACGATGAGATAAAGCCACACTTTGTACACAACAATTTACATTACAACAAATTTAACACATTTTAGTAGTAATGGTCAAGAGGTAGTACTTTTTTAATGCAAGCAGTTCATTCCAGTGGTGGTGATTATGTTAGTAACCACTAGGTTGAGGAAAGTGAAGAAGGTGTTAGTGCATCATCTGCATCTTATTCTCCAGAATGTTAAAGGTGGTATAGCAGCATTGAGACATAGAGCGTCTGTACATTCCTGTCATGAAACGGTAATTTTGACACTTGTGCCAAAGGGAGTTGGGGTGGTGCTGGTTCATGCCATAAAAAAGATGCAGAGGTTTCAAAATCTCTATTCAGGCAGGTGCTACCACCCCTTTAACATGTTTGCGTTTTAGGTCATCAAGTTGTCTTACGTCGTTGAGATAATAGATTCAACGTGGGTTAAGAAATTACTTTTCCCCCAGCATTCTTTTCTGTATTAGGTGTAATGACCGAGGGCCCGATTTAGAGTTTGGCGGTTGGTAGTCCATCAGTTAGGGTGATGGAGGACATTATGTCAACCACCGGGATGGACTAGTGTCTGTCAAATTTAAGGATCACCAGCGGCCCAGCAATTATCTTTGTACCTTCAGAGGAACCACAGTCACCTTAGTTTCTCTTAAGGTACAAAATGTTAAGTGGACAGTTGTTTTGGTTTTGACAGCCACCCACCAAACTTTTGTTACTCAGAAACCAACTCCCAAAAGAGGGAGTTTATTTCTGAAACAAATAAAAAAATGTAATGACCGGCACACCAAGGGAGTTTTCCCTGGATGTGGAGGTCATTATTTGCATTTTTTGTCACAGACATGCAGAAAGACCATCTGCTGTAAACATGGGAAGTGATCTTTTGCCTTTATTTTTTTATGTCTTTATTTATGCATTTAAAACCAAGGAAGGAGCAAAATCCATTACACTGCCAATATTGGTGGGCTTCCCACACTACAAAGATGAAATACATTCTCTATACAATTATATACTTCAATGCTACATAGGAAAAAGGTATACACAGCTGTGCCAACATACACTGAATACAGCAAGTGTATAACGTGCACATGCTTTATACAGTACCAAATTAGCTAAATATAAATACCACAGATTATTGCAAACTTATTATACAAAACTGGATAGAGACTAGGAAATAGCATAATAAAAAAATAGCATAATAAAAAAACAGCAAATCTAAGCCACACATATCACACACTACAAACTGATACCACTGATAATATTATGCAAGTACCTCATGTTTACCCAAGTCAATTAGGAGTTGAAATAACAATAAAATTATGTATTTCCTATTTTTTTAACTGTTTTTTGTTTATTTATTTATTGTGATTTTTTTTTTAAAGAAGAACCCAGGGGCAAAAAACCATGTTTGACCCCATTCTTAATAATTTATATCACATTCTCCATCCTGCTTGTAACCGAGTGCCAGACCTGGGCTCCCCATTTTTGCGACTTTTGCCCTTTGCACTCATACAGTTGTATTTCCATATTGTAAATTGTCAGGAATCTAGATCTCTACTCAAAAAATGTGAGGGATCTGGATTCAGCCAGCTTATGGCTATACACATTCGTGCTACTGCCATGACAATAAAAACCATATACCCTTCTGTTTTTCCTAGCCCAGTGTCCCCCAAATGCTTTACCACCCCTAACACTGCCAGTAAAGGACTGATCTTAATCTGACCCCCAATAACATGTTCTAAAAACATGCCAATCTCATGAAAAAAGAGACATAAAGCTGGACATAAAAAGAACATATGTACTATTTCCGCTTGCGCAGCCCCACAGCGGAGACAGCAATCATTTTCTCTCCTTCCCCATTTATATAATTTTGCTGGGGTGCAATAAAGATCAAATATAGTTTTAATATGTTGGCTCTTCTATCCTGCTGTCAGCAGTACTTTACTACTTATATCGAGTTATTCTTCCAATATTAGACTCTCCACCCCGAATCTGATTTCCCACTTAGTGGTTTGGGATTCAAGATCATCTGGTAAATCCTTAACCAGAAGATCATACAGAACCCCAATCTTGACCCTCTTCTCAATTGCCTCTATCAAAAGAATGGGACAGACCAACAATTGGTTCTCAGGCAGTTTATTAACAAAATCACAAACCTGGAGATATTTAAAAAACTGCAGTTTTGTGATCCCATATTTCTCCTGAAGATCACCAAATGAGCATACCTGTCCACAATCAAATAGATCCCCCAGCTGATAAATGCCATTCTGCAACCACCTTCTAGCACTTAGATCATGAAATATAGAAGGTACAGCTGGTGACCCCCATAATGGTGTGTAAAAATTATATTTGGTAATACTCGCCCTCTTTTTCAATTGCCACCACAACCGAAATGCACCTTACAAGATCTTTTTGTGGTAGCTAGGTTCAATATTTTTCAGCAAATATCCCCCGGCATCCTTACTGAGAATGAGCTCATAGTTTGAGGGAACTTCTGCTGGTTTAAGCATATGTATTCTACCCGTGATTAAAATCCACATGTTTTCCAACATACATGCCCAATAATATAAAGTTATATTAGATACAGCTCAACCTCCACGATTTCTTGGAAGCGTCATAAATTTAGAGGATTTTTTTACCTTTTTAAATCCCTAAAAAAAACTATAGCACAAACTTTCAATTTTAGCTAGCCAATGACAAACGGGATGGCCCTAAACAAATATAATAATTTAGGTAGAATTGTCATTTTTAGGAGATTGTCCCTCCCAACCAATGACAAATGTAGGTGGTCCATTCTCCTAAGATCCTGTTCTATGTTATGTGCCAAGGGAGCCATGTTTAGATCCACTATATGCCCGACATCTGAAGAAATCCATATCCCCAAATAGATTTCCTCTTCCACCATTTGAGGGTCAAAACGTCTTACATCCTTAGTAAGCACCACTTGAGTTTTTCCCTGATTTAACTTATAGCCTGAGACAGCCCCAAATACCTTTGCTGTTTTCTCAATGTCCACTAAAGCCTGCTGAGGATCCACTGTAATAGCTGCTACATCCTTCGCATATGCCAACACTTTATATTAAACGTGCCCTTCTGGCATTGGACAGATCTGCTGATTCCTTTCCAGCATCATAATAAAAGTGTCTATATACAGGGCAAATAGTAATGGTGAACATGGAGAGCCTTGTCTTATCCCCATGGAGATCTAGATTTCCTCCGATTCTAACACCATAATCCATAGTCTGATCCTGGGGACAAGATACAGTGATTTAATGACTTTAATGCAGCCAGAGCCAAATACATATTTCTCCAGGACTGCCCATAAAAAGCTCCATGAGACTCGGTTGAATGCCTTTTCAGCATCAAGTAAAATCAGGCCCATTTTTTCCTAGTTGTTTCTGCAATATCAAACAAGGGGATCACTTTCTATGTGTGGTCAACCATTCCATGACCGGGAATAAACCTGTGTTGCCTGGGGGATTCTAACATAGCGATAATTCTTCCGTAAATGATTTGCCAACATTTTAGAGTAAATTTTGGCATCACAGTTAATCAAAGTTATTTGGTCTATAAGACCCTGGACTCAATGGTGGTTTACCTTTAAAAAAAAAAAAAAAAGCAATTATGTTCATTGCTTCCCATAATGATGGGATCTCTCCAACTTGTGCTTTAAAAAAACTACTAACATGTCTTGTGCCACCTCATTATATAACCCCTTACACAATTCAAGGGAGATGTTACTTGGCCCCGTTGCCTTCCCTGAGGCCAATGATCTAATTGCTATTGGTATTTCCTCCAATGATATTGGTTGGTCCAAAATAGCCCGGTCCTCTAGGTTCAGCCCAGCCCCATCAATTATTTGTAACACATCATCATGACTACCCTGAGGTACACCAGCTTCCTCTGTATACAACTTCTCATAGAAATCTTTAATGACTTCCACTATTTCTCCAGGCAAGTCATATTTAGATTCGTGATTGTCCTCGACTGCCTCTATCCCTGTCGCCACCTCCTTTTCCCTCATCTGGAGTGCAAACAAGCATCCCACATTCTCACAATATTCATAGCACTCCCACTTATAAGTATAAAATGTAGCTGTAGCTTCTTTAATGAAAAACTGCACAACTTTAGATCTTACAACTGCTATCTTCTGCTGAATCTCCTTATTATCCAACCTACATGAGATCATATTGATTTGATGCTCCTCTAATAGTGAAAGGTGAAATAGTGAAAGTATAGCCTGGATCTTGCTGTGCTTTTTCTTCCTATTAATCTCTATAAATTCATCAATCCACTTCCGCATATGATCTAAATATTCCCTATTACAGACAAGTTTATAATCAAAAGTTCACTTCGCTTGTGGTTTAAAAACCCCTGCAACTGGGACCTCCACAGTCAATGGGTTATGGTCCGATAGTGCCCTCGGGAGCTTTGCGATTGCAGCATTATTACTGAATACTTTGGTCATACAAATGTAATCTAAACAACCAATTTGTTATCTGGGAATGGAAAATATGTATACCCTGGTTCTGGGGCTTTACATTTCTCCCAAATATCCACAAGACCATTATTTTCTACCAAACGGTAGAGTGCCTTAAAAGTAAGGGCCTCCTCTCAGTATATATGTGAGAGGTATCTAGTCTACCATTTACTTCTAAATGTATGTTAAAATCCTCATACAGTATAAGTGGTGTGGCCAGTTTGCAAGCTTGATATTCAAAAAATCCAAAATATCAGCCTCATCTGTGTTTGCTCCCTATATTGAACACAGCACAAATTGCCCTCCACCAATGCTGCACTCTAAAATGTCCCACCGACCCACTTTGTCAGTTAAGTTCCACAACACTGTACAGCTAGATCTCTTAGCTAGTATAGCCACCCCTCTAGAAGTTAATCCTTGCTGTGTTCAGACCAAAAGTTCTAGTCCGAGATCAGACATTACACTCCTCTTACCCCAGGGGATATGAGTCTTTTGGAGACAAAGAATATCAAATTTCATCAACCTAAAAGCTGAATCCACCCTGCCCCTCTTAGCTCTATCATTTAGGTCCCAAATATTAAGTGTAGCAATGCGTAAGTTATTATCCCCCTTAGCACCAAATTGTGTTGTTATTCTTCATGGTAATCCCGACAAAGCCTAAATCAACGTATATCGCCTGTTCTTCTTCCCAATCCTCAATCTCAAAGTTAATTAAGGCAGAAGAGTACAAATCAACATCAATATCCTGTAATTGCCAGCTTGCAATTTGACATCATTTCATGAAAGTGTTCAATTTCAAATTCCATGCACCAACACACAAATTGACTATACAGCCAATCAGTCCATGGCAATAGTATAGCTTTAGTCCAGTGCCCCTCACATTAATGCTCCTTCCTTCAGCCAACCTCCCCCTCTCACTTCCCTCTCCAACTCCTCGTTCTGCCCCACCCAACTACCCTCCTCCCCTCCTCCAGCCCTCCCCCAATCAAGGTAATTGGACCTAAAGCGTCCATAGATGGTAGAATGCCACTCTCCCTTACCTGACCCGAAAGATAAACCAAACTTAGCCGATATGTGGAAAAAAAAACTTACATCAATTAAATCGTAGACTAAGGAGGAAAAAGGGAAGAACAAAACTGACAAAAATATTCCACACAGATAGCCCTCAGCCAACAAGTTCCCATTCTTAACATAGTGTCTCAACGGCCTATTTTATCAGATTGCACCCCCCCAGCATTCACCCTGAGCCAAGGTTTTCAAGAAACTCTTAAGCTTTAATTTCAGAAGTAAAATCGTGAGATATATCTTGAATTACAATCTTCAGCTTGGCTGGACTCATTAAAAAGGCCTTTTCTCCTTTGTTCTGAAAAGGATGAATCATCTGCCTCATGTGCCATGTTCTCTCCACTGTAGTATGGCAAAAGCCTGGTCCCACAAAAAATGAACAGCTATTAAAAGTGTGCTTCTTATCCGGAAGTACAAGTTCAAATATTGACTGACGAAGAAGGAAATTTCCAAAGAATACCAGTATTGCTCTTGGTTTCCCATTGTCCTGTAGATGCCGTGGATGCTGCCTAAAGGGGAATCTGTAAGCTCTTTTGACTTCACCCCCCCCCCCCAGTTCCAGGCAGACAATTTGGGGAGAGCACCCTTGAATATTATATTTTGGTGGATCAGCTCGTGCTGCCTCTGTTAGGCACCCCCAGCACTTTAAGATTATTACATCTGAGCCTGTTCTCTAGATCTTTGAGTTTCCACTGGGTGTCAGTCATCTGTTATTCCAAAGACTCTGGGGCTTTCTTGCTGATTGTTACCTCACTGTTCAGGGTGACTACCCTGTTCTCCATCTCAGACATCCTCTCAGAGAACTCAGAGCAATTTTTAGCGACTCTCTGTATGGCTACTTGAAATGTCCTATTTGCAGTCTGACTCTTTCAAATATCCAAGCGCGTCTCATCCTGATGATTTATGATCCTTTGGTAAATAACCTCTAAAGTTGGAGTGTCTAAATGCATTACTCCCTCCGATTCCTTGCCTCTCAGGGCATTGTGTCCCAGATCCAATTCCACTGAGTAGTCCCACTGTAAATCACCTGATGTTTTTTCCTTACAGTCATGGGCACTTTATAATGGGCTTTTCCGGCTGCCAGGCTCTCATCTCCATCAATTGGAGAGCTAATGTCACTAGAGACACTGCTTGTGAGTTCTTCCTATCAGGGAGATCTACAAGCGATTCAAAGTATTCCTCAGATCCATCTGACTGGTCGGAGAGGGAAGAGAAATAGCTCTTCTGCATCAACATCTGGCCGGGTATCTGGCTGACGACCCCCTTGACTTAATAACTTCTCAACTTCATTAAAATTGCTAAAAGTTTTAGGGTCATTCAATTTTTGATTGTTATAGGCGGTAGCCCCATGGTCACCACCCACAGTCACACTTAATACTGAGTGTCCTTAACAGACTCCACCTCCCCCATTGTCTTATCAGTAGTGTTGCGATTGCTCCCCCCCATTCTCAGAACTACTCACAGTTCCTCCGGATTCAGCATCCAGGGTAGAAATCACAGGCTGTGGGGTCTTGTTTATATGCTGTACATCTGCCGTTTGGGGTTAATTCAACATCAGGAAGGGTGAGCTATCATTCAGATTCTTTCTTTTAGCCACTTGTTCCCCTGTAGATTTTTTTTAAAGCCTTATACCGTCAACGCCATGTTTTCTTTTAGCCCCAAGTCTCCATTGTGGCTGTGCTTGCCGGATTGCCTGGCTTCAATAATTTCTTTGGTACCTCACGCCACCATAAGCCAGGTTTAGGGCACTCTCCAACCCTAGGTCAACCATCTGTATTGCGGGGCTTGCCCCGTGAAGCTTTGGGCGACAGATGAATCGGGCATCAGACTCTGCCTGAATGAACAGTGCATGTCACATGTGGCACACAAAATGAGTGCACGCACTTCTCATCCTCGTTCTCCTCCGATGCCAAAGCCAGAGCCAGAGCCCCTGGCAGAGGAACCAAAAATGCACCCAAAGCACAGCAGCTGTGACCGCACCCGATCACTCGACTTCTACAGCGGCTTAACTGCAAGCTGTTGAGTGCTTAGAAGCTGGCATCAGCCCAGGTAGGGAGGAACGCCAACCTGACCACTCATACAATCGCCATCTTGCCTGGGACTCTGATCTGTTGCATTTTCTCCAATCATCAGCACTCCATCAGGCCATCGCAGTAAGCTTCCCGCCACTGGAGCCAACAGGGTCATCGCCTATGCAGCCGCGATCCGTGCAGGTAACAGCGGTGGGACCGGGTAAGAGGGGGTTTCGAGGTACGATGCAGAGGGAAAATTAAATAAATAATTGCTTTCCCCTCAGCATCGTCCCTCGAAATCCCCCTTACCCGGCCCCACTACCCCAACGCTGTTAACTGCATGGACCGCGGCTGCGCCTATGGAATACTGATGGTCTGAGTGACTTTAAAGAGGACGGGCACACAGAGACTTTGACAGATAGAGAATTGTGTCAAGCCCTTACTCTTTTTTTCCTGATCTATATTCCTCTGTTAATTATACATCATTTAAAAACACCTATCCCTGTGCTGCTTCTCCTTGCTTGCTATATAGTAAGGTGGACTGTGAAACGCGGAGTGACTTTAAAGCAGCAGCTTCAAAGCCTGCTTTGTCTTATCATGCTTAAAAATGAATAAAAATGACATCTATCCAAAGCCATCTAGTATTTTGATTGAAATTCATTTTCTCTACAAAAAAATACAGAAATTAATGTAAAATGTTAACACTCTCTATATTAAGTAGAGAGCAAATTTTACATGTTTCACAAATTCCTAATTTTACTTACATTCAGTATTATTCAGTCAGAACAATGATGGAACCAGTAAAAAGTGTATATTCATCTGATACCAGATACTTAACAACAAATTAACTACTTATTTTCTTCAAAATGTTTTTAAACATGAAGCTGAAACCAAAACATTGTAGCGCTATTAAGCAGTGTGTTAGGCTCTCCTATATGCAAATAGTTTTCAGATAATGTGATATCGGTTGAGTTGATAGGTGGCCCTAATTTCCAAATTGGAAATAAAAGAATAAAATACCTAATTAACAGCACACATAAAAATACATTCAAGTAAATAGTAAAACATGAAAAAGGGCATTTATTTCAAACTGAGTTCATTGAAGAAAAACAAAGGAAACCATTGGCCTGAAGGCATATTACTTTGGTAGATAATTATCATTCTTTTTTATTATAGCATTGTTATCATGGGTCATTGAACCGTTTATAGATTAGGAATTTCTCTTCATCTCCCAGTGGTGGTCACATGCAGTATAGAAAACAAATACAACATGCCCAGGAGCATTTCCAAACAAAGGGGTACATAATTAAGAATCTTAAATTGAAAGGGAAACTTTTCTAGAGCAGGTACTATGCAATCGTACAAGTAAGTCTACTGAGTAATAAAACAATCCAGTCTGTCAGCAGCACTGGTTGCAGCCAACGCAATTTGTATATAAAACAGTGGCGGCTCGCATAGGGCGTGCTGGCGGGTGGTGGGGCGGGGCAGGGGAGGGGCAGGGAGGGGGGGTAGTAAACTCGGACATACGACGGAACGGAGGAACATAATAATTACTTTCCTCCGTTCCGTGGTATGTCTGAGTTGACTACCCTCCCGTCTCACCGAACCGCAGTACACCCTATGCGAGCCGCCACTGATATAAAATATGTCATGCATGGTGGTAACGGTCAATATGTATCTGCATGTTTTTCGGAATAATAATAAAGTGGTCATACAAATAGAAAATGATTTTAAAATATAGTTTGAAACTGCAACACGTCATTTTAGTGCACTCCGTTCTAAGACCTACAAAAAAATCTCTCAATATGATGCAGTCTCTATAGTGCACTTTGAAACATTAAAGTGAGCATGTATTTTTATGATGATATGGGAATTTCAAAAAGAAGTCTGAAATTACAATATAAATCATTTTACTGCAACCCATCTTACGGCTTAAGAAAAACTGTCTTGCACATATGTTAAGGCATGTGGAGTGATAATTTGGGGTTTCCTTACTACTTGATGGATTCTGCCTGTGGTTAGTTTGTATCCTCAATAGCATCTCCAGCCTTATTTGGGAAGTTCCCAAAATATTAATACAAACCTTTTCTCACTCTCCTAGTTTCCTTTCTCATGCAAATCCATAAGCACCTTTTGAGGTCACCTTCTTGCTGCTGCATCAGTTCCACTTTAAATGGATAGGGATTCACTTGCCATTCAGATAACAAAATTTGCCATGATCCCTCCCTTATAATCATTTGGGGGCATATTTACTTACATTTCATTCAGCGCAAGGCAAAGTAAAGTTGCTGCACTGCATTGTGTGAAAGGGAGACAGCAGAAATGAGCCATATCTTTTACGATATGGAACATTTCTGGTGTCTCCTAGCACTGGCACACTGCGTGTAGCCTAGTGCCATCTCAGGCACACGTGCAATATGTCTGTCTTACAGGCATGATTGTTTTTGTGCTGGAAGGGATACCTTCCTACACAAAAACAATGAATAGAGGCATATTCCTCTTTCTATGTGTGCTGCAGAATGCAGAAATAAAGGTATGTCTCCTTGTTACACCTGGTTCAGGGAGGTATAGCTTGTTGACGCATTCCCAAGCTTACTAGCTTTAATAAATCTGGGATTGTGCTAAAATCCATGAATGGATGCATGGGAACGCCCATTCTAAACCCATGGAATGACTTCCATATTCAAGGTAACGCAAAGCAGCCCTCTGATCTGCGTTACTTTGTTTTTACTAAACCAACCAAAGTCACCCAGCGTGGCTTTGCATGGCTTAGTAAATACCAAAAATGATTTTGCATCAGTGCTACACCACAAAAGTGATGCAACTCTGATGCAAAATCTTAGTAATTCTGCCCCTTGGTGCATTTTCATCCTAGTTTGCTGATACTATATCCAAAATATAACCAGTATCCAGGGCAAACCAAGACTGCCTGATATCAATGTTATGATTTTTCCACATGTTTAGATTATTTGCTTGTCATCCGCTCTCATCACAGCATTTTTAAGTGAACTAAAAAAAAAGCTTCACGTAGGTTGGGTGGTACATCTCTTGAGTCTCAGTGATCAGATGTAATTTTTGGGGACGCTTTCCCTTTTCCTTCAGTATTATATCACCCTTCCCTATTGCACTATGAGACGTTAGTACATTCATTTGCCCTCAACAGTTATTAGCAGAACCTTCCTCATTGTTCCTATGACCTGATTTTCTTCACACATTTTACTTCACCTTTTTGCATAGGTGAACTTCCAGAAAGTTCACTTTTTACACCACTGCTTTTCTCACCTTGCTTTTCTCAGGAGGGAGGTCTGATTGTGCCTGTGCACCTAGTATTTCATCATGTCTGCCTCTTAGTGTTTTAGATCCCAAATTATCCTCTCTGACCCCATCCTTCTTAAATGTATACATGAACCCTCTAGCCAGCATTATTCGCTCTCATGATATCTGCATCCTCTCTTACACCGATGACATGCATTCTCTCCCACATGGACAAGAAGCCCAGTACCCGGATCAAGTTCAATGCATGCATGACCAAATACACCCACTGTATGAAGACCAACTATCTAAAACCAAAATCATGATCTTCTTCAAGCGCACATCACTGTGGGACTCCACAAGGTATCCAACAGAGCTAGGACTGATACCCACCCCCATCACATACGTCAAGAACCTCAGAATCTTCATTTACAATAAACTCGACATGACCGCCCAATTCAATGCTGTCACCGCCTCAAGCTTCCATACCCTGAAGATACTGAGGAAGATTTTCAAATGGCTCCCAATGAGCAACCAGAAAACCATCATGCATGCACTGGTCACAAGCAAGCTGGAATGCAGGAACACCCTCTATGCCGGGATCAAGAAAAAACTCACCAGAAGGCTGCAGTCCATTCAGAACTCTGTGGACAGAATCAGTCTCAACCTCCCACACCGCACTCATATCACACCACACCTGAAGGAGCTCCTTTGGCTTCCCGTTCACAAACTAGCACAATTCAAACTCTGCTCCCACACTTGAACTAGATTCGCAGACACAAATGCTCAGTGCCATGACACCCCTGGTGCTAGTGCACTCTACTAATCTGCATAACATAACATAATATAACATAACATAGCCTAACATAACATAACATAATGTAACATAACATAACATCCCCTGTATGCTGGCTTGAAGTGCACATATGTTACATATTCTGCTAATGGAACTGTAGGCCTTTTCATTTAGTATCTTGTTATAAGATATAGACTAATAACGATTTCCTTCCAGATTTTTCCTCTGATCTCTGCATATTTGTTTCACAATTAACTGTATTCCCTTTACTCTGGAAATCATACATAACTTCTGGGAACCCACCCTAAGCTACTGATGAAAGATCCAGGCAGTCTGAAGCAGAAACACTGCTCATATCTTGGGGTAAGGTGCAGTAGCTGATTCTAAATTGACCCTTCCATTTAAAAGAGTTCCTGAACTGCTGAAAGCACAGTAGAAGAGCAAGTCATGCCTTATGTTGGCTTCTGCATTTCTGATGTCCAGATAATCTATTTGATCCATATACTCAGTCTTCCCTGACTGCCTCCTTCACTCCATGACTAAACTCTGTCAAGAATGAAGCTGTCAGTAGACTCACCACTCACCAATTTGCTGAACAACACTCTGGCAAGTGGTAAGAAGTATAGGGGCTCTCACCCCCAACTCTATAATTAAAACACCATCTCTCAGCCATGTTTGCAGTTTTCCATTTTAAGCAAAACAAGAAATTGATGCTACATAGAGTTTTTGTACCATTGAGCAGCTAGGTTAGAGAGGCCCAAAAGGTGTTCTCAGCTAGCTGCTATCTTTCTAAGAGTGTAGCTGTCATTGCTGCACCAGGTGCAGAGGCACCCAGGCTGGTCGTGGTGCCCTGATCATGGTTTTTCCCTCATCTTAGATATAGGACACGTCTTCAGGGCTAGTACTTCCTTTTACTTTTGTCTTTTAGTCTATGTCTGAATCCAGAATACCATTGTTGTGAGAACAAATAATTTTCAGCATGCTTGCTTAGATTCTTGGGGGCTTATTTAAGAGAGCCCTGCGTCACTTTTGCACCACACAAAGTGGTACATGCATGACACAGGGCTCTCATCAAGATTTATGAAGCTAACGCAAAGTCACCCTGCATGGCTTTGAGTGGCCTCATAAATCATGAGCAAGGAGACAAAGCAGAAATTGCTGCATTGCCTTACTCTGCGCCCAGGAGGCATTCCATTGGCATTTCTGTCAGTTTTCCATGCAACACCCATGGATTTTGACACTGCTCCAGATTTACAAAAATATGTAAACCTGGGGAAGCGACAACATTTTATGCCTCCTGAGGTGAGGTATAACGAGGAGAAATAACTTCATTTCTCCTTGTTTTTTCCTCTTTCCATATGTTCTGCAATCTGCAGCACATGTAGAAAGAGAAAAATGCCTCTTAGGATTGTTTTTGTGCAGGAAGGTGGCCCTTGCTGCACAAATACAATCCTGCCTGCATTGGAGGCACCCTTGCACCATGGTGCAAGGTTGCCTACATTGGTGCTAGGCTGCTGAAATGGCACAGCGCAGGTAGAAAGGACAGGAATGCACCGCAATGCTTAAATACAGTGCATTTCTGCCCTTTCACTTTGGCATAGGGCAATGCAGCAAGGTGCCTTGCTGCGCTGCCCTATGCCAAAATGCCATTAATGATGCCCAAGGTGAGTGAAATAAGGCAGTTAGGCAAGATAAATATCCAGGGATTAGCTATCAGTAGTGCTGAAGGTACAGTGGCAACGGGCTGTACAGGGTCCACTTCACACCAATCAGAGACTATTATCATTGCAAATACCAATTATGTCACAGTACCTTGGCTTGCATTAGGGTCCAAAGTGCAGTTGATACGTTACTGAAAAAAATATAGATTTTTGCTAATTTTTTTATGCGTACTGTATAAATATACTTATCTGCCTAGGGTTATTTTACTAAAACTAATATATAGGGCCACGGCCATAGCTGTGTAACAAATATCAGGCTGACGTAAATAGTCATAAGTGAACCAAGGATGCAAAAACTGCTCAACTACTTTTAAGACATTTTGTTCTCTTCTGGTGCTTCTACAAAGTTGTTCTAGAGAATGGTTATTTTCCTATTCAGCAACATCAAACACTCAGGCCCATAACACGAATTATTAGAATGTAGCTGAAACCGCATTGGTCCTACCAGCTTTGAACCCAAATCGACAACAAAGAAACTACTGAATACATTAAACGTTTTTCAATAAATAGGATGGATGGTTAGTGAAAAGAAGTGAAAAGATGATCAGTGTCAGACTACCAGTAGGTTTGTTCCTGGTCTCGCTCTATGTTGTTAGAGAGCTTAAGACATAACTGTAAACACATTTTTTAATTGGTGTATTCGCCCGATCTATGTCTAAGATTTCCCTTCCTGATACGTTGATTCATTTGTTGTCAACCACATGCTCTCATAAATGTCCCAAACACAGTTCTGAAACATTGCAGCAACCAAGAAAAATCCATAAAAATAATATTGTCTCAATAGAACCTTTACGGACCCGAATGCCAAATATCTATTGTGCTTTTTCCGACTTGGGTGTACACATATAAGTAACCTAAGCCGTGACTTGCTGTGAATCTTATGTAACTTCACCTTGTTTGTTAAAGAGCAATTATCACTTATAATTACAGAAAAAGCACCATAATTTACTCAGCTATATTAGATATGCAGATGTAATGTGATACCTTGCTGGGATTTCTTATAAGACCATCATGAATCATAAACTATTTTAAGCAGTGCCTTTTTCAATACCAAGATTTTTTCAAATATATAATTTATGTTTTTCTGCTAAACAAATGCTGTTCAACCATTAATTTCCCTCGCCAGGATATAAAAAGAAGTACCTTCTATCAAGTTAGAAGATTGGATAATATCAATAACAGATTGTGTTAAAAGCTCGAAATGTACATTTAAAATAATCAGAACACATAGATATTGGGAGGGTTATGTATAGGTTACTTTTCTTCAACCTGAACTCCTAACTTACTTATTATAAGTTTATTGGCATATTGCCATTTGTCCGACTTTCTGTAAACTTGGACTAAACTGCCTGTATACCTATACATTCTAGATAGGTAATTTAATGTTCATAGATGAATATCATATGTAGATAGAATTAAAGTCAACAATGAGTTGGTAAACAATGGTGGATTGGGTGACTTTTGCTGCATTGCTTCTCTTCTTCCTTAGCTGGGAGTTCACAATGTATTAAGACTGGAAAGTCCAGAATTCCAACACTGCCACTTGCATATGGGGTGCCTCAAGTTTTCTTCTCTACTCCAGATCATTCAGTATCTGTGAAGAAGTCAGAGGCTTAAAAGTAGATGACCAGGAAGTCTCATATATTTTCCAGTTGCCCTTCATCGTCTGTTGATGGCAATCTGAAAATTCTGCTAGAGTTCCATGAGAAATGGATTTGCAAATTGGCTATGTAGGATAGGGGCTGGCAACAAGCAGTTTCATGTGAAGGAGGTCAACACTTATGGCAGCTCAAACTACATTTCATATCTATGAGAACTTGAATTATGGATATCCTGTTCTCTTCAAATGTAATCCTAATAAAAAGAACATGTCTTCTTGCTTATAGTGTCCTTGATCCAGATGTGGGTCAATTAACTTACTGAGCTTGTGATAACTCTGACCTTGGTTCCCTTTTCTGATCCCAGGTTCATGGGATTCAGGCTTCACTAACTTTGATCAATGTAGTACAGCAGAGCACTGATTTACAAACTGCCACTTATCACATTTATTACACTCCTACAGTAAAACATCTGACCCCACAATAACACTTGAAAAAAAACCATGGAAGTATTGCAAGTCTTAGGCCAGCCATGTGTTGATGGTGTAAACACCATTCTGGCATTTCTTTCCAAGTTCTTTCGACTTCATATCACACAGTTTTGCCTGTTATGAATCTTGACCAAATTGCTCCCATTCTGTCCAACATCCACTGTCTCCAATTTGAAGTCAGTTTCACATTCATCATCTACTGGAATTACAATCAGCATCACCCGGTATACACTATGGTGTGTGTTCCTCAAGCAGGATAATACAAATTAATTTTTCACTTTATTCCACCTACACTGCTGATCCTCAACACGTTTACATTGTTGGTGTGGTGTAGTAGACAATTACCAATAATCTGACCAGTCTTTTTCTTCGCTAATCTTGGGCGTATTTTGACAGGGTCTCATGTGCAGTTCCTTGCGGATATGAGCAGGGCCGGACTGGCCGTAGCGGGCATCAGGCATTTGCCCGGGAGGCTGGAAGGGAGGGGGCCAGTTTTGGAGTGGTGGGGTCGGTTTTGTTACCGGGGGCAGGTTTTGCAGTGATGCTGCAATATCAGCCCCAGTTAAAAAAAAAAGCAGCAGTGTTGGGGGACGGTTTTGTTAAGCGACAGTGCTTCATGCTTGCGAGCACCCGTGGGTCCGGTCCAACAAAATTGACAGGGCTGCTTTGGATTCCCAGTCCGGCCCTGGATATGAGTATTTCGTGTGTGGGAACCACAGCAATTGGGAAGATACCACCTTCTTATGCCTTCACTTACCACTGCGACACTGTTAGCAATCAACTGGGACACCAGGAAGAATCACACAGCTAAGAAGTAAAAAGGACAAACTGCATAATTACTTCATATGAAGTTGGAAACAGAATTCACCCCTTAATTGCCTTCAGTCCCTGTGTACAGTATTTACATGTAGCAGGGGTGTACACATGCTCCAAATGTTATAAAGAGCTGGAGGTGCATACTCAGTTTAAAGTTAGGAGTATAAATACCCTGAATACAATGGTTGTTCTGCTTCCAGCACTTTAGGCTTATAGCTTAGTGAGAAAAGTAGGACCAGCAGTAAGTGCTTTATAGCTGCTGCTTTACTTCACTGCTTGGAAAATTGGTGTGCATGAGCAAACACTTTATCAGATGCTGAATTGCATGAGCAAACACTTTTCCAGATGGTGAAAGCCTCAGCCAGGATATTAAGTCAGAATGGAGAAGACCAGTACCCACACTGCACCCTTGTACATGGTATTCCATCAAGTTCTTGGTGAGAAGAACCAGGGTGGCTGAACCCAACATAATGCAAAACCTGGAGTTGCAATATATTACTGGGGGGTTTTGAGAGCTGGGTGTTAGTGGCTACAGTGCCAGGTGATTTCATCTAGATCTCTGTGACAGTGTGGGTCTTGTGCCAAGGAGCAGGTGAGGCAGGTTGGGCTTGTGTGCTGCTGCATTATGTAGGCACTGTGGGAGAAAATTACCTTTTTGCATAACGTAATGTAAGTTAATTTGTAAAGCTCAACACTGTCAAGTAAGGGCTTCTAGTCACTAAAACCTGAAAAACAGAACAGAGGTGAAATCTCTATGTAAAGAGCTGAAAAGAGCCATGTTTTCAGTTCTCCTAGAAAGTTGGTATGGGCTGCATTGTTCTAAGCTTGAGGGTAGTAAGTCCCTCCTCTATTTTTGCTGAATGTTATTTCTGGTTTTCAGACTATGCACACTTGGGCACTGCTGTCCAGTACCTAGTGTATGTTCTCTGAATCCTAAAACATGTAGAAACTGGCTGATCCCTGATTGGTATATTTAACCTTCCTATATGACCATTGTATGGTACAAAATATACACTCATGTCAGGGAAAATTAATCTCACCTGCGGACCATAGCACAACTCTTCCATCTGCCGGGTGTGACAGAGCAAACAAGACTCCAGGCCTACCTCTGTAGCCTGGCTGCTGCAATTTTAAAAACATGCAGCCCAGCCTCCCAAAATAACCCTTTTCGATAGCAGAAAGCCACCCTTTTATATACTAATAGTCATCCCTAAGTAGGCTTTGCAGTTCACAAGTTAGGGTGCATGGTATTTAAATGTAGGATATGTAGAGATTTAAGTTAAACATGTCATTACAATGATTATCACCCAAAAGCTATTTTCACTGTAGCAATGCTGTCTGGCCTATAGAGAAACAATGAGGAACATAATGAAACATTAAATCTGCTTTCTCTGGATTGGGACCAACTATAAAATTGATTCAACCACTCTTTTTAATATTTATTAAACGTCCAACTTAATGGTGGAATAGAATTTTTAATAAATATCAAACAAAAGTAACTTTTGAATGTTACCTTTGCTCTCTCTGAAGCTCCTAGAGGCTAATTTTCATTAGCTCTCCAGCAGTATGCTAATGAGTTCTTGGCCCAGATGAGGTGAGAAAACTGCTCACAGAGCAGAGACAGTGGCTTGGATGTGGGCATGTGGTTTTTCTTCACCTGGCAGGAAACCTTTTGAGGCATACCCAGGAACCTAATTTACTTTAAAGAGGCCTTCCCTGTCACAAGCAAATGTCCATTGGCACCTGGAAAGGCCCAGATGTTGTCCTCCCACTCATGCAGACATCAACCCCAGTTGGGGAAAGTTGCCCCCAGAACTGGCATGAAGTGACCAAGAAAGCAGGCACTGCTCATTACCCTGGCCAAACCTCTGGGTGGGGCTATAGGCACCATACAAGGGGAGAAGAGTTTCCCCATTTTGGATTTTGTGAGTGGGGGCACTGTGGGGTTGTTTGCAGTAGGTCAAACAGGAATTGCTTTAAAAAGTGGGTAGGGTTTCACCTGGGAACCTTTCCCCCATTGGCTAGGGAAAGGACAGGAGCCATCCCACTCACTACCTAATGCCTGGTATAAATGTAGCATCCTCAGCTCCTCTTCAGAACCTTTCTAGACCTGCAGAAGAACAGAAGAGGACTGGAGTGGTTGTCTGATACCTAAGAGCAGCATTGAAAGACTGGACCTGCTCCACCTTGTACCAAGGACAAAGAAGTGGACATCAAGGCTCAGTTGACTGACCTCCTGTGTAAGATACAAAGCCAGAAGAATCTGCAAGAGACCTTTTTACTGAAGTGATCAACTTAGTAGTACCAATTGGATTGGACCTGGACCCTGTTAGTGACCTATGTTGGACTAATGTTGACCCTCAAGTGTTGTTCCTGAGGGACTGACCCCTTGGATGTGTCTGATAGGATTTCGCCTATCACCTCTGAAAACATATGACTTGGCAGATTTTTGGACTTTCAGACCTTCTAGGACCAGGAAAAATCACGTTTACCTACGGACTAAGGACCAACCTCATTGGACTAAGAAATGAAGTTTCTTCCACTCTGAGCTTTTACACAGCAAATCAGGTACAGTGGACCCTCAGCGAAAATGTGCCTAGCCTCGTGGAACCCAGCATAGGTTACAGCCGCAACCTTGCCCTGCTAAGTCATCCTGACCTCCAGAAAACAGACTAAGGGCCTCATTTATATGTTGGCAGAGAGGGAACTCTGTTGCAACAGTGACAGGGTTCCCTCCCTGACAACATTATGGTCCACCCGCCCACCTGATTAAGAAGTGGGCAGCCCATGGTTTGATGATGGTGGAGACTACTTCATCCCCTGTGTAGTCAAATCCCAATGGCTCAACAGAGTAACAGCCATCTGAGGTTTTGCTTTATGTCTGCCCACCTAATTTAGATAGGTGGACATACTGTCATTTTTTTGATGCCCATCACAGCCAGGAAAAACCCAACACTAAGGGGCATTGAAAAGTGGTCAATGCCCCACTCACCATGAGAGGAAACTCTGATGGTGAGGAGAGCATTTTTTTTTATTTCCATAAAGATAATCCATTATGTTGACGAAGCCGTACAGCAAACTTACAATGCATTGAGAGGAACCTCCAAGACGACAATCCCTGCCAATGATAGGAATGTCTGCTAGGCAAACAGACATTTCTAAATTTGGCCGGTGGTACCTCCATCATGGTGACAGTGTAATTTACCCCATTGCCCTGGCAGAGAGCAGGCTGCCTGCCAAATAATAAATCAGGCCCTAAGTCCAAAGGTAAAATTCTTGACAGGGCGAAGGCACCAAAAGTATCTGACCAACAAAATGACTTCCCTGTGAATGAAATTTGAATTTCTCCAGCTTTGAGCTTTTCCTGCCAAAACCAATGGCTTCAGCAGTACCTCCCCCACACCTACCTGACTTTGTGAGGACTTCCTCATATACAGCCTGCTGCCTTACCCTCTGAAGCTTTGTGAATTCCAGATAAATGACTAAGCTCCAAGGTAAAAACTTCAACTGAGTCAAACCTGGTTGGTGTATCTAACCCACACTCCATCGCAGTCTGACTGAAGTCACACCTAAGTTGACTACCATTGTCACTTTCTCCCTTCTGTTGCTATTTTTTCTTAAATCTTAAAAAATTCATACCTCTGTTTTCCTTATAGGCTTATTGTCGTTTGGGTGTCATTTTGTTAATTAAACAAATTAAACTTTACTCTAGTTTTACAAATTGCATGGTGTACCCCCAGATGATTTTAGCCTTGACTGTTTTTTCTGGCTGTTAAACTCTGTGCAGTTTACTCTTGCTAAACAGAAGTACATTGCCTGTGCTCCCCCTTTCAAAAGGATTAAATTAGCATACCACTGATGGACATTTTTAACTTACCTATAAGTACCAATTATATGGTACAAAGAGTACCCAGGACCGGTAAGTTAAAGGTTACCGGTGGACTGTAGCACTCATAGTGCTATCCACTACAGTGACAGTGCAAACATTACTGCAGTCCTACTATTTGTTTCCTACAAATTTAAACTATCAAAACAATCCATTTTTAAATATTTATAAACCAAACTGTTAGTACGAATTATAGGCCATAAGGCAGGGTACAAAGTATTGAAAAGTAGGCCTCAGTAAAGGTTTAATGTTAAACAAGTATTTACAGTGAAAAAAGCCCAAGGCACCATTTTCACTGGAGCAAGGCTGGCTGTTCCATAGGAAAACACTAGGTTACATTATTGCATTTAATAATGTTTATTTTGGCGAGGAAACATCTAATAGTCATACAAATTCCAATTGAATGATAAAAGCAAGTTTGTAATAACTATTAAGGAAAAGGTACTTTTACAAAGTTACCTTTTCCGTGCCTAAAGCCTTTGGAAGCCCATTCGCATGGGCTCCAACTATCATCTGGCACCTGAATAGCCCCCTTAATGAGGTGTGAAACTGCTCCCAGAGCAGGAAAATTGCCTTGGGTGAGGAGAGGTGCTGTTACCTTCACAGAATAACCAGTTGGCTGTGCCCAGCAACTGGAGTAACTTTAAAGAAGCCTACCCTGTCAGAAGAAAATGTTGGCAGGCCCTTCCCTTGCCCCCCACCCTGTCAGGCAGGCACCATTCCCAGTGTGAGTCAATCTACCCCAACTAATAAAACTCTTTATCACACACTGGTGCTGCTAATGAACAGTAGGCCTATACAGGATCTATAGTGGCACCCTCTTTTAGCAATGCTGGCCCTAGGAAACAAATTCGTTTCTGAGTGGAGAACACCAAGTCCTGTGGAGTGCTCTAGCACTAGGCATGGGTGGCTTTGATAATAAGCCAATGTTTTACATGCTGGGCATCTCTTTACCTGCCCATGTGACACCACAGGTAGTGGTCCCGAAATAAGACCTACATCCTTATATGTAAATGTGCCAAAGGTTGAATGTGCCAACCTCCTCCTGTGACTCTCAGTCATCCTTTGTTTCACCTGCTTGCCAGAATGTTCATTGGGGAAATGGGAAAGGGTGTCATGCTTTATGAGCCTTGAAACTTTCTCCTAAATCTGGAGATAAGCTGGATAGCAATTACAAAACAACAGGTGTCAACTTATCAAGGACCTAGGTTCCTATTGAAATGACTGCACAAATATCACCTCTGTGAACATCTTTGTGACATGTTCTGGTTTACTAATGAAACAAGTGTGCCCAATATGAAGCAAACATTTTTAATTTCTAAATGTAGTACTAGATTAATGACGGTGCTTATTAATAATATTCATGTCACAATCACAAAACTATCTTTCTAATAAGACTATGTTTTTGTCCTATATCATCTACGTTCTTATGAAAAGGCAATATCCCTGCACAATCTTACATTTCCAACCACATAAAACATGGCAAAAAAACAGCCCCTTTTCTAAAATTTAAGAGAGAGAAAGGCTACACTCAAACATTTGACAGCTGTCCATGGGTGAGCCATGCTTCACTATTTCAATTTGAAAGAATGGTTTACTCTTCTTCTAGTTTGTTTTGCATCATTTGACATCAGATTTTTCACAGCTCGCCTTGCCTGTGTTTATTGCAGACGTGTGTGTATGTATGTCAAGTATACATATTGCTTATTCTCAAAAAAAGAAAAAAGCATGTGACTTATGAATTCATGCATGATGTGGAAAAGAGCAGACATTTTATTTTCCTCTATTGGATAGATAGTAGGGCTTTGATAGCATCTGTACTAGAGTTTAACTTTGCTTTTTTTAACCTGCAGCCTACTCTTGTTCTGTTTTTTTGCCACATCCACCTCTCCTACTGTGTACCCCTTGGATTTGTATTTTTTTTATTTATTTTTGAATTTTGATATTGCTGTTGTTATATATATTTTATTTTTCTAGGATTTGCCAAATAATTTGTCAGCAACAACATCATGGAAAAACTAGGCCAGAGAAGAGATGGTCACCGTCTTGCATCAAGCCGCATACACATTGTCTCTGGGGGGGACGTTGTAAGGATGTACATTTATGAAGTAGTGGGAGAGGAATAAAATCTATACGACAATGAACTATTAGTAGACTAGTAATGAAGTGGGTACATGATAGGGTTACTGATCTGAAACAGTAGATTTGTTTGGCTGTTTTAGGTTTACGGGCACACTGTGGTCAGTACTAATTTATTCTGTACCTCTAAGACATGACTTTTTCCCTGCTTTAAGAGTGGACACAGTCTGTGGAAGATGACGGTGCTAAAGGTAGTAACAAATCTTTATTTGCTCTTGTTTGTATGTTTATTAATCAGTGCTATATTGTAACACAGTTCAGGGTTTGAGAAATTCTCAAAATGCAACTAGGCCTACAAGTTAATAAATAAAGTTAATAGATCCACAATATTATTTTAAAAAGGACTATTTATTTATTTATTTAACCACTTATAGACTCAATATCACCTAAAAGGTATCCTGGAGCTAAGTCAACCAACCGGGAAAAAACATAACTGTACTAGAAGAAACAGCAATAGAGAATAGCGTGGAAAAACCCAGGTTTTCAGCGCCTTCCTGAATCAAAGAAGTTTGGTTGAGTGCCTAAAAGAGGCAAGAAGCTGATTCCAGAGCTTTGCCGCTCTCACTATAAAGACATGGACCCCGTCTTGTCTTCTTGAAATTGACAATATAGACAAGATCGGCAAACGAGGAGCAAAGTAGGCCTGGGCGGTAAATTCCGTTCCGCTCGCAGAATTTGCGGAATTTGGGTAATTTCGCGTTCCGCGGAGAATGCGGAATTACCAAAAATTCTGCGATCCGCGGCTTCGCGGAATTTTTTGCTTGTTCGCGCTTTCAAAATGCGTGTTCGCAAGATATTTCTCCCTGAGCACGCAAACAGCGTTCGCGAACAGGAAAAAAGCATCGCGGATGGGCGGAACAAGCAATTCCGCGTGTTCGCGGAACTTTTGCGTGCTCGCAGAGATTTTTTACCGTTTCGCGGAGCTTTGCGTAGGGTGACTACGCAAATTCCGCCCACCCCTAGAGCAAAGGCATCTACCCGGGACTTTTAAAAAAAAATCCTTTTGAAAGGGAATTGGGCCAAGGTACTGAAGAGCTTTAAAGACAATGAATAAGGCTTTAAAGACTATTATTTATCTGACTGGGAGCCAAATAACCTCCCTCAGTGCATCCGATGCAGATGATCTTCTGGGTGGAGCCAAGGATGAGGACTTATGTTTTCTCTGATTCGAGTTTCAGGCAGCTCTTCCAACCATGGCAACTCTTTCTAGGAGAAGGTTGGTAATTACCATGTCGAGAGCAGCAAATCAAGATCGCTGATCAACCGCAATCGACTAGCATCCGAAGCTCATCGATGCCTGTGAATAGGGCTGACCCGATTCCATGCCCAGGTCTGAAGCCGAACTGCTCCTTTTCAAGCTCAAGCAAGGTGTGATGCTCCAAGTAGGGAGATACGTTTTTACTAATGTAGTGTTCCAATAATTTTATCGGGAAAGGCAGCAAAAAAATATTGGCCTATAATTGCCAGGAATTCCTGGGTCAAAGGAGGTTTTTTTTAAATGGGAGAGACACTGCCTTTTTTCAGGTTTGTAGTACTATGCCAGTATCCAAATATTGGTTGCAGATCTGTTGAAGCAGCGTAAAGGCTTCTTCTGCCAGATCTTTCCAAACCGTATGGGGAAATGGGTCAAGTGGAGAGCCTGAAGCTATGGAATCGGCTAAAGAATGAAAACAGTAATCTGAGATAGTTTCAAACTTCTCAAGACTGTATTTAGGACTATCTGAGAAGTTGGTTAATTCGGGTAGATTGCAAGCCGCATGGAGGGAGGCCTTGGTGGTAGAGTTACCATTCAATGCTCCAGATGATGATGGACTAGTATGGTGAGAGCGAGGGTTAATATCTGTCAATATTCTCAAAGAGGATAAAAAGAGAAAAAGTGCAAGGTTGTCACATAGCTCCTGAGACGGCAATCTGGATTAGACACCTCTCACATAATGTCAAAAACCTTTTTGACATTATTAGGTGCTGTAAGGATAGCAGTGGCATAGTAGTCAGCTTTTGATGCACTGATCGCCATCTTATAGTTGTGTAGGGAGGAGTTTAGCTTTATCCTCCTCCTTATGGGATCTACACAGTTTTCTCTCAGCTTGCTTACAGACTACTTTTAGCTGCTTCAAGGAGAGATTATATCAAGGGGCAGAAGGACAATTGTGCTTTTTCCTTGAATGCAGTAGAATTTTGGAGTCAAGAATTTTGAGAATCTGTTCCTCCATGATATTATAATTTTCTTCTACTGACTTATCTTGAGCAAGAGAGATGGACAGATTAGCTAGCTCTTTTTGAAAGGATCTGCCAAGTTTATGCCATGCCCTATCCATTATCACAATGGTTTTCACCTTTTTGGTGGGAATTACTACTTTCACATGAAATGGAAAAATATTAAGGCGTGGTCTGTCCAGCAAAGGGGAGAGTATATGAAATTGAGACTAACTCCTCTGGGGCAAAGATGAGGTCTAAAGTGTGGCTGCCAGATTGGGTGGGGCCGGATACCATCTGATGTAATCCTGATATCTTACAAGAGCTGCAAAATTCTTTGCATAAAGGGGAAGGGGGGCACCTCTTCTGCCAATATATCAAAGTCCGCAAAAGATTTAGAGTGGGCCAGTGCCACATTTGAAATCAGCTCAATTAAGGGTTGTAAATGTAAGGCTGGGAGGCTAGGCGGGTGGTAACATACAATTCCTGACAGTAAACAGCCTTTCTCAGACTTCAAAGAGAAGCCCATTGTAGGAAAGTAGGATCTGCTTTTATGGTTACCCCCACTTTTTGCCTTGTGCTATGCTGTTTCTGACTAGTCTGACTGGGATCCTGCTAATCAGGACCCGAGTCTCTCTGCTTTCTCCCCTAAATTGTTATGGTAAGTACTTAGGTACATCCCAGATTGGATACTGGGGTACCCTTATAAGTCCCTAGTATATGGTACTAAGGTACCCAGGGCATAGGTACTCCAGGGGTCCCTCATGGGCTGAAGCATGCATTATGCCACCCATGAGGGACCACTCAAACTGTAACTGCAGGCCTGCCATTGCAGCCTGTGTAAGCTTGTGCTAGCACTACTTACAAAAGATATAGTTTTCCCTATATCTAAGGTCACTGCACCTAAAACCTATGTCACCCCTAAAGCAGGCTGTTAGATTTGGGGGTCTCTAGTTGGCAGAGGTAGGTACCTTTGTCCAAATAGGGACCCTTGAGTCTAGTCAGGGAAAGTAGGTACACTCCCGAAATAACCCCTGCTCACCCTCTTGGTAGCTTGGCACGAGCAGACAGGCTTAGTTCAGAGGCAGTGTGTAAAGCATTTGTGAACACATACAGTAATCAAGTGACAACACTACAAATGGACACCACACAGTTTGTATATTTATAAAAATAAGAATATTTTATATAGAATTACCACAAGACCATAAACGACAAAAGTAATCCACAATACTGTCAAAAATCAAGAGTTCTGGTTAAAAATGCTTAAATCAAGGTTCTGTGCGAGTCGGTAGCCTTCTCCGGCTACTGCGACGTAAAGAACAAACAGAGTCTATCAAATCCAGCTGACCGCGTCGATACGGGCCAACACAGCGTAGACGGACTCGGTCACAGTACCTTTTACTTGAAGCAGCAGGCACGGGCGTGTGAGCCGGACGGCTGAACGTCGCAGTCGCGATGCAAAAATGGAAGCGTTGCAGGACGCGTTGTCCCTCGATGCGGTGCAGGCAGCGGCTCGTTGACGGAGTCGGTGAGACCAAGGCTGTGCGTTGCAGGGCGAGACGGTGCTTCGATGCGGTGTTGGCAGGTTGCGGTGCGGCGACGGAGCCGGATTCAGGAGCTGGCGTCGATCAGTCCGGACAGCGGTGCGAGTCGGGCAGTGCTTCGCGAAGCTTGCGAGGCGGTGCCCAACTCCGGTGCGGTCACAGGACTCGAACTCAGCAACAGTGACCGTGTCGGTCGGACCAGATGGATTCGGTGTAGCGAGGCATTGCAAGGTGCAGTGCTCACAGGTTACGGTGCAGGCAGCGGCTCGTTGACGGAGTCGGTGAGACCAAGGCCGTGCGTTACAAGATGCAGGCGTTGCTCGATGCGGTGCCAACAGGACACCGAGCCGGTCGGGAGAGTCGGTCACAGCTCCCTACCTCTGTAGCCACTGAAACAGAGTTTCCAGCAGCAATTCACAAAGGGGGTGAAGTCCAATGGTCCTGGGACTTAGATCAGGGGGCAAGCTCTCTTCCAAGCCCTTGGAGATCCTTCACAAGTTGATGAAAGTCACAGCAAAGCAAAAGTTCCTTTCTCCTTTCTTTGGCAGTCAGGCAAACCACTGCAGGCCAATCCCCCAAGCAGCACTTCAGGCTTAGGGATAGTCTCTCCTCAGTTTCTTCTTGGTTCCGCTCCTCAGCAAAGGTTTCTTCTTGTTCCCAAAAGTGATCTAAAGTTCCTGGGTTTGGGCCCGTACTTATACTCCTTTTCTCTTTGTTCTCTGAAGGCAGAGAGGCCTTTGCCTAGTTTAAACCAGTTCTGTGCAGCTTTGGAGCACTCTGTGTACATGTCTCCTTCTTTTCCTTTCAGAATGTGGGGCAGGGTACTCAGACGCCCGGCAGGAGGTGGAGCCAGCATTGTGGAAGGCAGGCACAGCCCTATTCAGACCCAGATGCAACTCCTCCCTCCACTCTGGATGCAGATCTCTCTATTCAGCCCTGTGCTGCCTCACCCTGTCTCCTGTAGCCACCCCCAGCCCCAGTCACGCACAAACCAGACACACAATACACAAGCAGGCAGAGGCAGGCTGGATAGTTAGGCAAGAAAATACCCACTTTCTAAAAGTGGTATTTTCAAACACAGAATGTTAAAACCAACTTCACTAAAAGATGTATTTTATCATTCTGAGTTCAGGCATACTAAACTCGAATTTCTACGTAGTTCCCTGAGTCAGTTTAGGATCATAAGTTGTTATAATCAAACTGCCCATTCTGGCCTATGGGGAACAGGTAGCCTTGCAATAGTAAAAAACGAAAATGGTTGTAATTCACTATTAGGACATGCCACACACACCAGGCATGTCCCACCTTATCCTTACAATGCACCCTGCCCGTAGGCCTACCATAGGGGTGTCTGATATGAAGAAAAGGGAAGGTTTGGGGACTGGTAGGTGGGTGCACTTACCAAGTCGACATGGCAGTCACAGACTACACACAGGCTCTGCAATGGCAGGCCTGAGACACACTTTACAAGCTACTTCTGTGGGTGGCACAACCAGTGCTGCAAGCCCACCAGCAGCATTTGATTTACAAGCCCTGGGCACACTCAGTGCACTGTACTAGGGTCTGACAGTAATTCAAATAAGCCAAACATGGAGTCACTAATTCACATCACAATTTACAATAGGAGCACTTGCACTTTGGCACTGATTAGCAGTGGCAAAGTGCCCATGAGCATCTAGTCCAGCAAAAATATATCGACAACAGTGGAGGCATTATGAAAAAATGGAAGGGAGACTCACGCCAAGGATGCCAGGTCTAACACAGGCCTTTTCAATCCTGAAGGCAGGGTGCTCGGTTCTAAGTGTGAGGGTGCCCCTGCATGAGCATCACACCCCTACAGCCTATGAAGTCCATTCTACCGAGTTGTAAGTGAGACAGCCATATAACATATAGAGGGGCACCGCATCGTTATGAAACTGGCTTTAACGAACCCTATCGTGTTTGGTATCAACGTGTTGCAATCATACCCCCACATCTTACACGGTGTGGGAGGTATGATTCCAAGCACTGTAAAGGCCCTCCGTTAGGTCCTCTGTGCTCCTGGTACCAGTCTTCTAGACCCGGACAGCACAACATGGCTGCTGCCGACCCGAGACACAATTCTGCCCTCATGCTGCTGAGCCAAGCTCAAACAGGGGAAGGCAGAACAATAGGTATCCTGTCACAGGGCAGTGTGACCACCTCCTAGTCAGTGTGTAGTGTATTGGGGCAGGGTGGGAGTGCTTTCCAACGCCACTCAGTCTGCTTGAAACTGGACAAAGGACATGGGAGTATCCTCCCCACTGTCCAACCCCTCCCCTAGTAGGGAACCATGAATCGTCCCAACCCTTTTCCTTAGGGTACTCCAGGGCTTACCTGAGGGTGGGTCCCTAGATTCGTCATGGAACATGATTCATTTCAGACACCACTTCAACTTCGACCGTCTGGGCACTCTGGACCTCGCTGGACTTCGCTCTGGGCATCAAAGCTGCAACCAGAAAGATTCCTGCTGCACCTGATCTCTTCACCCTGCTTCTCTGCTGCAACGTCCATGCCTGTGCTCCATACAAGAAACCTTCCAAGGCCTATGGACATCCAAAACACCTGAGGGAATCTGCCTTGAAGTGAAGGAGTCACTTCCCTCCATCTGCAGGCACCACAACTATGCTGACCGGTCTGCTAATCCTGGGCTCCCACGGACACTGAAAGGCTCAGCAACACATGTGGTGGTTCTTCACATCCCTCAAGGCCTGCCCTGTCCTCTCACCAAGTTTTAGGCTAGTATCACTTGACGGAGTCCCAGGAACTGAATCCATGTGCACCATATCGACTTGCCATTGCAAATGCTTGTTGGCTTCCTTCCATCAAGATCTTCAGGCTCCAAGTAGCCCCTACCTCAAGCATCTCCAGTGACCAGAATCTTTGACCACACCACATCGCTTGCACTGTGGCCTGCATCTTTTGTTGAGCTGCTCAAGGTCCTCTTGCAACTCCAGGGCCTCTGGCCTGTGAGTCCTTTTGAGGGTAACCTTTGAATTCTTTGGGCTCCCCTGATTGCTTGGGGCCTGCCCTGACTCCCCTGCTTGTGGTGAGTCACCTGGACCTTGCTGGTCCCGACACTGCACCTTCTTCGCTTTCCATGTTGTTTGCAGTTGCCAAGGCTTGTTGGTGCTCCCGACGGACACCAGCCCCTCAACTCAAGACATCCGATGTGGGACAGCTTGTGAATGGCTCCTGGTCTTCCACAGCATCACCTGGTCCTAACAGCGGCAGCTCCATGGTCACCGTCATCCCTTCTGCACCATCCAACATCGGTGGGCATTTGTCTTCCAGGCCTCCTGGTCACTCCTGAGTGACATAGACTCTGTCCCCTCTGCTTGCAGGTACTCGTCACCTTGAATCCTCCTTTGGATTACACCAGGCACTTTCACCTTCCCCAGCAGTGGCAGCTTGCTGAAGTCCTCCGTTGGGTTCAACGGCAGTTTCCGACACCATTTCACACCTATGCACCTGGCTTCCCTGGTGTAGGTAACGTGGGTACTTGGGTATCCACGGGTGGGGTGGCTCTCCAACCTTCTGTCTTCCACAGGGTTTCTTCAGGGTCCACTGGAAAGGGTCCTCTTTCTTCAAAATTGCAACCGCGACTTACACATTGATTTGTACGGAGAACGAGGTTGTGTTCCCACACTGCACACAACCTCAGTGGGGCTCCTAGATACTCACCTTGGGTGGTTCCTTGGGTCCCCGACACTTCTACGTTCTCTGGGTATATCCTTGACTCGAGTCGTGGTTCACATACCACTATTTTATTATATGGTTTGGTCTTCCCCTGGGGACCACGGTGTATTCTGTGCTACTTACGTGTTTCTATTGCAAAGTATTGTGTGCATTGTGTATATCTCCAGGTAGGACATATCTGTATGCGTTAGTGAGTGTCTTATAATAAATACATATTTTTATAAATACCTTGTGTGGTTCTTTTTCACTTAATCAATACCTATAAGAGTACGTTCGGGTAAAACGAGCTGCTTTACACTCCTTCTGGACTAAGCCTGAAGGCTGCTCTCCACAGATACCACTTAGAGAGCTTTCTAAGATTGTCTAAGACCACTAAAATAACCATAAGGGTTGTCTGGATCAGTGCAAGGTGTCCACTTACATAAGTGTACATCATATACTGAGCCAGCCTCTCACACCTATGATATCAGGCCCGGAAGTTTGTCAAGGGTTAGGGACAACAACTTCCAACTTTCCTTAGTGATGATGCCTACCGCCCACACCCCCCTCTTTTTATGGTGCGTGGCCTGGGAAGAATATTATAACCTATGGGGCATCCCAAACCAGGATCAAAGGTGGAGTCAGGGGTGGTCCACGTTTCTGTAATAAACAGTTTGTCTAGATTTTTGTTCACTTTCATCAAGTTAATCTCATTTGAATGTTTAACCAGAGATCTTGCATTCAACAGGCCACATTTCAGAGGAGCAGACAGTGTAGGCCCATCAGGTAATGCATTCTCTCCATTTATGTCCCCCTGGGAGTATTATAATTACTGACCCGTTTACCGAGAGATGGCAATTGTTGCCTGGTATAAGTTAGTTTGCCGCCAGGAGATCTAAAGGGTTTGTCAAGAGAACCAGTAGCATGTCTGGCGCTGTGCGTGGTCGGTGTGCAGATGGGTGTAGATGGGTTGCCTTTGGTGCTCCTCCGGGTTGCCGTCATCATGCCCGCTGTGCGCATCTCCTGCGCAGTTGCGTCTGCATCTGGTTAAATTAGTCTTCTCCCCACGAGGGAGGAACACTAGAATGGCAACAACAATGGTACTGTAGCAGTGGTCCCGCTCTTACAGACGGTACCTGCAAGGAAAAATACAGTGTGACCACACAAAAGTCTATCACAATATTAAAACCTATATTTTCAGGAACAGTTATGTTCACTTACCAAAATGATTCCATTTTACTGTGGTGAGAGACTAGAGAACAAATGCATGGAAGGCACAGATCTGTGTTTGCCTGCAACATCAATGGTTCAAATCCTTGTAAGCACTATTAGCCTTTCATCCTACGGATATATTAAGATGAGTACCATTGAGTTGGATAATATTATAATACATTTTGTGTCAATAGCTCTTAGAGAGGGTGAACTTGCACTCTAGAAATAGTTTTTTGCATACTTAATATTTTTTGTGATGTGGTAGTGCTGGGATGTAGTCAGTAAGACACACAATGGTGCATGGTATGTGACAAACTCTACCCTACGCCTGGCAAGACTGATATTGGCCTGATTTTGCTCTACCCAAATCTGACTTTCAAATGTGATCCTGATAAGTGATTGACTATGTTCTGCTCTACTAATCTTTCAGTGACATGTGACTGCCCTGCCATCCCTTCAGATGAAATATTTTATGTCCTTGACCTATACCTACCCCTACAATCTTTAACAGGTTTCACTCTCATATTTGCAACCACTATTTAGTCCTGACAGCCATAATTGGTAATTCTGATAGACTTTGCTTCAAGTTAGCTTGCCGTTTAAGATGATTGAAGGACAGTCTTATCTTTTAATGTGTGGAGTTCTCCGCCCGACTGTGTAGTATCAGCAGCAGTAAAGTTACATTGACCCATTGGGTCAAAGACTGAAGAGGCTTTGATGCCAGAATTTACAGTGCAGTTACTTTTGTGATGGGTGGTAGGTGTCTTAATAAGTTCCTTTTAAGGAGGAACTGGTTTCTTGGGTGTCATCTTCAAAGCTTCTTGGTTTGCTGAGAGGTTCAGAGTAAGGAATTTCACACTGAGGAAAGGACTGAGCTCTCTCTAAGGTTTGTTTCATCTACACGCAGGCACGAGGAAAAGGAAGAATGCTTTGGCCATTTTAGTTAAATCAATATATGGCATAACATATACACTATGCAGAGGTTAGACACAAACTCTTCATGAAAGTGGATATTATAGACGTAGTTACAGTTTTATTTTATAGTACTCAAAAACAGCCTTTGTTTGCAACTTATGAGTCTTGTCTACCTCCACCACACATAAAGAGGCCAATAACAAAAATGTGATGGCCTTGTAATAAGTAAATAGCAAAATATTAAGTAAATGCCAGACTGAATAAACCTATGAGCACTGACAAGAAGGAGGTTTTCCTGGAACACAGCAACCCCCACACACACGCTCACACACGAACACACACACATGATTAAAATTGTGGCAATACAACATCTGTGATCTACACAAAACGCAGGACACATGTAAATGTAGGACAAATCTACAATAGCATCAGGGGGGCCTAAATGGGCTCAGAAGCCTCGGCTGATTAAATCAAAATGCTGTTAAACAGATATTCATAGCCTGCCCACAACACAATGCTTTTCACAGTAAATTGTAAAGAATGGCTGGGCCACATCGTGTGTGTATCAAGTGCTCTTTCGACCAAGTGTGCATCTTCATGTGGTCTATCTAGTACCTCCCCATTTGTGGATGATTGAGAAGGGTGGGACACAGCGGGGAAACCTCGAGTTGCTGCTATTCCATATGAACTTGAGGTGCCAAGTGCTTATGGTGGGGGTGGTGTTGTATAGATTAATCAAAGGAAGCATTTCTTCAACCAGCTGTTCCTGGATCAATGGCTAGTTCTAGCAGAGATCCACAAGTACCACCTACAACTCCACCTAGGAAATGGAGTTGTGTCCGTGAGTGAACCTAAATGCCAGTCGGTACAGGACCCATGCATATTGGTGTGCATGATTACAGCTCCAACTATTTGCCTATGATTGATGATGCAGCTGTATTTCCAGCCCTTATTTTGCTCACCCCTTCCACTGCTGCTGTCACTGACGGAAAAAGCAAACACAAGGACATGATGGATGGAGTGCTGAAACTTTTCAGACACTCACCCCAGTCACAGATCTGGGTTGAATCCATCATCGTTCTTTAGCTCACTTCACCACCCCAGTTCAGACCCAGCCATATGCAAATCAGTCTTGACCCTGTGCCTCATGGGAACAGTCCAGCCCCGAACTGCCAAGCCAGGTCTTTCCTGGATCGGAAACAAGCATCCTGGGACCAGTTTCGGGGTAACACCCCTCATCAGCCAGGCTAGCTTAAATCCAGTGGTGAAGTGAGCAAGGGACCCATGCCCGTGAATACCCTGCCAATTTAGAGCGAACAAAGCAAGGAACCAAAGAAAGGAGGAGTAATGTAAAGAAAATGTTCCAGTTTCATTGTTTCATGGATACAATCTTGGAATAGAACTGCCCATTATCATTTGGGCCTACATTCTATGGATAAACTGGACAGACATTTCCCAACCTTTTCTAACATAGTTTAACTACTACGTCCTTACTCTCCATATTACGAATGCGTTTAAATGAAAATAGCATTTCCCAATCATTATTTTATTTTTAGCCACTGAGCTACAAGTGTGCTACTGTTATTTTTACAGTAATTCCAATAATAGTTGAATTTACACGAATCTGACATACAGACTGTACAGATTTAAGCTATGGTTCGATGCAGCACAATGTTAACGATTTAGAAATGTGTTAATTACTAGCCCAGATGATTAATTACCTCCTATAATTCATGCGACAAATTCATTTGAAAAAATAACTTAAGAGGATTAAAGACTGAGAAAATAGTATTTACTTAACTCAACACAGCATTATGCTATTGAGATAGTTGTGCTTTTATACGTTATATTGAAGATTGAACTCACAACTCTTACCAGGCTTTGGAAACTAAACAATCAAATAAATGAAATGAGTTGAGAGCACAAATTAAAAGCATAATTATTAGCAAAACCTCCCAAAATAATTTCACACTTTCAAAAATGTAATTTGATATTGCTGGTTGCCAAAGCATTCCTTTTAAATTTGCGTACCTCTTCAACACTCATGAAAAGCACCATAGCAGAAGGGGGCTTGGGGGGCAGCCAAGCGCAGGGAGGTCTGCCCCCCCGGGCAGATTGGGAGGGGCAGGGCTGGCCAGGTACCCGCCATTTTGTATTTTTGGGCTTGTTGAAATAGCCCAATTAGAGCCCAAGTATAAAGGTTAACGAGGGTTGCTCCCAGCCACCATTTTAGTTTTGGTGACCTGGGGGCTCAGAGCAGTGGTAGTGTAGTTAGAGATTTTTCTAGATTTTGCGGAGTTTGTTAGGAGTTAGCATTCGTTAATAGTATAAGATAATCCTTACCTATGGAGGATTATCGCGTGCTGGAAGCGATGCATTTATTAAATGAGGCAGGGCGCCTTGACCTTTTGATCCCAGGAACGTCAGGCCCATCACGCCAGCCTCGGCGGGCATCAGCGGATGTGGCTGCCACCGTCGTGGCGTGCACATCCCCCAGGAGGTCAAGAGCAGAGGTGGTAAGTCGGAGGGGCCGCTCCTATGCCAGGAGAGCAGCCCCTGATGCGTCCCCTCAGTTGGAGCCATGGGCAATCTCTGTGGCTCCGGGACAAGATCTTGGGGGAGGGGCCATTGCAGGCCGGGGCAGCGCTGTGTGCGCAAACAGAAGGAGGAGAAACGATAGAGAACTGTCGACTCCGGGGCCCGAGGCAAGTGAGATCAGGGCCTACAGAGCGGCAGGGAAGGGAGCGAAGGCTCAGTTTAGCACGTTGAATGTAGGCAGTAGGGGGCGGGGCAAAGGGGATGAGTTTCAATGCGGTGCTGATTTCAAAGCACACATGCATGGTACCGCTCAGGCGGGGAGCAGGGAGGGGAAGGCGGGCCCAGTTTTGAAATGAGTACCACTGCTAAGGGGGACTTATATCAGCACGGTACAGATTTAATTACTAGCGCTCAGGAGACAGCTCAGGATGGGAGTGGGGAGGGGAGGGCCGGGCTCAATGTTGAGGCCGGTGATGCCTCCAAGGGGGTAGGCAGGACTCCCTCAGTTGGGGATTTTCAAGGGGACGGGGGAGATGCGCAAGGAGTTTGGGTGGATCTTCATGCGGGGATATTGGGCCCTGCATGGGGGGCTTATGAGCTATTAGACTCAGATGAAGGAGAGGAGGATGAAATACCTGGGGACTGGGAGCCTGCGGGGGGGACTCAGGCCTGCGAGGGTTTGGATATTTTCACCTCATGGAATGAGGAGGTGAGGGGCTTAGATAGGGTAGGACGACTAGATGCGTATATGGCTCACGGAGGGTCACTGGGAAAGGAGAAGTGTCGGACTTGGCCCTTTGTGCAGGGTCACCCCTAAAACTTTTTGCCTTTTTCTCTGACATGGTGTTGGTGGTTTTAGGCCTCTGGGCACTTTAGCACTGTGGTCCAGTGTAAAGTGCGTGCGCTCTCTGTGTACATTTGGTAAGGTTGGCCTGCCCTCCCATAGGAATGCATTGGGGATTCCTTGATAAAGTGTGTCCGTGGTAATTCCTGGGATGGGAGGAGCAGCGTGGTCGAGTTTAGTATGTATGAAATTGTAAGAATAAATGCTGCACAATGGTGTGCGCAGATTTATGATGACTGGTGGAGAAATGCTACTTTTAGAAGTTGGCATTTCTGTGTGCTATGTGTCTGCCTGCCTGATGTGAATTGCATGTCTGGCTTGTGAGTGACAGGGGCTGGGAGGTGTGTGTGGCTCCAGGAGGGGCAGGGTGAGTCAGCGCTAGGCTGAATGGCACACCTGCATTGGGAGTAGTGGGAGGAGTAATCCACTGTCCCTGAATAGGACTGTGGCCAGCCTGTACAATGTTGGCTCCGCCCCCTGTGGTGTGTCTGATCACCTAGCCCCCACCTGACAAAGGGGAAGAGGAGCTTGGAAAACAAAGTGCTCCAAATCCCCTTGAACCAGTTGCATCTGGTTCCCCCATGCCCTGCACTGCAGACAAAGGAATGCTTAGTATAAATATAGGGGCTGTGACCCCATGATGTTGGTTCTGTGCTTGGGTGCTGTCCTGTACTTGCTGGGGCGTGCTGCTGCTGGGGCCCAGGAGGAACCACCATGAGGGCTTGCCTCCCTCGGCCCAGCATTGTCCCCTTGATCCCTAAGGACTTGTTAGGACTCCTAGCGCCTGGGGAGCGCTATCTTTTAAATGCCCCAAGGAGGAGGAGAGCGTGGGCTGTGCAGCGCTGAGCTGCCGTCTATTTAGAGGGAATCCCCATCGTAGGGATTCCCCCTGATGCCGAGGAACGGGTGCCCACCCCGCATTATTTTTGTGCTGAGCGGGAGCCCACCCCGCGTTGGGAATTGTTGGTGGGTGCCCACCCCGCGTTTTGAGTTATTTGGCGGGTGCCCACCCCGCTTCTGAGTGGTTCGCGGGTGCCCACCCCGCATGAATCATTTTACTTTGGAGAGCAGGTGCCCACCCCGCTCTCCTGCTATTTTGGACAGCGGGTGCCCACCCCGCATCACGACCGAAAAGCAGAAGCCGCCGAAGGAAACTGCCGGGCAGCTGCTGAGCGCGACCCGGAAGACAGGCACCGTTGCCTGGTTGTGGGCGGGCCAACCAGAGAAGAAGTCCCGCCACCGGAGATCCGTCCAGAGCCTCCCAGGCTCCTCGTTGAAGTCCCGGGTCCCAGGAGGGGGCCCGGGTGAAGTAAGGAGAGGCAGCTGAGGCCGCCAATGGCAGCGCAGGGCTCCCGTGAGTGAGGGAAGCCCCGCATGCAGGGGAAATGCTGGCGCTGGCCCGCGGGGCTCTCGTAGTGAAGAGAGAGCCCTGCACATTGCAGCCCAGTGCAGAGAAGACTCCCCCCCCCCAGGAGAGAGCCCGGTGAATGGGGATGGCTGAGGGGAGCAAGATGTGCCTAGTCCCTGAGCGGACCCGCAGGAGAGCGGGCCGCTCCAATGATGAGGGCATATTTGTTTTGAGAGGGCCCAGAGGGGCCCGTGCCCCTTCCACTTTGGCCTGAGTGGTCCCGCCGTTGCGGGCCGCTCCAACGAGGGGCATATTTGTTGTTTGAGGGCCCAGAGGGGCCTGTGCTTTCCCCGGTGTGGCTATGCTTTCACAGTTGCCCCGCTTGACAGTGGGCAACTGCAACGATGGGGGCAATTGGATTTAGAGAGGCCCAGTGGGGCTGAAGAGGCACAGATGTGCCAGGGCCCCTTCACTTTGTTTGTCCTCAGCTGCGCCGCACCAGCGCGGGCAGCTGCAACATTTTTGCATACTTGTCCAGAGGGCACAGTGAGTGGCCCACGTTCTGCTCACAGCTGCACGGCAATTAGCGTCAGCTGCAACGTTTAGGCCATCAGTTCTTTTGGGGGCATTGTTGAATGAGACAGGAGTGGTGAGATGCACTCCTTTGCCCCAGCGCAATTGGGCACTTATGGATTCTGCTGCATTGGCAGCCTCCCTGACATTTTGGGACATAGGGCATTTGAGCCCTCTGAGAAGGCCAGTTGTCCAGGGGGGCTGTTAGGTTAATAGGGCGCCAGGCCCTAATGTGATTTATGTGGTGCGCAGGAAACGTGATTCATGTACTGTTATTCATGCACCTGATTTATGCCTCTATTGTGGTTTATGATTCTGAGGTTTTTGCATACTGTGTTTATGCTTGTGAGGTTATTCTCTACCGTGATTTATGCCTCTAATATGATTTATGATTAGGAGGTTATGGTCTAATATGTTTAGGCTTATGAGGTTGGCGCATAATGTATTTTACGAATGATGTGATACTGTGCATAATATGATTTGTGTTGCAGGATATAATGCTAAGTACAGTGTTTGCCAGTAATTACTGGTTGTGTTCTACGTTTATTATTTGGTTCTACATTTACTATCTTTACTTTGTGATGGTTCTGACAGTGGCCCAATTGGCCCTGTCATGTGTATATAATCCCCTGTAAATATTGCCTAGTGCCAGTTGGCACAGTGTACATTGTGTGATTACTATTCTAATGTGTTTATGACAATACAAAGGCTATTTTTATATATAACCTTGTGTGGAGTTCCTTTTATGGTGTGCCTAGTATGTTGTTGCTGTGTGTGTGTTGCGCAACCGCTTTACACATTGCCTCCGGGATAGGCCTGACTGCTCGTGCCAAGCTACCAAGGGGGTGAGCAGGGGTTATCTTCGGCATGTAACTCCCTTGCCCTGACTAGAGTGGTGGTCTCTGCCTGGCTTTGGCGCAAGCCTTAGCCAACCAGAGATCCCATTTCTAACAAGAAGGGATACAAGAGTCAGGTAAAAGGGGGCTGGGAAGGGGGGCTGGGGTTAGTTTTGATTTGGTTGTTGGGGCCCCTGGGAACCTCGGGCAGGGTCCGGCTTTGGCGGGAATTGCAGCCATACTAGACTGGAGTGGGGAGGATGAAGGAGGGGTCAGCAACAGTGACGTGGGCGGGTGGTCAAAAGGCAGTTTGAGATGGGTGGGAAATAATCTGCGTATAGTGAAAAAGAGGAAAACAGAGCATGGGGAGGAGTTGCATAGGTCCAGCACACCAGACCAGACATTTATTTTTCAGGTGGAGGAGCAACGCGGAATGATAGACTGGGCAGAGCTGGGAGCAGCTTGCTGGCGCCGAGGAGAAGGGAGGGTGGAGCCTAGGGTGGTGTGCCCGTTAACATCGTGGGACCCCGGCGTGGTCAGCTTATGTAGGTCCCGAGCGACCTCGCTGCCCCTAACCCTCGGCGGTCCGCAGGGAGGAAGGAGAACACAAACAAATGAACATGAGGGCTGGTGGAGTACCGGCGGGTGCAGTCAGCACCACCAGAGGCAGGAAGAAAGGGGAACAATAAGAAATCTAGGTTGTAGACACACAGGGAATGGCAGCTAGGGTTAGGGAGTGAAGAGCTGGATTTTGATGAGGAAAGCCTGGGAGAAGGCGAGTTACGGGAGGGGGGCAGACTAATGTGTCTGCTAGTATGTTTCAGATACCACGTAAGGCATCAGGGCCTCTGGGGAGGCCAGAAAAGTCATTGCTTAACACAGGACCACTGGCGAGGCGGACTGCAATGACACGGGCACCCTCCTTGGAGTCAGGTAAGGCCAGGGGCTTAAGAGAAATCCCTGTAATGGTGTAGGTTGGTATAGGGGGGCAACAAGAGGGTGGGGAGGGTAGGTTGCAGAAGGGTAGGTATGTCACAGATGTAGGTGTGGGCACAGATGATGCTGATAGCGCAGGAGGGAGCAAGATTGATAAGGACAAAGACATGATTACAATAAGCAAGGGAAACGGTTCAAATGAGGAGAAGAAAGAAAAACCTGAGAGTAAGGAATTGAAGATTAAAAAACTACCCTGCATGGGTGTGACTAAGCCACTAGGAGCGCATTTGATACTAACCATTAAAGAGCACATTTGGAAAGGGGAGTATGTTGAAATGCTAAAGCTGCTGCATAGAGAGGTGCGAGCGAAAGAAGGGTCAAAAGAAGAGAAATATGAACAGGCCAAGCAGCCGAGGGTCCCATTGACAATAGAAAATTGGACAGTGGCATTTTTAATCTATGCAAGCGTTTATTGCAAAAAATATCCGGAGCACTCCGTGGCGCTATTTAAATACATGGTTGTTATTCGGAAGGCTCAAATTACAGGGGGGGATACGCCTGGGCACAATATGATGAGGAGTTTGCATGGCGTGGGACCCGGAAGCCAAATGGGGAGAGTTGGCAACTGATTTATGGCAACACACCATGGGGGCGGCAAAGGGGGGTAAAACCATCTTTACAGCTAGTGCTCTTCCAATAGTCTATCGGCCCTTTCAGGGGAGGCCCACCCGGGGGGGGGGAGTACAGAAAGAGGACAGTCAGGGTCAGGAGGGGCTTGTTGGCATTTCAACAAGGGTTTGTGCACTCAAGAGTTTTGTGAATTCCGTCACGAATGCTCGAAGTGTGGGCGTTGACATGCTCTGGTACACTGCTTTGGGGCAGGGGGTGGTTACCATCAAGGAAACCAGCAGTGGCAACAAGGGGGAGCCAATACAGGGGGTCAACAGCATCAATAATTTGCAGGCGCGCGGGGGGATATGGGGGCGCAAGGGGCTGGGCCAAAAGGCTTGTACTCTGGTTAAGCCGGAAAAGGTTGAGGTGGGGATACAGGGAGACGAAGACCAAGGGGCAGCAAAAAGTTTGAGAGAGGGTTTTAGATGGGGGTTCCGTTTGGGGTATAAGGGTCCAAGGCACAGGAGGTGGGCAGAGAATCTCCAGTCAGCAAAAGAGCACCAACAAATAGTGCAAGAGAAATTGGACAAAGAGGTGAAGGAAGGAAGAATGGCTGGGCCCTTCGATGATTGGCCAATCGAAAACTTGATTGTGTCACCCATTGGGGTAGTTCCAAAGAAGTAGCTGGGCCAGTTTCGGCTAATTCAGCACTTATCTTGGCCTGAAGGAAGCTCAGTAAATGACTTTATCGATGAAAAGGAGGCCACAGTCTCATCTTCATCAGTTGACGTGGCCATGTCACTAGTGGTGATGGCATGCACAGCTGCACAAATGGCAAAATGCGACATAAAATCAGCTTTCTGTCTGCTTCCAGTCCATCCAGACGATTGGGATCTTCTGGGTATCCATTTCAATGGGAAATGGTACGTGGATAAAGCATTACCGATGGGCTGCTCTATGTCATGCGCATTATTTGAGTGTTTCAGTACCTTCCTGCAGTGTCTGTTTTCACAGCGCACGGGGCACCGGTTACTGACATTACCTGGACGATTTCTTCTTTGTAGGCTCCCCCAGCACCACAGAGTGCCAAGAAGCTTTGGAAAGCTTCAATGAGCTAATGGGGGAGCTTGGGGTGCCATTGGCACCAGAAAAGACAATGGGCGACAGCACAGCACTGTCTTTCCTGGGAATTGAAATTGACTCAAGGGCAATGGCGCTTGCCAGAGGACAAAAAAATAAAAATGCTGGAATTGCTGAATGTCATGCTAGCTCCAGAAAAAGTGAAGGTCAAGGAGATACAGGTCCTGTTAGGCCATCTTAACTTTGCATGCAGAGTAGTGAGAGTAGGGAGGAGTTTCTGCAGGAGGTTGGGGCGCACACTGTCAGGTCAGCAGCTACCTCACCATCATGTTCGACTCTCTGCAGGCGTGAAAGAGAATCTGAGAATGTGGAGGGTATTTTTGCAGTCTTTCAACAGGATTCCGCTTGCAAGAGAGGAAGATTTGTTGTGGGACTTACAAATATTTTCAGACGCAGCAGGTAGCATGGGATTTGGCTTGTTTTGGCAAGGGAGGTGGTGTGCAGAACAACGGCCTTTGCATTGGAGAGATGGGGATAGGAGCATTGCTTTCCTTGAGTTTTTTCCCTTAGTAGTAGCAGTGACATTGTGGGGAGAGCAGCTGGCACACAAGAAAGTTACCTTCAGAGTAGACAACATGTCAGTGGTGGAGGTAGTTAATCGGCAGTCAGAAAGGGATAAACAAGTCTTGAAGCTGTTGAGAGTTTTCGTCCTAGGTTGTTTGAGGCATGACATAGCGTTTAGAGCTCTACACGTCCCAGGCATGGACAATGACATAGCGGATGCTTTGTCTCGTTCACAGTGGGGAAGATTCTGTGGGCTAGCCAAGGACGCCGACAGGACCCCGACGCCAATGCCGCCACAGTTGTGGTATGTAGGCAACACAGGATGCTACAACTGGTGGTAGGGTCGCTAGCAAAGTCAACCAGGGTATCGTACAGTTTAACGTGGAAGGAATTCCTGCTTTCTGGGGCTCAGCGTCGGGTTAATAAGGGGCAATGTGCAGAAGATGTCATACAATTCATTTTAGATCTCATTGACAAAGGACTGTCCAGAGTCACAATGGCTGGGAAGTTAGCGGGGATTGCCTTTGTGGGTAAGCTGTTATGGGGCTACCCTCCGTCAGCAGGAGAACTAGGAACAAGAATTCTAGAAGGTTGGGCGAGAGAGCATGGTCAGACGAAGCATTTGAGGAAGCCTTTGTCTTGGCGGTTACTAGGCAGGGTGCTGGAGATGTTGCCGGCAATCTGCACCAGCCACTTTGAGACTTGCATGTTTTCTACTCTGATGGTGTGGATGTTTTTTGGCGCCTCCAGGGTATCGAAACTGTTGGGTGATAAAAAGGGTGGGGGAATAAATTGGGAAGACGTGGTTACACGCGGTTCCGGGATACAGATATGGTTGCAAAAGTCTAAAGCAGATCAGAAGGGTCTGGGTAAATGGGTATTACTACAGGCAGCTGATCCTCCTTTAACCTGCCCTTTTAGATGGGCGTCATGTTGGCGGCTTTGTTCAGGGAGTGGGTGGGTCCAGTTTTTAGGCATGCTAATGGGGGCAGAGTGACAACGTATCAGCTACTAGCAGTTTTGAGGAAGGCATTAAACAAACTTGGAGTCAACGGCGCAGATTTTGGGACACATTCTTTCCAAATTGGGGCGGCGTCGGAAGCAAATAACAGAGGTTGGGAGCTGGGTGACATCATGCGGCTAGGGCACTGGTCATCTGAATGTTACAGGCGCTACCTGAGAGGGGTAGGCGGGGTGGCTAGCGCGGTTGCCAACAATGCGTAAAACTCATACAGATTTTTCTCGTTTCAGGTTCAGTGGCCGGCCCCCTTTTTAAGGAGATGACAGTTTGGTTGGTGGGGCACTCGTTAATGAAGTGGGCCCAAGTTCAGGCCCGCAAGAGTTATTTTGGACAAAATTTGAGCTTTAATGAACGCCTTTTTAAGGTGGTGTGGAAAGGAAAAGGGGGCATGTGCTTGAAGGAGCTAGTTCCTTGCCTGAATAGTTTGGTGGTAGGCGGCAAGTGCCCGGACATTTTGGTGATACTCCTAGGAGAGAATGATTTGTGTAAAGAAAAAGGTATTGTGTTGATGCGTAACATGAAAAGGGAATTGGCATTAATTAAGGATCAGTGGGCAGGTTGTTTTGTTGTGTGTTCTGAATTTGTTTTTCGTAGAGTTTGGCCCGGGTGATTAATCCAGGCGCGGTGGACAGGGCCAGGTGGAAGCTTAACACTGAGATGGCTCGTTTTTGTAGAGGATTGGGGTTTGGTAGGATTTCACATGAGGAGATTCATTTTGACACAGTTGAGTTTTTCAGAGGGGATGGTGTACACCTTTCCAGGATTGGCATGGATCTATACCTCTTAGAATTCAGATAAGTTTTGGCCAGGATCCTAAATGTTCAGAGTAATTCAGGGAAACAAGGTGCTAAATAAGAAGGGGGGCAGAAAAAAGGTTAGGCGGTATACCCAGCCTCCCCTTTTTTCTGGGTGGCGGGGTTTTGAAAAGTTGGCCAGGGTTGGCAGAAGTTTTTGGTTAAGTGTTGGAAGTTGTGAGCAGGGGCAGGGAAAGGGAAAGGTTAGGCAGGTAGTTTAAGTTTCAGTTGTAGACGTTTTGTTAGTTACAGTTTCAGAAAGGCAGGTATGGGAGGTTGGTTTTTGTAGTAAGGCATCATTTTTAACTGCAATAAATTGTAATGTTGTTGTTATGTTTATGGCAGGGTGAAGGAATGTTTGAGGGGACCGTAGGGGCGGGGGGATCAGGGGTCAGTTGTTCAATGTACAGTGAGGTTTTCGTTTTGTAAGGCAGTTGCCAGGTTTGGTATGTGTAATGTGCACCTGTTTCAATAAAGCGGCCTTTTTCACATACCAATTGGTCTAATTTTAGCTTGCCCCCCTCTCTCCCAAGGGGGATTTGGGGGGCAGCTGAGCGCAGGGAGGTCTTCCCTCGGGCAGATTGGAAGGGGCAGGGCTGGCCAGGTACCGGCCATTTTGTATTTTTGGGCTTATTGAAATAGCCCAATTATAGCCCAAGTATAAAGGTTAACGAGGGTTGCTCCCAGCCACCATTTTAGGTTTGGTGACCTGGTGGCTGGGAGCAGAGGTAGTGTAGTTAGAGATTTTTCCCCGCCCTCCCATCCCTTAGTGATTTGGCAGGGTGAAGGAATGTTTGAGGGGACCGTAGGGGGGGGGGATCAGGGGTCAGTTGTTCGATGTACAGCAAGGATTTAGTTTTGTAAGGCAGTTGCCAGGTTTGGTATTTGTAATGTGCACCTGTTTCAATAAAGCAGCCTTTTTCACACACAAATTGGTCTCAGTTTGACTTGCCCCCATCCCTCCCAATATCTGCTTAATTTGCGCCAAGGCTCTAAATGGGAGTATTGTTTTCAGTATATAAACGTAGCACTCAATGGGCTTTGCATGCTCAGACGCTTCTAAATTGTGAACACTGACAAATGTGTATGTTTGCAGCCATTTACGAACCAGGGACTTATTTACAAGCCCCTTACGCCGCCAGTACGTCACTTTTTCCCATTTTAAAAGTGACGCAGCAGTGGTAATGGAGCTTGTATGTATGATTCAACTCATGAATAGGAGTGGAATGAGCGTTTTATTCCCAATGGAGAAAAATAAGAATTTAGAAAAACATACATTTTTACACGGGGACATTTCCACAAAGCGTAATAGTATACTAGATACAGGTATACAGTGGAGACCTATATTCCCAGGTATGAAAACGTCTTATGATAATTCAGTCTAAGAGTGTGTGGTGGGGGAAAAAGGTTAATAAAATGTTATACAGCTAATGATCAGTATGGAATGTAGTGCAACACTTCACTTCAAAAATATCCTATAGGCGCCTATATGGTAAAATTCTAAATTTCCAGAGAAAATTAACAGTACTGTGTACCAGGAATGGCAGTAGACAAAGCCTTATAAGTAAACATGCACAGATCATTTTTAGGTCTGGCTTTAGCCAAAGCCTTTTGATTTTAATAAATGATGTATAATATACTTACAGGCTTTCAACCACCTCTTGTCATCCATTGTTAGGTATGGTGTTAGCCAAAACGTTTTGATTTTAATAAAATATTTCTAATATAGTTAGATATAGGAGCTTTCAGCCTTTCCTCTTCATCCATTGGTCTGTTGTGTCATTTACATTTTACTTTTGGCCACTACAGCAGATGGTATGGGGTAGTGGGTCAGCCTACTTAAGACACTGGTTAATTTCACTTTGAATGACTGCATTTTGCTCTCTTTCAAAGAGCTCATCAACACACAAGCTAGTTCCCACAATGCCAGTGTTTTTCTTTTTACTTAACTACTTAAGTATTGCATTTATGTTTAGATCATGATATGATAGCAGGACGTTCCTGATGCATATTCATTCTTTATCAGATTTCGTCTCCTACCAATGCTGTTGTAAATACCTTTTGGAGTGTTTTGCTTTTCTGACTGCTGCTGTTTCATGACAAACCAGATTATGTCAATTTGATACTGTTCTGTAATAAGATATACTCTTTTTACTTTGTTTTCTTTTTTCTCCTTCTTTCTATTCAGATTTCTTTCCCTCCTTAATTCTTTCTTTGTTTCTTTCTCTCTTTCCTTCTTTCTTTTTCTTTCTTGCCTTCTATCTTTTTTCTTTTATTCCACCCTTCTTTCCTTTTTGTCTCTTTCTCTCTTTCCTGTTTTTGTTCTTTCATTCTATTTCATTTCTTTCTTTATTTCTTTCTTTCTCTTTCATTTTTGCCATCTTTTATTCCTTCTTGATGTCTTTCTTTCTTTCTTTCTTTCCTTCCTTTTCACTTTACTTCTCTTTCTTTGCTTCTCCATCCCTGTCTCTTTCTTTCCTTTTTTCCCTTCTCTCCTTCTTTCTTTGCTTCTCACTTTCCTTCTTTCTATCCTTCCTTCTCTCTATCTTTCTTTCTTTCTTTCTTTCTTGCACACTTGCAGTTAATGCCAGTCTGATCAACTTTTTAGGTCTGTGTTAGCCTGGACCTTTTGTTTTTACTAAAATAATGTGTATAACACAGTTACTTAAAGGGGTTTAAGCCAACCTTCATGGTTCATGGCATTCACGTTTTCCTTCCACCTTCTCCAACATGCATTAGGGGCAATGTATCAGCCAATTTCAGTCATTTGCTGACTTCAGTATGAGTTATGGCATGCCGCCCCTTCACAAGGAACACATACTCAGAAAGTAGTTCCCTTCAGTGCTAGGGAGTACTGTGGTAATGTGTGGTTTTTTTTTAGTCCCCAAATACTTGTTTTTGCCTGTAGGAAATGATTTATTTTAGATTGATAAGGGCTCAGCATATTCCAAAACAATCAGTTTTACAAAATTATGGCAAAACAGGAATTGCCAGAGGCTGGCAGCTAACGCTAGACTTATTGGCTTTGCCAAGGCTTGTTAAAACAGTGTCAGCTAGGAGGACATTTGTATAGGTGGTTAGTGAGGGAAATAAGGGCTGATGACAATACAAAAGATAATACAACTTTTGTGCTTTATTTCTATGGGATTCAGGCTAGTTACAAATGTTGATACTCCAGTTAATGTTCGCATATTGTAAAATTCTAGTCTGGTATGGCTTATTCTGAGTGCCAGTGGGTGAAATGGCACCACAAGACAACCAGGTTTTCCCACTTAAACCATCATTCAGCACCTTATATTATGAATGTTATTGACTGTTACATGTTTGTCTGTTTTACTTTGGTGATATCCACATCAATTCCTTTATACCTATCACACCTTTGACCACAGAGTGTGACTACAGGCCCAACCTCCCTACTCTCCCCCTTGGGGTGTCAAATAGAACCCCCATGGGTAAGTCTATAAGACCATCACATTACATTTAATTTGTTCAATTTAAGTGTATGCAGCCCATTGTTCCCTTCTGATCTATGCTTGAAAAACAGCAACAACTGCAACACTTAAACTGATGTGTATGTATGTGTTGTAGAGTGAGCTATAACACTGTGAGACTAATGTATGAAGACATGTCACAAGTGTCATAATGGAACATGATGTGGGTAAAACACCTGCACTAAGCATGCTATGTGTATATATGTAAAGGATGGATCTGTGCATTACACACATACTACCCTACACTTGTTCTGTTTCCTTGTCTGTAAGTACCTCTGATTGAGCAAGTATTTACTGCCTGATACATGCCTATAACAACTTTACAGTACATGACTGATCAAATCCCAATTGCCCTTACATAATCTATTTTACCCTTTCCCATCCACCCGCTAATAAAGGGAAACCTTGGGGGTGGATGAGGAATTTTTAATGATAGCTCCTCAACTATTCAAATACAAAGAGCTCCCTGGAATGCGGTCCAGCTCACCCTGACCTTTAGGAGTCAGGGTGAACCCAATGATGAAGCATGCCACCAATAGAGTAGGCGAGGGTTGTAAATAAAAAAGGATTCATTTTCCTTTTCCCCTCTTTTCATTGGCTGCATGTAAAAAAAACAAGTTCTACACCTACTCTAAAACAACTCACAGGATCATATTATGCACTTTATGCAACTTATATCTCAATATCATGACTGTGCCTACTACGCATTTTTGCTATATCAGATTTCAGCATCAACTAATTCTTACTTTGCCGATTGTGGACACAACGTTGCTAGCCTTTCCTTTTGATAATAAACAAACTAGTATTGTCAGCCTTGATAAAGTAAGATTCAGATGAAAAAAGTGTTGTTGCTCTCTCTTCTTGACTGTTTAACTTCCACATTTATAACATCATATCAACAACTGCACAATTGTGCCAACCTCTGAAGAACAACATTGCAGTTAAAGGACTTCATGAAAAGCGTGAGACAAACTTTTGACTACTTTTTTGTAACTACTGTAAAAACATACTTTGGTGTATGCTCCAATCTTTTTTGTGTATTTGGCAGGGGTAGCCCACACCTAACACCCTAGGTATCAAGGTGGTTTGAATTGGGAGAGTGCTACATCTTTGATCAAACTACTATATGTTTTCTAATACAACCACTGCTTCTAAATACTGCAGTATGTTTTTTGGGGATGTGCAACAATCTCTTGCCACTGCTACCCTGGAAATAGCAAAAGTTTAAAAACATAATAGTTTCTAATTGTAATGCCAGAGATGTATGTGATGAGGTGCAGACTAAATTTTGTGAGTTACACGTTTGAACATTTGTTAAATGGGTTTGCTATATTTTCATTATTTTCCTTCTCGTAGATATTAGATTGGGTTTTCACCCATGTCCTTTTTCTCACAAAGACTTTAGAGTGTTTGTTCAGCAATCAACTAAAGTTTCTTCTATTTTTACTTTTTATTATTTGTGTGGAAATTAAGCAAAATGGCTTATTGTCTGCTATTATTTGTTTTAATTATGTTTAGTCTCTGGGTATTGTGTTAAGCTGCTATATATATTCTTGCTTAGGTGGAAGAATCCAATAAAAAACTCAATTAAATAAATATATAAACAATTTTGCGTGGTTGGTGTCCATGCCTAAAACCAGTGGAATACTTTTTACATTTACTTATCTGAAATAAGTTTGCTTCCTGTATTCAAGGAAATGAAAACCTTATTACGATAATCATCTATATTTTGGTGCTATTTTCAGATCTCAATTGCCCCTTGTGAGGTTCTTTTCTGGTCTACAGTCACAAATCCTGAGAATGATTGATTGAGATTCACAGAGAAAAAACAAAAGTGGAGTAAAACAGGCAGCTATTATCACGCTTCATGGAGATATGGGTATATTAATAACCTAGTGGGGATGTGTTTTAGTGAAAGAAATATTGATATGGAGATGTTACTGTTGACTCCTCTCCTTGCACAGTAAAGGCTAAAGAACAGTTTATTTAAAGTAGAATGTGCACCAAAATGGAGGATTTATTGAGATATTTTCATGAGGAACAAACATTGATTATACTTGATGGATTCGTTATTTTTGTGGGTTTTGACTTGTAGGCTGTGGTCCCATTGGGGGTGGTGGCAATGAATAAGTAGAATAAGCAGATTTTGGGGATGTTTCAAACAATTGATATTAACAGTGATCGTATGTTAGGTGGTAAGAACTCCCTAATGTGGATCTTAATATACAGGTATTTTAAAGGTTCACAAATTGAAACTGATGATTAAAGGCAGGATATTGGTTTGAGTGCCTTGTAGTAGAACAGAAAGCTATGCAGCGAGGACCGTGATACATCAAATGGTTAGATGTGGCATTGTGTGACATACTTAGAAACCTTTGGTCTGACTATAAAAGGTACATTTCAATAAACATTAATACTCAAACAATGCATTGTATAAAACAATATTCTATGTGAGATAGAAGTTGATTTGTAAGTGAATTGAAAAAAATGTATGAATGTGAAATATATACAACTTCATGAGGAAACAAATATTTTTTAGATTTTTGTTTCAATAAAGAAAAATATAAATGAAAATATATGTACTGTTCTGTCAAAGAATGAGCTAATATGAAAGAGAGGCTGGCTTACTAACAGCAAATGAATTTAAACAACTTATCTGTCAGATGGGTGACTGACATGGTGGGTAGTAGCCAATGCAGGGCCAAATGCATCTCTAACTCATAGTAGAAATAAAGTAATATGAATTTTGATCAGTGATAGAACTATTAGGCCATATTCCCTAATGGATTTGTGGCAGTAAACATAATTTACTGCTTGAAATGCCTCATATAAGCCAGCTAGGATTTCGCAAAAGTATTCCTGGAAGGCACAAATGCACTGCAGATTTCACTGCTCTGGGTGTGAAAAATTGCCAATAACAAATCACACTGAAAAGGTTGAAAGTGGACACCCCAAGGCGTATGTTAATGGTATGATATCAGGATATCATAACCAAAATATTATGTGATAGGCTACTACATTCTGACAGACAATTGATTTTCCTTGGAAGTTTGGGCACAGCCACACTCATGAACGTTTGAGAGCATTCTCAAACTCAGATCTGACTTCTTCCCATCCTGCAAATGGTTTTAGACTCATTCTAACCAAGGGAATTATTAACTCCGCTTCAAGGATGGGAAGAGAAATGGATCACACAAGAGTTTTTAGGAGTGTACAGAGAAAAATGTATTCACCACAGAGAAAAACAATGCATATTCACAGGTTGCTCCAACCCACTTACATGGAATTCTACAAAATATAAAATTCCACACAAAGGAAATAAAACCAAATGGGACATATTGTATGACATTCCTAATTGTATTCTTGGAAAACTGTGCCCGGCAAGCTTTTCATGCATACTACTGTGAATGTTTGCCAACAGAAACAATTGTATAAAAGTACATTTAGGCAGTGATGTAAATCTCTGTGCTTGGTGATTTTTTTTACCTGATAAGTTGCCTTGAGATTTAATTAAAAATGCGTAATTGACTTTTTGCTTGTTACTGTTATCTTTCTATAAGTCAATGTTTATAGCCTTACAATTTGTTTTTTTTCATATTAAGATCAATAGTAAGTTAAGCCACAATGGGGCATATTCACAAGCCCCTATCGCCACAGGAACATCACTTTTTTCGACGTTCCTGTGGCAATAGGGGCTTCACCTTATTCACATGGCAGCGTTAAGCCACTTAATGTGGCTTAACGCTGCCTTGTGAATAAGGCCCCCTTTCAAGCTATTCTTAGCGTGAAAGGGGAGGGCAATGGGTGTTGCTGTGGGCGTACTACCGCAACACCCATTCCTTCTGACGCTGCCTCCTATTCACAAGAGCAGCATAAATAGGAGGCAGCGCCAGAATGAAGATGAAGGAAAACCTGGTCTTAACCTGGCAAAGTTTCTGCTGTTTTCATGTGTGCTGCGTTGTGCAGCACACATGAAAACAGCAAAAGGCCAATGATTGTGTGAAATAAAGCACGGACACCGGAAAGGTAGGTCTACGGCAGAGGTTTATTATTCAACCCTATCCATGTGAGAGTCCGGCCAACTGTCACAGTCAGAACCCCGCAACCATCAGGCTCCACGCTGGAATGTGGAACCAGGCCACATCACACTTCTTCCCCTTTACATTTGAAATACATTTCAGTAAGAACATCACACTTCTTCCCTTTTACATTTGAAATAAATTCCAGTAAGAATCCCAAAACCTTTCCTCCCTTATAACACAAAAATTAAATTAATTCCAGAAAAGGACCTAGAAGAACACTATAACTATGACCTATCTTAGAAGAAAGACTAACTTCTCACAAAATCTTTGAGAAAAACTGGGCTTCTGCAAACTCTGATGCTTTTGCGTGTGGGTTCCAAACACTCCATACGAGAAGAAACCCAGGCAGAAGTTTTTGACTCACATACACCGTCATTTCTTGGCCTTACATGAACAACACGGCTGTGATACCAGATACGACCATCATTGGTTTTCACAGCATTCTTGAACAATTTCACCACACTCTTTTCGCAAGTGAACTTAGACCAGTTTTGACAGCCCACTGGTGCTTTGATCTTGACTTTGTCACCAACTTTGAATTCAGTTATCTTAGCCGATTTATGAGAGTCAAGATAAACCTTCCTTTTCAATTGCAGGGCCAATTCTTTTGCCCTCCACTGACCAATGTCATTGTCCTTAAGTCCCTTGTCCAGAATCATCCACCCCGGACACATGTTAGTATTGGGAGATCTACCTTTGAATAACTCAAAAGGAGTCTTCCCAGTTGAGGAGTGTGGTGTAAACCTGTAAGCTGAAATCCTATTTTGCAACTCATCCCTACAATTCAAACTGTTAACCCTTGCCAGTTGTATGCTTTCCTTCAAGGTTTTGTTCAACCTTTCAATGGCACCATTGGTCTCGGGATGGTAAAGAGAGGTCTTTTTGTGTTTGATTCCACACTTTACCAAATATTACTCCATCTCACGTGAACAAAATTGCAGACCATTGTCAGATAACAATGAACCAGGAAAGCTCTCTCGCTTGAAAATTGAATCCAGGAACTTAAACACACACTGTGTCGTGATGTCACGCACAGAATTCACTTCAATCCAACGTGAGTACAAATCAAGCAGAACGACTAAATACGGAGTCTGATGTTCACCATGAAGAGGACCAACAATGTCTATGGCTACTTCATCCCAAGGACACATGGGTAATTTCCTACAAACCATGGGAGATTGTCTGGGCTTGAGAATCTTGTCGCTCAAAGAACAGGGGATACAATCACGCACAACCCTTTCCACCATGAGATCCAAACCTGGCCACCAAAAATCTTGTCTAATACGTTCTTTGGTTTTAGAAATACCCATGTGCCCTTCGTGAGCCATTTGAATAATGTTGTTCCTCAGACTCTCCGGAGGAACTAACCTCGTCCCTCTAGTTAGAATGTCGTTATTGATGGCTAACTCATCACACACCAGCGACCAAGGTTTCTCAAGCTTGTTTCCTTTATCCTGTAGAATCACTTCCATCACTCTCAACATTTCGGGATCTTTCTTTAACTCCTCCTTCCATTCATCCTCTTTAATGGCTCCTAAAGTGATTTCATGCACTTTCACATCAAAATCGTCCACCAGATCGTCATCTCCCTTCAAATCTCCAGAGTCCACACAGTCAACGAAACGCGAGAGACAATCAGCCAAAACATTGGTAGCCCCAGGAATGTATTCCATGTCAAAATCAAACTCCTGTAGAGAGATAACCCATCTCCTGATCCTAGAAGAGATTGAGTCCAAGCCCTTTCTCTCAAAAATTTCTTTCAGGGGCTTGTGATCGGACCTGACAATGAAGGGGGTACCCCAGACAAATTTCTTGAATTTATTCAATGCCCAGAAGATGGCAAGAGCCTCTTTCTCGATGACTGAGTAGTTCACCTCAGCACCTCTTAGACATCTTGAAGCACAAGCAACCAAATGCTCGTGACCATCCCTCTGTTGGACCAGCAAAGGCCCTACTCCCTTCTTATTCGCATCTGTTATGATGTATGTCAAATCACCTGGTTTGAAAGCCTGTAAATCAGGGGCACCCTTGAGATCCATATTCACTCTTGCAAATTCCTCCTTGCACACCTCATCCCACACAAACTCAGCCTTCTTACACAACAAGCTTCTGAGATGGCAAGTTTTATCCGCAAAATTTCTTATAAACTTGCTGTAAAACTCAGCCATGCCCAAGAACGAGGCAAGCTCTTCCTTCGAACATGGATCCCTTAAATTGGCTATGGTGTCGACCAACTCTTTCTTCGGCTTGACGCCACTGCCTGATATGTGGTGACCAAGATAATCAACCTCAGTCACCCCAAATTTACACTTGTCACTATGTAGAGTCAAGCCAGCTTTAAGTAATCTCTATAACACCTTCGCTACTCTGCAATCATGCTCTTCAATAGTTTTACCATAAATCAATAGCTCATCCTGGTAAAACCTGACACCCGAGATTCCCTTGACCACATCACTCATAATCCTCTGAAACACGGAGGCCGCTGAAACCAATCCGAAGGGCATCCTTAAGAACTTAAATGCTCCCATAGGAGTTATGAACGCAGTCAACTCTTGTGAGCTCTTATCCAGGGGCACCAGGTGATATGCTGAAGCTAAGTCTAGAGTACTGAAATAAAAAGCACCCTCCAGTTTCGACACCATCTCGTCGATATTTGGAAGCGGAAACTTGTCCACGACAACTTCCTTATTGAGTGCATGAAGATCCACACATAAACGAATTTCATTGTTACTCTTTCTCGCTACAACTATGGGAGACAACCACTCTGTTGCTTCCACAGGCTCAATCACACCAGAATCAAGCAATCTGTTAATTTCTTTTTGTACAGCCTCATGCACACTCAGTGGAATCCTCCTCACCTTGGCTGTAATAGGCTTAGCACCCAGCTTCAACTTAATCTGGTGACTATAGCCTTTCAAACGCCCCAAAGTATCCTTGAACAATTTCTCAAACTTCTTCACAAACCTGTTGTCAACATTCTCTATTGCCTGTACCTGCACAGGAGGATTACCATTTGGATTGAGGATAATGCCCAGGCGTGCCTGGTGTGTCCAACTCAGTAAGTTATCCCCCTACTCTGCCACATAAACCTTAGCAACAGTAAATTTCCCATTGCACTCCACGCAACTCTGAAAATATCCTAACATTCTTATGGGAGTTCCACCATAACCTGTTGGCCTTACATCAGATTTAATTAATTTGACTTTACTTGAAAAATGTCTCTCAAAGACTTCTTTAGAAATAAATGTGAGATGAGAGCAAGAATCGAATTTCATTTTTATCTTAACATCTCCTACCTTGACCCACTCTGAAGGATGTTCCACACCACACTCATTCACCTGAAAAGAGACCTCTTTCACTTCATTACTCCCATCCCTTTTGTTGCGATTACGGCAGTTCTTTGAAAAATGACCCCTTTTTCCACAATAGTTACAAACCACTCTGAGAGCAGGGCAACAACTTGCATAAGCTTTGTGACCAACTTTGCCACAGCGATAACATGTTCCTTGAAACACCATTGTACCTTTTTTCTCTTCTTCCCCACTCTTGTTATTAACCGTGTCAGACTTGTGCACTGCATGACACACAACCTCTTCTACTTTCTCAGCAGAAGTAGGAGATTTCCCAACTTTGCTCAACTCACTTACACATTTCAACATGTGTTCGACCCGTTTGGCAATAACCATCACTTCATTCAAAGGTGGTTCATCTTTTAACCAAAGTTCCTCCCTTATCTTGTCACTGCAGCATTTTAACACAAACTGGTCACGTATTCTCTCTTCCACTAGTTCGCCAAATTTGCAACTTGATGCTAACTTGTGGGAGCAGTCACAAACTCCTCAACTGTTTCTTATGTCCCTTGCTCTCTTAATCCAAAATAATATCTCTCCATGATGGTACTTACTTTAAGCAGATAATGCACATCTAACTGCTTAATACATACTTCATATTCGTTTAACCCCCTTTGAACTGCAGGACTTAATTGAGGCAAATTCTCTAACACTTCTTGCCCCTCGCCACCCAAACAGTGGAGCAAAAGTGCCTGTTTCCTCTCCGCACTCAAATTCGTACCACAAACCCTTGCATAATTTTCAAATATCTTCTTCCATTTCTGCCACTTCGCCGGGGGCTCCCCAGGACTTGTCAGAAAAAAAGGAGGTGCAGTTACATTTTGCATTTTGCTAAATTAGTATTTAAACATCAGTTACACCCCAACAAATTTGTGGGGCCGATTACGATGGGGGCGGACAAAGTCCGCCCGCCATCGTAGCTGCAAAAGGGACCGCCCGCCATAGGTGCGGCGGTCACGCCATACGAATTGTGATGCGCCCGCCACACTGGCGGGCACGTCCCGTATATTTTACATTGCGGCGGCGCTGCAAGCAGCAACCGCCGCACTGTAAAATATACATGTCGTGCTTTTACATGCACAACGTGACAGGCACCGCGTGGTGCCTGCCACATTGTACATGCAAATGCAGGGGGGTACCATAGGTACCCCCCATGTGCACCCCCCACCCCCCCAACACCCTGGGGACTGCAACGAGCCCCCAACAGCAGGAACCGCCAGCCTTTCCATGGCGGCAATGCAGCCATGGAAAGGCTGCTCTCAGCCTGCATCGTAATATGGATGGCGGTGTCTTCCAGACACCGCCACCATATTGAACACGTTTTCCGCTGGTCGACGAGTCGACCGGCAAAAAAGCGGCGGACGATCTTTTTGTCCGCCGCGGACCCCCCAGCCATCATGATATGGCGGGGGGTCTTTGCTGTCTGGATGGCGGGCGGATCGCCCCCGCCGGGCCGGCGGTGACCACCGCCAGCCCGGCAGGGGCGATCCGCCCGCCATTGTAATCGGCCCCAGAGTCCTTTAAATAGTAGAATTTTTCTGTTTCTTACAATCCTCAAATGTGTACAATAAGGATATAGTCACAGAACAAAAATGTGCTTGTCACTGTGATGACAAGCCTGTTACAAAGAAAAAGTTCTTAAGTTACTCTGCTGATCTTGAGACAAAACACCATTTGCGGGTCTGTTCACAAAGAAAATAGGAGCCTCAAAATGGCCACCGACGTTGTTACGCAAACATCCGTTCCTATTTTGCAAACGGTTGGGCTTGTTTTCTTGTGCTGAAGAGAATTGGCCCTCAGCCTCTTTTCTCTGGGCGGTGAGGCTCACACACAGCCAGCTTGTTACGCGCGTCACCTGACGTGAACCGCAGACGAGCTCTGCGTTTTAGGAGACATCGCTTTACGTCCGCTGGACCCGCCAAGGCCTGTCACTGCCAGAAGATGATACGGAGTGCTCCACGCAGCGCCCGCTGTCCGCCGCCTTGAAGCAGAGCGATTTCCTCCTCTCCACGACGCTGCTCTTCTTGGCTTCTTTTCCGCACTGCTTCACCAGCTTTTGCCACACTTCCTCTCTGCCTCTCGATGTTGGGGTTGTTTCTGCCTTCCTCCACACGTGATCATCGCCAGTGAAATGAAGCACGGACACCGGAAAGGTAGGTCTACGGCAGAGGTTTATTATTCAACCCCATCCATGCGAGAGTCCGTCCAACCGTCACGGTCAGAACCCCGCAACCACCAGGCTCCATGCTGGAACGTGGAACCAGGCCACATCACATTGTGTATGTACAGGAAGGTCCCCCTTCCCGCACATAAACAATCATTTTTTGAAAATGCAGTTTTGCAACTTCTGTGTGTGCTGCATTAAGCTGCACACATAGAAGTCACAAAACGGCATTTCAAGATTGTTTATGTGTAGGAAGGTGGACCTTCCGGTATATACACAAACTTCCCTTGCACGCAGACACCCTTGCACCATGGTGCAAGGGTGCCTGCGTTGGCGCTAAGCTGTTACCTTTAGGGCCAGCGCAGGGGGAAACACAAGGCTGCACCATATCCTTGTGTATATGGTGCAGCCTTGCGTTTCTGAAGTGGCAAAGTGAGGCGTTAAGCCATGATGGCTAACGCCTCACTTCGCCACTTCCTTGTGAATATGCCCCAATGTTCTCATAAAGAACAGCATGCCACAGTCTGAATCCAGGTTTTGAGTTGACCCAAATCAACAAATCCCGCATATGTCTCCAATGCCCAAAAATGGGCAATAACATTTTTCCTCACAATCTGCCTTAACAGCACTGCCATCACAGGTCCCTGACATGCTGAATACTACTACACTGGATGTGTCTTTCGATTAAGGTTAATTTTTGAGACATTAAAACTCACATTTGAAGTTAGAAAGCAGGTTTTTTATTTTCAAAATCCATTTCATGCCACAGAAGCAGGCCGATGAAACACTGTCTTTTTCACTTCATGCAACAAATACCACAAACCACTGGTTTGAATTTTGACAGGTTGTCTAGTGCTTCACAAAAACCTATAATTAGTAGTGTAGTCCAACGATCTCTGCCACTGTGAAATTAAGAAAGTGCTCTCTGTGATTGTTCTGTCACACTCAACAGAAATGGGCATGTCTGTAAAGCTAGACTGAGTTATTTCTGTGGTTCGATCTGAAAATCTTTTTTTTCATAGAGTACTCAAAGAACAGGACAGTACCAAGCTGCTCATTCTCAATTTTAATGTCAATTTCACGACACAAGTCACCAGGCATCTTAAATTAATGAAATGTCATGTGTTTCTACAAGGTTAGTTTTCTGCTTGGGATATAAGTATATGTATTATATATGCAAATGTGCAAAGTATAATATGTTATATTACCTTTGATGAGTATTGTTCGGTGTCATGGTTCACGAGAGGCAAAGACTTGAGTGGGGCATGCGGCCCCTCATCTCACTAGACCTGCACATATGATCTGCATATATTTTTTTTATATAAACAGTTTTTATTTTCAACGAAGTACAATCGGTACATAGCAATATCAGAGCAGTAGTCAGGCCCCCAAGAAATGACTCCATCATCTTTACAACAATATGACAACAATCACAAAGTCCACCATGGCGCCGCATCTGGTTTGAGTCCAGCCACCAAAGTGGCGAATCACTAAATAGAGGGAATACATACATCATTAAAGTAATAAATGAATAAGGCCCTACAGGTATATCCCCCTTAATGTGTCGGCGACGAGGTCCCATCAATATCTGTTGGCAGAGACATCAAAGCGTGCCTGTCACGCCGCATTTCTATAGTAGGTGAGATGCAGATGTCCCCTCTGTATTTGTTCCATTTCCCCCACTTATGGTCCCACTTCCTGGGGCAGCCCCTACCCTTGAACACACTCTTCTCTGCAATCATTGCACTATCCATGTCTTTGGCCCAGTCGCGTAGATTTGGGACAGTCTCACCCCCCATTTCTGTGCAATATTTCGTTTCGCACTGGCCCAACCCATCGACGCCCATGCCTGCTCCGCCTGGGAGAGGTCAGTAGCCTCCCATATATTAAGTAGACAAAGTTGGGGAGAGGGCTTTAGGGACTTATTGCATGTCCTTTCCATTTGTCGTGTGACTTTATCCCAGTACAGCTTAACTTATGGACATTCCCATAGTATGTGAACGAAGGTGCCAGTCTGATTACAATGACGGAGACAGAGCGGGTCAGGCCGTCTACCCAGTCTAAAAAGGAGTTTAGCATCAAAAAAGACTCAGTGGAGAATTTTCAGCTGGATGAGTCGTAGTCTCATGGGGATGGCCACCTCCCTGGGGGAGGCCAGCGCGTCTCGCCAGTCCTCATCATTAATACTGCCCAGGTCCGACTCCCAGCCCAAACAAAGTCGCTCCATCGGGTCAGTGCGGTTGTTTACCAATTTTTTATAAGTGAGGGATATTGCTTTTTGGTCCATGGGGTCTAGTATCAACCTGTCCTCTAGGGGGGGAAGACTCAGGTAGGGGGAGCCCCTTTGGCATGGCCGCCGAGATGACGTGACTGATCTGAAGGTATCTGAAGGTCTCCTTATGTGTCAGCTGATACTTAGTCTGAAGGTCGGCGAATGTGGCTAGCTTTCCCTTCACCCACATGTCCCCTACTGTGGATATCCCAATTGTGTCCCATTTATCAAACCCTGGGCATTTACTGAGTCGTCCCAATATATTGGGTTCCCAAAGTGGTGTTGCTTTAGTCAAGCGGTTGTGCCATCCCAATTTCCTTGTGACTCCATGCCAGACCTCAACCGTACGGGCTGTAGGGCCTGTCAAGCTAAGCTTGCGGGGATTAGTGTATAACGCCCTATTGTTGCCGCCCTGCCCCATGAGCCAGTGATCTGTACGGAAATTTGGGTCGTCAAGCGGGCCAAACACCCACCTGTTTATTGCGATCAATTGTGAAGCTTGGTAATAGAGTCGTATGTCTGGTAACCCTATGCCACCGTCATACCATCCCATAGTGAGTTTGTTCATTGCAATACGTGGTGGACTGTCCTCCCACAGTAGTCCGCGCACAACGCTATCTATTTTGGAAAAATAGGAGTCCGGGATAGGATTGGGAGTGTTCTGCAACGCATATAGAAAGCGCGGGAGCGCGAGCATTTTAAAAAGGGCCGCTCGCCCCAGGAGAGTAAGAGGGAGAGATCGCCAGTGTAGGGCATCCGATTTGAGACGTTGGAGAGGCCCCAGCAGGTTGTGTTCAAAGAAAAGACTGGTATTTGGGGTAGCAAAGATACCCAGGTAGCAAAATCCCTGAGCCGCCACCGGAATCGAATAGCCCCGCGGACTGGAAGGGGGGTCGCAAAGGAGAGGCCAAATAGAGAAGAATGTCATCCGCATACAGCGAGATGCGGTCCTAGTGGGCAACTGTCCATTTCCCCGTATTTCTGGATCACCCCTAACCCAGACGGCCAGTGGTTCTAATACAAGGGCGAAGAGCAGCGGAGACAGCGGGCAGCCTTGTCTCGTGCCACGTCGGAGGGAGAAGGTAGCTGAGCGATGGTTATTGACGGTAACATCTGCGGTAGGTTGCGTGTACAGCAACCTAATCCATTTTATCACTCTGGGTCCAACCCCATGCGAGCTAATACAGCAAAGAGGAAGTCCCATTCAATAGTGTCAAATGCCATGGTGGCATCTAGTGACAGCAAGATCACTTCTTCCCTGATAGTTCCAAGTCTACCGAGGGCCCCGTTCACCCGTCACAGATTTCAGGCTGTGTTCCGTCCCGGCATAAATCCGGACTGGTCCGGATGGACCAGTCCTACGATATAAGGAAGGAGTCGGTTGGCCAGTAGTTTGGCCAAGATCTTAGCCTCAGCGGTGAGGAGGGAGATAGGACGGTAGGATTTACAGTCGTCCGCCGGCTTATTTGATTTATGGACAACCCAATGGAGGCGGTCCGAATGTCGGCCGGAAGGAGTCCCGACTCAAACATTCCGTATACATATTCAACAGGTGAGGCGCTAATTTAGCTGCCATGTGTTTAAAAAGCTCGATAGGGAGTCCGCTAGGGCCCATCACCTTGCCGGATCGGACATCTTGAATGGCCTTCTGAATCTCCGTCTCAGTTATGTCCCCTTCCAGGGCGTCTCTATCTTCTGGGGAGAGGCTCACCACATTTATCGTAGCCAGGAGATCTGCCGACAACGGGGCCTGAGATGTCTCGAATATATTATAGACCGCTTCAAAGTGGGCAGCACAGGTATCAGCAATTTGTTGGGGGTCAGTGAGAAGTGCGCCGTCAGGGCCAGATAACGCGTGGACCCATCTCGAGGCTTGTTCCTTCCGTTCCAGCCACGACAGGAGTTTACCCGTGCGTTCACCTTGCTCATAGATTCTGTGACGAGTACCTAGGGAGCGCGCTGTGGCTTCTTCTAAGAGAAGTTGCCTGTAGTCCTGCCGTCTCATATTTAAACTATGTTGGGCTTCAGGATCGGGGGCTCGTGCAAGGGCCTCTTCCTTGCTTAAAATATCTGTTTCCATCTCCACCACCCTCTTCGAGCGCTCAGTCCTATGTCCCACCATTAACGACAGTGCACTGCCCTTGATAACCGCGCCAAACGCTCCCCAAAGTGTCACGGCAGAATCAACGGAACCCACATTTTCCGCAAAGTAGTAATCAGTATCTTTAAGTAGCGCCTCCCAGATGTGTGGTATCTTTAGCGCCCACGGTTGTACAGTAAGGGTACCGTGGTGCCTGGCCTGCCTCAGGCCGAAAGTCGTAAGGATGGGTGAATGATCAGATATCCCGCGTGCTAAACAGCTGGACCTAGTGAAGGCATGGATATCTTGTGCATGTGTAAACATGTAATCGATTCGAGACTGGCTATTGTGAGCCCCCGATTGAAACGTGAAGTGAGTATGAAGCGGGTTCAGCCATCTCCAGATGTCCACAACACCTAGGGCATCAGCGAACTCGGTGAGCTGTGAGCCCCATGGCTGATCATCTCGGGTTGGGAGACGGTCCCGAGATCCATCCATAGTTAAATTAAAGTCACCCCCCAGTATCAACACTCCTAAGGGTAATTTCAGTAGTAAAGTCCCTATGTCTCGTAATGTCAATCGCTGCAACCCAGGGGGGGCATATACGGAGACTACATTAAGGACTCGTCCCTCCCAGGTGCCCGTGACAGCTGAGTATCTACCCTGTGCGTCAGTCCAGGTGTTGTGTATCATATATGGGCAGCCTTTGCGGAGGAGGATCCCCACCCCCCTTGAGCCTGAGGAAAAACCTGAGTGAACTATCATCCGATACCCCCATCTATTCAGGGCCTCGCAGGAGTTCCCTACCAAGTGCGTCTCCTGGAGCAGCACAATGTCCAATCCCTGCCGCTTGACATACTGTAACACAATACCCCTCTTAATCTTGTCCCCCAGGCCATTAACATTCCAGGTCAATAGGTTGAGAGCTATGCCAGATGCCATCTAATTGTTTTGTTAAGAAAATAAATCACCTTGAGGAACCCAGCCTCCAATGCGCCTCCAAAGCACCACTCCATCGAATGGTAAAAACTAGGCGGTGGACAAGAACGGCTCAAACGGAGTCCGAATTCACAAAGGACAGTGGGACCAGTTGCTTCACAAGAGATCCAAGCATGGCAATGTACCAATACAAGAAATGAAAAAAACATAAACAACAAACCCCTAACCCCCCTCCCAGTGCGGACCCCCTCCACCCTGCCTCCCTGCACAACGAGTCTAGAACCACCTGCCACCCCCAACTTGCAGAGTGCCTGTCGCCCTCCCTCGTCAACTTTGGGTATGTGAACAACCCCACTCCCTAGAGCAACAATCTGCTAACCTAAAGACTAGCCCCGGCCAATAAGTCCCGAGGGCGGAACATACTTAAATGAATGTCAGGTTACACAATGCAAGACAAAGCCTATGTATCTACTATATCAGAGCAACAAAGGATCATACAGAAAAAGGTCGATTCCTCCTGTTTATATGGGGAGAAACTACCACTGGAGTACAACACTTACTCCCCAGTTGAGTGTGAAAGTCAAAGACTCAACAGACAGTCCTTCTTACTTGTCCGATATTCGCCGTCACCCCGTCGGGCTCTTAGTCTCTGAATCAGAATGAGGAGGGGACCGTCGTTGTTGGCGCCGGTCACTGGCGCCAGCAGCCGCAGATGTAGATTTGTGTGACCGCTTACCAACTGTACGCCAGCCGTCAAGCCAGTCCCAGGCGTCCTCGGGTCTCGTGAAGATCCACAATTTGCCATCTGATTCGACCCGGAGTTTTGCTGGGAACAACATTGCGTATTTGACCTCCTGGTCTCTGAGAGCGCGCATCACTTCCAGAAAACTACGACGTTGTTTTTGGACCCTCAAGGTGAAATCTGGAAAAAAGGACACCTTACTGGTTTCGAATGTCAGCGGGGGCCGCCCGCGCAGTCTGGAGGATCACATCGCGGTCCCGAAAATTAAACACCCGGGCAAGAAGCGGTCGGGGGGGGGCTCCTGGCTTCGACCTACCCCCAGGCACACGGTGAGCTCGTTCAATGGAGAAACACTTGGAGAGACCTCGTGGTTGAAGTCATTGTAGGATCAGCTCTTCAACGCACAGGTCGGCTGCCTGCCCCTCCGCTCGTTCCGGTACACCAAGAATCCGAACGTTGTTGCGCCTCATTCGGCCTTCATAATCGTCCAGTTGCAGGGCCATCGCCTCGTGGGAAGATTGAAGTTCGGTCACCTGTTTCTTCAGGAGAGCCGAGTCATTCACCAAGTCCTTAGTGGTGTTCTCGACAGAGCTCACGCGATCCGCCATTAACCTCATGTCTTCAGTGATTAAGACAACCTCCGTGGCAACTGTGTCAATCCGGGTTTCGAGGGAGGTCTGTACGGTAGTTATTACCGGTAAAATATCTTTGTTTGTGGGTTCTGGGCTCTCACTCTGGGTCGCGGCAGTGCCATGGCTCTCCTCTTGATTCTTCTGCCATGCATACTTGTCTGATTTAGCCTGCATGGCACTTCGTCCGCTGCGGCCCGACGCCATGTTAGCTCCGCCGGAGAGGGTGCTGTGGAGGGCTGGGGCGCGCCAGCTACTCACCGCCACCTGCAGTGGGTCCCCCCACCCGGCCTGTCGGTTTTGGATAAGAGCGCCCCAACCCCCAAACCAATGGACCGCTAAGCAGCGCCACTCAGTAGTGTCAAGAGTTCTGGCCGCCCACCGTGGTGTAGTAGCTGGAGGCCCTGTCGCCTCTTCAATCAATAGGTCTCAGTGAGAATTGTCCACCTCTGAATAGTCCCACTGCCCCCACTTTAAGTCCAGCCCCAGGACAGGTAACCGACATGAGCACCAATCATTTATTTACGGCCCCTGGGAGATCTATAATGGCCGTCACACGCTGGATCCAACTCCTCCCCTCTCGACCGGGGGAACGGGCCACAATGCCGAAGGACACCCCTGGTCACTCTCACAGAGGCTGCGTGGGCACGGCGGGCAGCAAACAGTTCAATTCGGCCCCTAGGGGCGTCAAGCGCACCACTGGGGCAATTGTGTGCGTAGTGCAGGCCTTCTCCTCCCTCTGGGGGGTCACTTGTACGCTGCCCCCCACTCCAGACTCACTAATAGTTATTTCTTCGGCTTTGGCCGCAGCCCGCAGGTCTGCTTCTGGACGTGATGGGGCAGGTGGTATATGGGCCGCCTTAGTCTCCAGGGCCGCGGGGAGGCCCTCCCCTGCTCTGAGCGTCCCGATCCAATGTGGACTAAGGTGGTTCTGTGGGGGTTTGGCCTCAGCCGATATTGGATCCTCCCCCCCCGGCATCCACCAACCTTCAGGGCAGCTCAGCCGGGTGCCTCCTGCGTGTCTGCTGGCACCGAGGTGTGAGCTCCGATCTTCCGCCCCCTCAGAATTGAGCCGCGGCCCAGGCCTCAGCCGCGGCATCAAGTAGGGCTCTTCCGCCGAGGAGCGACACACCCCTCTGGCACAGCCGCGTCGGGTGGTTCGAGCGGCGGCCGTAGCAACACAGGGGCCCCTTCAATTTGGCCCAAAGTACGTACGCTCCCGGGGCAGCAGCTGCAGGCTTCGCTAAGCCCCCCGGAGAGGAGATTTGGCCGGGGCAGACGATATTAGACGGATATTTCGGGAGTGGCGCAGCGGAGCTCAGCTACCGTGCGGCCATTCCCTTCGGCGGTTGGCCACGCCCCTCATGATCTGCATATATGGTTTATGTTATGTCTTGCATTTACGTAAAATAATTTTGAAGAGTCCTCCTGTCTAACAGGAGAGTCTTTTCGGCATGTAAAGTAATTGGATCATGCAATCTGTGAGGTATCAAACAATACTTTTCTAATTTGAATTTAATGCTACCGTTTTATTTACCAAGAATTTGAACTTTGCACTGTAGTCATAAATGTGTCTATACCTGATTATTAGATCAGTTGCCTCAAAATAGCGTGTTTTTGGCACATATTCATTTTCACTGCCATAGTTTGATACATTTTTGCGGTGCATGACTGCCTACCTCAAGGAATAATCACAACTCTTGTTTGGGGTGAACCCTCAAACTCACAAAAATAACCAGAGTGCACCTCCCTGGTAACTAGGGCACAGAGCAGATAGGTTTAACTTAGTGCAATGTGTGAAGTATTTATGCAATAAAAAACAGTAATAAAGTCAAAGGGGCCGATTATGATTTCGGTAGGAAAGACTCCAACCGCAGGTCGGAGCTTTCTAACCAACATCTCCAGTTTCAATTCCGACCGCCTAATAACAATGGAGGAGGTTGGAATTGAAACTGGCCAGTCATTCCGGCTGAATTCCAACAGGCTCAAGGAGCCCGTTGGCCAGTCAGAGGCCCCAACGTAACCCCTGAGGGCGGCGTTTCTGCTGTCAGGATTATGATGTCGGTTTCCGACAGGCTTTCCATGTTTGGGCTTTCCGACAAAAAAGCCTGTCAGAAAGTGACTTTGGGGGCCCCTAACAGAATCTCCCATTTCTCAATGGGAGCATGTGTTACAGCCGGTTTAGAAATGGGTTGCATTGTAATGGTGGTGTCGGGACTGGAGGTCGGCCGGTCCAGAGACTGCGGTGACGTCCGCCTGACATCGTAATCAGGCCCAAAATGTTAAACAGTAAAAATCCCAAGCTGAAACTGAAAACTGGTGTGCATTTTACTACACATAATGACACCAAAATGACAAAACCCCAATAAGAGAAACAAAGATGCTGGACTTGGACCTCTATGCAGGGTCACCCCCAAACCTTTTACCATTACTTATCCTAATTGCTAAATTCATTTTTGTTGGCTCTAGGACTCTGAGCACTTTATCACTGCCCATCAGTGCTAAAGTGTTTGTGCTCACTCCCTAAAACATGGTAAAACTGGCTCACAGGGGGCGTGGCCAAGATGGCGACGGAGTGAGACCTGGGAACAGCCTGCGACTGAATTGCCTAAAGTCAGAGCCTCAACAGATAGGGCAGAGGCAAGAAAGATAGGCCTGAGAATTGGCTGCGGGGCCCAGTGGTGGCCTGAACGATGTAAGAGACTGCGCCTTGTTACGTGAGGCACACGAACGTCACCCTCTCTGCCTGAGCCAGATGGACGACTAAGGGAAGCGGACCTGGGCCATTGGGAGTGGTGAAAACGGGGACAGAGCCCAGACACGAAGAGGCCAAGCAGACAACTGAAGCAACCTGCCCTGATGCTGACAAGGGAACACCTGCAGGGTGAGGAGGGTCCATTAGAGGAAGACCTCCAGCCCCCCCGCAGAGACACAGGAGGGCAGCCAGGAGACCTGAGAGCAGCTTGGGGGCTGGGGTTATTGGCAACAATGAGGCAGAAGGAGTGTGGGGACACATCAAGCCGACCTCAGCAGTAACAGAAGTGGCACTCTCTGGTTGCACCTAGAGCTAAAGCAAGTACAGCACACGTGTGCTGGGCCTGAGGGGGGTGCGGCTGCTTTTGGCCTCATGTGCGGAGCGGTCCTGACGTGGCCCTGAAGGGACGGGTCCCGGTGCTCTCCAGAGGGTTGACGTTTGCCAGAGCCAAGAAGGAGACTTGCTGCTCAAACAATCAGGCTCCTAGTAGGGTGACCCCAGACGGCCTCGAGCAGGGCGGCCTCGCCGGCAGCAGAGGACCTAGAGGCCCTTTTCACACGTTCATAATTGGAGGCCCTGTTTTCAGGCTTGAGGGATCTGGCCAGTGAACTGCAGTCAGTACCCAAAGAGGTGACAGACATTGGAGATCGAGTTGACGCCATTGAAGAACTCAAAACCTCTAGGGATGAGGAGATAAAGCAATTGCAGCAAGAAATAATTTGCTTAAAGGATCAACACCTGGTCCTACAAGCACATGTGGAGGACTTAGAAACTCGCAATAATGTCCGCATAAGGGGAGTCCTAAGAGAAGCAGAGGGAGGCGACATTGAGGCCTATTTTATGGAGATCTTCGCCGAAATCCTAGGAGACACCCCCTCCTCAGAGAACCATCTGGACAGGATGCATAGGGTCGGCCGCTGGGGACCCGGAGCACCGCGGTACTTAGATGTCCTGACTTGTATGCATAACTACACTCTGAAGGAACGAATTTTGAAGAAAGCAAGAGAAACGGCCTCGGTGACGTTCATGGGCGAGGTCCTTCATCTGTTTCAGGACTTGGTGGCCTCCACATTCCATAAGCGGAGAGAGTTCCGCCCAGTAGCGAACTTTCTACGGGAGAGGAAAGTAGCCAACTCCTGGGGACATTCTTTCTGCTGATTTTTCGCTGGCAGGACCAGCTCCATCAAATCGGCTCCCTGTCCATGGCATGCACATTGCTCCAAATAGAAGCTCCAGACGAACCACAACAGTAGACAGCAATGGTCAGCCCCGGAGGAAATATCCGTTGGAGGTGGCGATGGGTCCCCTTGATCCAGAAGGGGTCCGGCCCAGATCAAGCGACCATGGCATCTGAAAGAAAGGCCTTACTGGACAAACTAGCCGAGGATACTGCCTCCAATGATCCTGCTTGAGGTGATAGGGCCTGAGTCTAGAGCTAGGCGGGGGGAGGGCAGGGAGACTGGGAGAGATCAAGCAGACTTAGTCACGTTCCCACACAGAAATACTACCACTGGTGGAGAGAAGGACTTTTGTTTTCCCTCTCCGATCCAGGGAGAATGGTTCTTTGTTGTTAATGTTTTTGTTTTGGGGAATGTTATTGGGTGCTCAATAGACAAATGCGACATATACAGTAATCTATCAATGAAGTGGAGGGCTCCTCACAGGCTGGCAGGAGGAGAGGATGCGAGGAGGTGGAGTTGGAGGGAACAGAGGAGAGTGGAAACCCCATAGTGTCATCTACAGCGAATAGCCTTAGTGTATTGACCCTAAACGTCAAGGGCTTAAACAACCCAGTCAAGAGGAGAGCAATCCTGGCATATCTAAAACATTCCTGAGCAGAGGTTTGCTTCCTACAGGAGATGCACCTACTTCAGAGGGCTGGAGCAGGATGCGATCCCGGGCCTTTCCGCAGCAATTCTTTTCCTCCTTGCCACACAAGAGGGATGGAGTGGTGATGCTGTTTTCACGATCATTCCAGGGGAAGGTTGGGTCAAATCAATCAATCAATCAATCACAGAATTTGTAAAGCGCACTACTTACCCGCGAGGGTCTCAAGGCGCTAGGGAAAAAAAGGGGGGGGGGTGCTGCTACTGGTCGAACAACCAGGTCTTGAGTAGCCTCCTGAAGGTCAGCAGGTCTTGGGTCTGTCGTAGGCTTAGTGGAAGGGTGTTCCAGGTCTTGGTGGCGAGGTGGGAGAAGGATCTGCCGCTGGTGGTAGTTCTTCGAATGCGAGGGACGGTGGCGAGGGAGAGGTCGGCGGATCGGAGTTGGCGGTTGGGGACGTAGAAGAGGAGTCGTCTGTTGAGGTAGGCTGGGCCAGTCTTGTGGAGTGCCTTGTGTGCGTGGATGAGGAGTTTGAAGGAGATTCTCCTGTCGACGGGGAGCCAGTGCAGGTTCCTCAGGTGGGGGGTGATGTGGCTGTGGCGTGGTACATCAAGGATCAGGCGTGCGGAGGCGTTTTGTATGCGTTGCAGTCGCTTGATGAGCTTGGCCGGGGCTCCCGCGTAGAGGGCGTTCCCATAGTCAAGTCTGCTACTGACGAGGGCCTGGGTGACTGTTCTTCTTGTGTCTGTCAGGATCCACCTGTAGATCTTGCGAAGCATGCGGAGGGTGTTGAAGCAGGAGGATGAGACTGCGTTGACTTGCTTGGCCATGGAGAGCGTTGAGTCGAGGATGACTCCCAGGTTGCGTGCGTGGTCGGTGGGTGTCGGGGCTGCTCCCAGCATCGTTGGCCACCAGGAGTCGTCCCAGGCTGAGGGGTTGGAGCCGAGGATGAGGACCTCTGCCTTCTCCGTGTTCAGTTTTAGTCGGCTGATCTTCATCCAATCGGCGACGGCCTTCATTCCTTCATGGAGGTTGGATTTGGCGGCGAGGGGTCCTTGGTGAGGGAGAGGATCAGTTGAGTGTCGTCGGCGTAGGAGAATATGTTGAGGTCGTGCTGTCTGGCGATGCGTGCGAGCGGGGCCATGTAGATGTTGAACAGTGTTGGGCTGAGGACGATCCCTGGGGTACGCCGTAGATGATCTCGGAGGCTTTGGATCGGAATGGTGGGAGGCGGACTCTCTGGGTTCTGCCGGCGAGGAAGGAGGTGGCCCATTCCAGGGCCTTGTCTCGGATCCCTGCGTCGTGGAGGCGTGCGCGTAGAGTGCGGTGGCAGACAGTGTCGAAGGCGGCGGAGAGGTCCAGCAGGATGAGGGCTGCGGTCTCACCGTTGTCCAGCAGGATCCTGATGTCGTCGGTGGCGGCGATGAGGGCAGTCTCAGTGCTGTCGTTGCTGCGGAACCCCGATTGGGATGGGTCCAGGATGCTGTTTTCTTCGAGGTATCGGGTTAGCTGGGTCAAAGGTGGCAGAGATAGGGGGGCGATTCCTGGGGCATAGAGTTCAGTTTGGCCAGCATTCTATCGCCTTGGGGTTCAGTGTATGTCCCTAATGAGGGACAGGAACAATTCCTACATGAAGCAGCAGCAGACATCCTAACTGCAAACGATAGGTGGGTGATCTTGTTGGGTGCCCTGAATTTAGTTTTTAATAATGCAGTGTACCGCTCGACCCATAGACAGGGTACAGTCGGGGAAATCAGTCAGGGGGGTTGCCCTTGGGGTACAGGAGCTGGGACTGAGAGACATTTGGCGAAGTTTGCACCGAAACTCTAGAGACTACACATTCTACTCCCACACGCACAAATCCTATGCGAGATTGGACCATTTCCTTGGTTCTAGGGATGTCCTGGCAGCGATAGGGCGGGCGACATTGAACCTAGATCCCTATCTGCTAGACCTTGCACTCCCCTCCATGCGCAAAGACCCCACTTCTGGCGATTGCGCGAGACCCTGCTACATAGACCAGAGGTAGCAAAGCAGATAGAGAGTGTGATCCATAGGTACTTAGAGGTTAATGATACTCCGGAGACCTCGACTACAATGGTCTGGGATGCAATGAAGGCTGTGCTTAGAGGGGAACTGATTGCAATTTCTGCAGCAGATAATATGGAGCTACGCAACAAGCGCATGCAACTACAGCAGCAAACCATGAACTAGAGTGCATCCACCGGGGCACCCAGAGTCTGGCGCCAACTAGAGGCAACCAGGAAACAACTTGTGGGTTTAGGTCTGGACAGTGCAGAGTATTCACTACTCCGCCTTAAGCACACGTTCTATGTGGGGGGAAATAAGCCTGTGAGAATGCTGGTAAAAAAACTCAGGGTGCAGCGTCAGGCTAATGTGGTAGAGGCTCTGCTCATGGAAGAGGAGACAGAAGTGGTGGGGGACGAAGCAGTGGCTGAGAGAGTTTGGGGCCTTTTATAAAGATTTGTACTCAGTGCAGGATACCCACCCCAGGCGATATCCGGGTATCTGGAGAATGCTAAAGTAACATGCTTGACAGAAGAGCAAGCAGCGAGCCTAGATAGCCCCATAAAGATAAAGGAAGTAATTGCAGCTATATCTAGACTGAAACCACATAAATCCCCAGGTCCAGATGACTTTTTGGCATATTTCTAAAACACTTTTTGTAATCTATTGGCTCCTATCCTCACCAGAGTGTTCAATGTGATTTCAAGCTCAGCGACACTCCCCCCTCATTGAAGGAAGCCTTGGTGGTAGTGACAGCAAAAGCTGGGAAAGACCAATGACTATGTGCATCTTATAGACCGATATCGCTTCTGAAAGTGGACGCAAAATTATTTACAGGGATCCTGTTGATGCGACTTCCTCCTTACATGCCTGGACTAGTAGATCCAGATCAAGCTGGATTTTTTCCCGGCAGACAAAGCTTGGATAATACCAAGCGGATCCTCCACATAATAGACAAGGTAACCCGCTCTCAGCGGGACTCAATGCTCTTCTCTATAGACACAGAGAAAGACTTTGACAGAGTCCATTGGCCCTACTTAGAAGCGGTATTGAAACGCTTTGGATTGGGAGACAGGTATTGTGCCTGAGCGCTGAACAGGTATAGAGGGCCATGGGCGATGGTCGAGGTAAACGGCAAGAGATCCAGGAACTTCCCATAGAGCGTGGTACACGGCAGGGGTGTCCCCTTTCTCCACTATTATTCACGCTCTACATGGAGCCGTTTGCGCAGCAAGTCTGAGATGACCCAATAATCACAGGCATTCATTTTGGTGGAGAGGAACACCTAATTACCTTTATGCAGAAGATGTAATTGTATCTTTAGACAGCTCCCGGGAGTCTTTGCCGGAGTTCCTAGGGGAGGTAGGGAGGTTTGGAGCTGTTTCAGGCTTCCAAATTAATTTAGCTAAATCACAAGCATTAAGCCTGACAATGACGCAAGACTTGAAAGACTTTCTCACACAGACTATTTCCATTCGTTGGGAGCGGAGTATATTGCACTTGGGGATCCAACTGGCATTGACTATCCAGGAAGTGATAGACATAAACTATCGCACCTTGGTTAACAGAGTGCATACTGATCTAGCGAGGTGGCGAGCCTTCCCCTGTTGTGGCTTGGGAGGATTGCGGCCCAAAAGATGTCGGTCCTTCTCAGGATCTTGTACATATTTGTGACACTACCACTCTGGCCCCCAACCGGGACACTTCAGACTCTACAAAAAGCTCTCCAAAATTATGTATTGGCATGGCAGCTGGTCCCGCAAGTGCCGCAAGCTCACTTGGCAGGCACCTGCAGTGGGGGGACTGGGTATTGCATGTATTTTGTGATATTTCAAGGCAGTACAGGTTGGGTTCCTGGTGGAGTGATCTCTCCCAAAATCAGAGAAAAGCTGGCTTTTCATGGGCAGGGTGTTGGATGGAACATCCCTGTAGAAGATCCCCTTTTTGGGCAGGCCGCACCGCTCCTCCAATCTTTACCTCTCTGCGATAACGAGCCCCAACCTCCGAGTCTGTGATGCTGTGGCCAGTAGGGAGGGCTTTTCGTCCTTCCCCTCCCCACTTACCCCGGTAGTGGAGAATCCGGACTTCTCCCCAGGACTGAATACAGTGACCTTCCAGGAGTGGATGAAGCCGGGATGCAGATTGATTGGTCATTTCTTTGATCTACAGGGCCCTATACAGTTTAACGCCTTGAGAAGACATAACCACTTACCTGAAGGAGAGAGATTCTGATACTTCTAGATCAGGCATTGGCTGATGCTGCCAGAGATGAGGGAGGTGGCCCAATGGCCCCTGACTATTTTCGAGAAGTGGCTATTAGCCAAAGAATCAGATAAGCATCTGATAACGGACCTTAATAAATTGCTATCCGATAAGTCCCCCGAAACTAGATCTGCGGCCCAGTTGAGATGGGAGTGGGAACTGGGGCGGGAGCTTTCTCTCCACGAATGGCGGGATATCGTGTACTGAGCTAGGCACACAGCCTCCAATACATCCAGTACAGAAATGCCGACAAAGATCACCACCTATTGGTACTTGATGCCAGCCCGCTTACACAGAGGGAATCCACAGCAAAGTGAAAAGTGCTGGAGATGTAACAACACCCTTGGGACACTTTTGCATATCCTGTGGGAGTGTCCTAAACTGACTCAATTTTGGGAGAAGTTCCTGGCAGAGATTGACCACCATTTCAACACTCAACTTCCCCGGTTCCCTGCGTACGTGCTGTTGGACCTCCCTAATCCGTTGACTTATCCCCTTAAAGCTAGGAGAGGTAGACACATTGAGCTGGCACTGGGGGTAGCTCTTCAAACGATTCTGGCCCTCTGGGGAACTGATAGACTCCCAACTAGACTGGGGTGGCTCCACTGGCATCTCCTGGTTGATGGAGAGACTTACAATGACACTGAAGTTACAAGAGTACGCATTCGAAGAAGTTTGGCAGCCATTTATTTCCCTCCTTTCACAGGAATTCACAGAACTCACTTGCCCCAGGCATCTAAAACTGCTGCACCTGACTGACCCACAACCCTGATTCAACAGAGGAGACCCTCAAAAATACAAGAGTTAAAGGTGTATAGAGACATAAGAGCCTATTATTTTGGCTGTAAGTTTCCTTTGAATTTCAAAAGAGTATGTAAGTTGCTAACAGAACTGATACTGGCTGAATGTTGATGCTACGTCAGAGATTACATTGCTTTATTAACCGCTTTGTGCTGCAACAAATAAATATAAACAAAAAACACTGGCTTACATATGATTGTCATATTTAATTTACTTATAAGTCTCTATTAAAGTGATATACCATATACCCAGGGCCTGTAGATTAAATGCTACTAGTGGGCCCTCACCATTCATTGTGCCACCCATTTAAGTAGCTGTTTAAAACATGCCCATACCTGCCATTGTAGCCTGAAGGAAGTTTTAAACTGCCAATTTGACTTGGCAATAGAACCCCCTTGCCAAGCCTTAAACTTCCCTTTTATTGCACATATTACTTACCTATCCAATCGGATAACATTGGGTTGACGTTTTATATTTAGTAAGTGCTAACATTTGATTGCTAACAGGTAATCAATTCTTATCTGGTGTCTGAAGAAGTTGTAATTAAAAATACATTTTAATGGTAAAGTCGGATTTTATGTTATAATTTTGAAGATGCCATTTTTAGAAAGTTGTCATTTTCCTGCATTTTTGGTGCCTAGAGCCTGTTACTGGCTCGCATAATGTTTGGACTTTGTTTATACCTCTCAGACAGCCACACAATATAGTTATTATGTGTGCCTTGTTGGGCCCTCAACTAGCAGGATAGGGGGCACAGCCCCACTTTCAACTGAATAGGCTGTGCTATGCCTTCACACAAGGAACTTGTCACTTCTCCATTGTTCATGCAGCCAGTTTGGTGCCAGGGCAGGAGAAGCAGGAATCTTCAGGCACTTCAAAGGAAATTCTCTACAAATGTCTCCTACTTCAAAGGAGGTGCCAGGTATGAAAATTGGACTCTCAGACCTACTCTTCAGTTCACCTTCTGGAACTGCAGAAGGACCGTCAGAGAACTGCGTGCTGCCATGACCTGCTGTGCACTTCAGAAGACTGCTTTGCTACTCTGCTGCCTGATGCCTGCCTTGAACCCTCAGAGGCCTACTCTTCTGTTTCAACCTTGTTCTATTGCTGAACCCAGGACTACCAGAGTGACTTCATGGGCTAGTTGACTGACCTTTTGATTAGAGCCTCAGGGACAGAAAAGGCTCAAACCATCTTGAACCTGGACCCGGCCTGAGTAAGTCCTAACCCCCTAAGTGGTGCCCCCCAATCCTGGACCCTTGGTGGGGATGCTAAAGATGTCCAGATTGCCAATAGGAAATTTCTGGCAAAAAGTGTTCTGATAACTGAGAGGAAACCAGGACCAAATTCCTTGTCTATCCGCCCAATGTGCATTGCTGGATGGCCTCAATTCGCAGCAGTTTCCATTATGTTCTCTCCGCAGCAGCATATCTTGTTCAGCGGTCTTTCACCAAAGGAGTATGCGGCCTCATGGAACTCTCATTGGCTGCATCCTCCAGTCTTGTCCCGCTGGAGGTTTTCGACTTCCAAAAAAGTGACTAATTCCAAGCAAAGAAATCTTCACTGCAGCTATGTTCAGTAGCCCCCCGACTATGACCCTCCCTCCTTGGACACCGCCTGCAACTTTGTTCTGCTGAAAGTTACCTTCTTAGTATATTTTTTTATTCTTCAAAATTACTTCTAAGTCCAAGGGTAAGCGCCGACGACTGGGCCCAATCTACTTCTTTAACTGATCGGCGCTCTATAGCTGTCTACCATATTTTTTGGCTTTGACCCAGTCTCACGCAACTAGATGTTGATCTTTTAGGCATTCATTTTTTAACTGAAACTTTAAAAATTCATAACTCCTGTTCTACTAATTGGATGTTTGTCATTTTGGTGTCAAAATGTATTATAATTTGCTCTATTTTTCTACATTTGTGTGGGATTTTTCTTGTGTTGTGTTTTCACTTTATTACAGTTTGTGTGCTGCATAAATACTTTACACATTGCCTCTAAGTTAAGCCTGACTGTTTTTGTGCCAGGCTGCCAGAGGGTTAAGCCCAGGTTCATTTAGTGACTTTAGCAGTTCATCCTGACAGGGATTGTGGCTGTTGTTTGAGCAGGGTTAAGCTCCCACTCAAACTGTCAGGTCCCACTAGCTCCTCCTGCCAGTCGTGAACACTGACAGGACGAATAGCGCAAACCAATGTAGTGTAGTGAGTGTCGAAAACTACATTTCCCAGACACTCACTTCTGTCGTGGACCTGACGTACGCAGGATTGCACGTCATCGGTTTCTGCCTTTATTTTAAGACAGCGACCGCGGAGAATGCGGCCGCTAATTATCGCTTCATCCAGTGAATCCGGTTACCGGTATGGTAAGGGTGCTTTAGCACCAACATTTGTTGTACTCATATCGCTGTGCTGCTGGGCTAGCGAGAAGGAGAAAAAAGGAGTTGTGACTTTGAACGGATGTTAAAGGTTGCGAGTGCTATGCAACGAACCCGACGAGACTCCCGTTGGCGAGGCTGCGCAGGAAGCGCCACTTGCGGGTAGTCTCATTTGTTTGTTGAATTTGGCAGCGTTTTCTTTGCTGAGTCTATCAGTCCTCACAAGACTTTCCACTTTGGGGCCATTTGGATTGTGAACCTTTAGGGTGCTGCCATTATCGTATTCCTTCCCGTTGGCGAGACCGGTTAGGATCTCATGCGGGAAAGGAATAATTAAATGTTTGAGTCAGGACTGCACTCTGAGATACGGATGCCTGTTTGGCAGTATATAGAGATAAATCCATATGTGATATATATATATTTCTTGTTATGGTTTATGGGAGAAAATGAATCCCAATGTATGCCTTTCCCTATGAACTCAGAGATAAGCCTGTGCACCTTATAACTACAGCATTGTTTGTTTTCTATCCATTTACACAGGGGGGTATCAGCTTTTGGTTGTTATGGTCGGATGACCCCTGTGAAAGTTTATTGCCCATTCTAAACTGGCCACAGCATGCCCCGGACACACAGAGCATAGGTTGTTCAGGAATCAAAATTAGGTCATCCCTCGCTGTTCTTTTATTTTACCGATCTCCCTCCCTATTGTCCCCTTCCTTTCCTTCCCTCACCTGATCCCTTCATCAGTCTGTGCTATCATGGTTTTCAGACTTTGAAGTTGTCGTGAGGTAGACCAACTTGAGCATCAATCCGATCCCGAGGATAACTAACCCTGACATAATTAGCGGCCCACGAATACTTATCCTTCTGATCGGATTGAGCAGTATGGCTACCTTAGATGATATTCTGGCTACTCTGGCTGCTTTGCAGCAGGAGGTAGTGGCAACACGAGCCAAGAACGCATCACTACAGAGTAGAATGGAGAGACTACAAAGAAACCCCTTTAATGTAGGAGCTCACACACAGGGCTCAGTTAATCCCATCCAGGTCGAGTTCCCAGCTGCAGTTCCTTTGACAGTACCATAAAGATTTCATGGGGACCCACACAATGTCCAGATCTTTTGCACACAAATACTTCTACACTTTACATGTAAGCCCAAGGCTTTCGCTACTAACCAGGCCAAAGTGGCCTTTTTGGTGTCGTATTTAGCAGGCGATGCCGCTCAGTGGGCGGTGCCTTTAGTGAGACAAGATGATCCCTTGCTATACGATTGGAACGGGTTTAGGGAAGAGTTCGAGAAAGTATTTAACAGAAGAGCCACACTATTCATGGCTGACAGAGAATTACAAGAGTTGAAGCAAGGGAACAAGGAACTTGTGGTAAACCTAAATACCTTCAGGAGATTAGTAGCAGAATCGGATTGGCCTGAATCTAAGCAAGCCGTATTGTTTTATCAGGGTTTGAAGGATGATCTCAAGGATGAAATCGCCCAAATAGATCCTCAGCCCCGAACATGTGAAGAACTGATGGAGCTAGCCTTACGTTTGGATCATAGATTGAGTGAACGCAAAGGAGACCATTAGCGTAGAGAAAGGTCCCCACAGCGCTATGAACGCCTCAAACCTGCGGATGGTAGTGTAGGGTTTCAAAACAAACTAATGGAGATCAGCACAGTCCGGGCTTCTTTGACTACCGAGGAACGTGAGACAAGATGAAAACAAGATCTTTGTCTGTATTGCGGAAAGAAGAGTCATTTCGTCAAGGATTGCCCGGTAAAACCCAAATGGAACAGGGAAGGAGCAGGACGAGGGGTGACAAATGCCCCCAATGACAGAGCATCGGGAAACTAAAATGCTCGGGGATGTTGGAAGGGGATCCTCCGAGTACTGTATTAATCCCTTCAGTTCAACAAAAAGAAACACCTCAAAGAGAACAATTGCTTATCAATGTCCAATTGCTGGTCCAGGGAGAATGGAGTGAGGTCAAGGCTATGGTGGATTCAGGAGCTACGTGATGTTCTATAGACCAATGCAAAGCCTCCGAGTTGGGGTTAGTTTTTTAGAAACAAACCCATTTTCGAGGTAGTCGTGGCAGTAGATAGGAAAACACTTTTTTCTGGTCCCATACGATTTACCACTGAGGTCTTAGAGGTCAGAGCCAATATACAGCATTATGAAACGCTGTCCTTTAACGTCATCATGGCACCCCACTATGAGATCATAATGGCTTTACCCTGGTTGCAAAGACACAACCCCCAGATTAATTGGAAGGAAAAGTCCATCCTTCTGACTTCTGATTATTGTAAAGAACACTGTTTAGGGATACCAGATACCCCGTCCAAACACCTAGCTCTGAAACAATGTATTGCAACAGCCGCTGAAAAGGATGTTAACCTCCCTCCTCAATATGTCAGATATACTGATGTATTCAGCGATAAAAGCGCTGAAGTTCTACTCCCTCATCAGCAATACGACTGCCAGATTGATCTAATCCCTGGAGCCATCGTCCCATGTGGGAGAGTGTATGCATTGACAGAAGCAGAAACCCAACACCTTCTTCTCTACATAGATAAGTATTTGGCCTTGGGATTTATTAGGCACTCTAAATCCCCTGCGGCTTTGCCGCTTTTTTGTATCCCAAAAGCTAATGGGGAGCTACGCACGTGCATCGATTTCAGAGCGTTAAATGCGATCACAGTGAAGAACAGGTATCCACTGCCTTTAATACGGGTGCTACTTGAGCAAGTAAAGAAGGCGACCATCTACACCAGATTGGATCTCAAGGGGGCTTATCATCTGGTCATAATGAGAGAAGGAGACGAGTGGAAGACGGCTTTTAAGACTCGATTTGGATTATACGAATATAGGTCATGCCGTTTGGACTATGTAACGCCCCCGCCGCCTTTCAGTTTTTCCTCAACGATGTGTTGAGAGAGTATCTAGATCATTATGTTGTGGTCTATATTGATGACATTCTCATATATTCCATCAATGAGCAGATTCACGTACAACATGTTAAAAATGTTTTAGAGACCTTGTAAGAGCATTCATTATTCTGCAAACTCAGCAAATGCGTGTTTCATGTGGATACCGTGGAATTTCTAGGGGTTATGCTAACCCCGGTGAGACAGGCAATGGAGGAAAGGAAGGTGCTTGCTGTCAAAGAATGGCTGAGTCCTAAAAACATCAGAGATGTGCAATGCTTCCTGGGATTTGCCAACTTTTATAGGAGGTTTATCCATCATTTCTCGAAAACGGTCACTCCTATTACCAGGTTACTTAGAAAGAATACGCCCTTTTAATGGAATGAAGAAGCTCAACAAGCATTTAACTCGTTGAAACAGGCATTTGCAACAGCACCCGTGCTCACTCATCCGAATCCGGAGAAACCATATATAGTGGAAGCTGACGCCTCTGAGGTGGCTATAGGAGTGGTACTATCCCAAAGGCACGATAACACAGGACAGCTACATCCAATTGCTTATATGTCTTGGAAGCTGAACAAGGCGGAAATCAATTACACCATAGCGGAGAAAGAATTGTTGGCTATAAGAGATGTCTTCAAAGAATGGCGACATTGGTTGATGGGAGCTATTCAGGTGGTCATGGTTTATACCGACCACAGAAACCTACAATTCATGAAGGCTGCAAGACAATTAACACCAAGACAACTAAGATGGATGTTGTTTTTCGAAGAGTACAACTTCATAGTTACTTACAGACCCGGGAGTGAGAACAGGAAAGCGGATGCACTCACACGCCAGGAATCTCAAAAAGAAAATGAAGAAGAAAAAGCCATCATCGATCCGAACAAGGTGGTTTGAGTAGTGCAAACAGACACAGACTCATTTCTGACAGATGCCGCCCGAGGGATACAGTCCTTTGAGTGGAGAGATTGGCTGAAGAGACACCAAGAATGGTTATTAAGGAAAGGATTGTCTATAAAAGGAAAGCAAATACTAGTGCCAACTCGGATCCTCAGAAAAAAGGTGTTTCATTGGTGCCACGAAATCCATAGTGCTGGGCATAACGGAGGAAAGAAAATGATGGAAAGAGTTTTACGCCAGTTCTGGTGGCCCTCGGTCCGTTCAGACATTCTTGCATGGGTGAACGAGTGCGATATCTGTAGTGAAATGAAAACTGACAAGACTAAACAACAAGGGTTATTACAACCACTTCCCATACCCGAACAACCCTGGGAAAAGATATCTCTAGACTTTGTGGTAGGATTACCCAAGGATCAGGGTTACTCAGTGATCCTGGTGGTTATAGACTATTTAACCAAGATGGGACATTTCATCGGCTGCAAAGGAATACCTACAGCAGGGAAATTAGCACAGCTCCTGTTAATTCACATAGTACGGTTGCATGGTTTGCCTCTCACCATAGTGTTGGACCGCGACTCGCAGTTTACAGCACGATTTTGGGAAGTATGTTGCTCTGCATTGCAAATCACTCAAGCCCTGTCCACCAGCTTTCATCCCTAAACTGACGGGCAGACAGAACGTTTAAATCAAACGCTTAAACAATATTTAAGATGTTATTTAGACCATGGCACTGAAGCCTGGGTAGAGAGTCTATGGTTGGCTGAGGTAGCGTACAATAGCGCTTCACATAGCTCCACACAGTTTTCTCCATATTACTGTACCTATGGTTTCCATCCAAGATTCATACCATTTTTGCACCCACAGAAAACACAAAATATTCCAGAGGTATTAGACAGAGTCACACATATCAAAGAAACCTTGAGGGCCACAAAAGAACACCTAAAACAGGCAAAACACACATATAAAGCATATGCGGATAAACATCGTAGGCCTAGCCCACAGTACAAAAAGGGAGACAGGGTATGGTTGTCAACCAAAAATATTCGGTTTAAGAAGTATAGTGTCTTTAATCTGAAATACATTGGTCCCTACAAGATTCAAAAATGGATCACCCCTGTCACGGTGAAGCTTCTGTTACCGTCCTCTTTAGGCATTTACCCTGTATTCCATGTCCCACTTCTGAAGCCTGCGGTTTCTCCTATTAAAAAGAAACCTGTCCCTGTGTGGCTGAATGATGACGTGGAATATGTAGCTAAAAATATTCTTAATTCCAAATGCAGGGGTAAAACATTGTGGTATCTAGTAGCTTGGAAAGTGTATGGTACAGAGGAAAACTCCTGGGAGCCATCTTCTGCTGTACATGCTCCTACGCTTGTAGCCTCTTTTCATAAATGCTTTCCTACTAAGCTGCGCACCTGTCAGTGTTCTCCAGAGAAGGGATGTACTGTCAGGTCCCACTAGCTCCTCCTGCCAGTTGTGAACACTGACAGGACGAATAGCGCAAACAAACGGAATGAGTGTCAAAAACTACATTTCCCAGACACTCACTTCCGTCGCGGAGCTGACGCACGCAGGATTGCGCATCATCGGTTTCCGCCTCTATTTTGAGACAGCGACCGCGGAGAACGCGGCCGCTAATTATCGCTTCATCCAGTGAATCCGGTTACCGGTATGGTAAGGGTGCTGTAGCACCAACATTTGTTGTTCTCGTAGCGCTGTGCTGCTGGGCTAGCGAGAAGGAGAAAAAAGGAGTTGTGGTCTTTGAACGGATGTTAAAGGTTGCAAGTGCTTTGCAATGAACCCGAAGAGACTCCCTTTGGCGAGGCTGCGCAGGAAGTGCCTCTTGCGGGTAGTCTCATTTGTTTGCTGAATTTGGCAGCGTTTTCTTTGCTGAGTCTATCAGTCTTCACAAGACTTTCCACTTTGGGGCCTTTTGGATTGTGAATCTTTAGGGTGCTGCCATTATCGTATTCCTTCCTGTTGGCGAGACCGGTTAGGATCTAATGCGGGAAAGGAATAATTAAATCTCTGAGTCAGGACTGCACTCTGAGATACGGATGCCTGTTTGGCAGTATATAGAGATATATCCATATGTGATATATATATATATATTTCTTGTTTTGGTTTATGGGAGAAAATGAATCCCAATGTATGCCTTTCCCTATGAACTCAGAGATAAGCCTGTGCACCTTATAACTACCGCATTGTTTGTTTTCTATCCATTTACACAGGGGGGTATCAGCTTTTGGTTGTTATGGTCGGATTACCCCTGTGAAAGTTTATTGCCCATTCTAAACTGGCCACAGCATGCCCTGGACACACAGAACATAGGTTGTTCAGGAGTCAAAATTAGGCCATCCCTCGCTGTTCTTTTATTTTACAGATCTCCCTCCCTGCTGTCCCCTTCCTTTCCTTCCCTCACCTGATCCCTTCATCAGTCTGTGCTATCATGGCTTTCAGACTTTGAAGTTGTCGGGAGGTGGACCAACTTGAGCATCAATCCGATCCCGAGGATAACAAACCCTGACACAGACAACAACCCAGAATCTCACAGGAGATATGTATATTTAAGTAAAAATATCACCAAAAACGCAAAGCACTAATGATAGTCTATAGGAGCTGTAGACCTGGAACTAGGCGCGATTTGAAGCCGACAATGCTAGAGCCTTGCTATGGATCAACAAGTATATTTGTCCAGGTGTAAAGTCTGTAAGTCAAAAAGTTTGAAAATGTTTTCAAACTTTCTTCTGGTTCCCCAGCAACTACAGGAGTACACCTCTAAGGCACCTAAAACCTCAGGTGAAGGCACTTAAAGACTCTCAGAGTGTAAGGCAGAGGCTAACATCAATGTCCACTCCAAGTCCAGTTGCCATTGGTAAGCTGGGCACTTTAGGAAAAAGGCCTTTGGAAGTTAGTTGTGTCCCTTTAGCCACACAGGTGGTCAGCCAATTTACCCTTGGAGTCCATTTATTTGTGCTGGGTACTAGGGGGGCATGGCTAGTCCTTCAGGGCTCCTCTCTGGTCACGGGCAGCAGCTTCAGTCCTTGTTTGTTCTTCTGCAGGTCAAGAAAGTGTTCTATGGGGGGGTGCCTTAGGGTGCCACATTTATGGTTGGCATCAGCTATTCTAGAGGGTGGTGGTGACTCCTGGGTACTCCATAATCAATGAGGCAAAAGTTCCAGAGGACAACCCTACCCACTTTTCAGTAGTTACCGCAAACTGGCCCAAAGGTCTGTGTGTTATGGCATTTTCAAGATGGTAAAAATCTTTGGCCACACAAAACATGGGCTTTGGGGACTAGGGGTGTGTGTGGGAATGTCATAGTGAGTTAATTATTGTTCTCCTATATCTAACACAAAATTCCAGTTTGAAGCAGTCCATGTACCCACAAGGCCCCAGAAGTAACAAACCTGGTAGGACAAAAGCAGGGTCCTGCAGAACCCAGTGAGACGTTACATAAGAGTTGTACTGACATCCTGCTTGCTCACTTTCAAATGTGTAATAGATGTACATGTGATTCACACAAACCTTCAGGCAGGAATTAACATTGTTGTGCCAATGGATGCACACATCCCCCAACCTGAATATTCTGCTGAGCTCAGAAGAGTCATCCCTCCCCATTTAGGTTGAACTTCCAATCAATCTGACCCACTGTGTAGCTCTTTGGAGGAATTCCACACCTTGTTCACACTTCATTATGGCCAAGTATAGGCATAGGCTAATTATCCTTGTGAAAGCTCAGGCAGGTAAACTTCCTAAAATATAAATTTCCAATTTACTTCATAAAAATCTGACTTTACCATTAGATTGGATTTGATATTACAGATCTGTTTTTCCTATCTGTCTAAAGTAATTTTAACAAGTTTGTGCCTCAGGTTTCGAGAAGCTGGCATTAGGCTCAACCAGGTAGGTGCTGCAGTCTACAAGTGGTATTTAACTTTCCAGGACATAGGTGTATTTCTATACCTTATACTATGGGCTTACAGGAAAGCTGAATGCGCTAATCTGGGTAAAACCAATTTAAGCATGTTAAAAGGGTGACACATATTTGTGTTCCAAACAGAACAGGCAGAGGTGGCACTGAAGATTTTGTGGTACCAAATAATGGTTTGTTGGCAGTAAAGACAAATGGCAAAGGGTTTTTCCTTACACGTTCATCACAACCTTATGTGCCTAGGTATCAGGCACCATTTTTTATACATCCATCTATGGCATGAAAAGTGAAATAGGGTTTGTTGGTCTGGACTGGCTCAACAGACATCAAAAACATATATTCATGGCAGACTTGGCTGTGTATGTGCAGCTTAATAAACATACACTAAGCTAATATGATAAGAAAATTATTTCACCTTGTTAAAAAACCTAATGGTGGGAATTTTGAATTTGAGATTTTAAGACCATGTTCTAAAGACCACGCAGAAATCATCTAGTATAATGTATCCATTGCACTTTGGCATTCAAATCCAAAAGGCTCAAACAATGACATTACTCTGCTACATAATAGGTATAACAGCAATCTTTACCTTTTCCACACATGTGAACCTGTGAAGCAAAAGCAAGATAAACTTTGAAATCCATGAGAAAGCAGCATAGATTATTGGTAAAAATGATTGCAATAAAAATAACAATAACACTAACACTTATAATTTAACAGTTCTAGGATGACTGTTCTAAATAAAGGGCTATAGCAGACAGATTCCATTAAATCTTTTAAGTGCACTGCTAGTTCTTCATTTATAGTCTACCCTTGTGGTTCCAACATGTTAAGCTCTAGCAGATATTTTGATTCTGACCTTCCTAGTGCTAACTCCATGTTGCTTCCCCTTGCATCCTTCATGACGCAATTGATCACAAAATAGTGCAACAGTGTTATCTGTTTCATGAAACTTATTGTGGATTATTCTAATATGTGTAATTTAGAACATATACTGCGTAATCGTTTTACAAAGTAACACTTTTTCATGTTCTTTTTATTTCAGAGTTAATTGAATGACATTTCCAAAACCATTTTTGTGACCCCCAACTATGTTGATGTTACCTGTTTGGTGGGAAAATTACTAGAAGTTAGCTCGTTCATAAGGAAAATGTTGTGCCTGTATACACTAAACAGATGCGGATCAACAGGACACATGCCTGTCTCCGCCACGCAGCACTGAATCCTCCGTTGCTGCCACCAACTAACTTTAACACCGAGACTCATCGCTCGGATCATCCACTCGACTTACGTCGCTTGATTTAATTTGGATCCTCAAAGATGTTTGAATAACCAGGAGTCACTCTGGTTTTGTGTGGGCTGTCACCCCCAACCCCCGTTCTTTGTCCTGATGAAGACCCGCCTTGACTACCTAATGGAGCTGAGTTTGGGTTGAAACGTCGACGACCTCGCATGGTCCAGGTTGACCAAGGCTCTGTGTGATTAAGAATATTCATTACACAGCAGAGTTATTGTTGTTCCCTAAAGTTCTGGCCTATTCTTTCCCATGTACATATTTAAAGCCCACTGTACATATTACGCACTGAGCACCAGCACTGAGCACTAATGTCACTTGTTCACTTTTCATTTATACACCTCACTTCGTGTTGACAGCCTTTTTTACAAATGTGTAAAAATATATATAAATGATTCAATTTATATAAAAACAAGTGAGTAGACAGAAATTTGTGTCTCGCTCTTGATTATTTGTTATGTTTTCTATCCTGATATGTTTTCTATCCTGTCTGGACAACTGAGATACCTATGTTAATAACTACAGAATAATATATTAACACTAGGCGTTCTTACAAGAAATAATTGAAAAAAACCCGACAGAACCATTGTTTTTTTTTGTTGTTTTCTTGTATACACTAAGGGGCACATTTATCAATCTTTTGTGCATAGCAGGGCAGCAAGCAAAGATTCTGCACTGCATTGCATGAAAGAGAGAGAGCAGAAATGGTCCATATTTACGAAGATATGGAGCATTTGTGCTTTCTCCTTACGCAAGTGTACTTTGTGCTGCCTATCGCCAACACAGGCACCCTTGCACCATAGTGCAAGGGTACCTGCCTTCCAGGCAGGAGTGTTTTTGTACAGAAAGGGACACCTTCCTACACAAAAACAATCCTATGGGGCATTTTCAGCTTTCTATGTGTGCTGCAAAATGCACCACACATGAAAAGAAGAAAGAGTGATGAGGAATAAAGATATTTCTCCTGTTTGCCTCACTGGAAATTCCATCATCCTTTTGCACAGGAAGTAACATCACTGTATTTCCCATCATCCATGGCCAAAGGCCTGGCAATGGGAAGGTGTTTTCTTCCCCTGGCAGTAGGACCAGTTGGGGTAGGCCCAGAAACTTAATTCACTTCAGATGGGCCTGCCCTGTCACTAGTAAATGTCAAGTGACACCTGGATAGGTCCAGTCTTTGACCCCATAGTCAGGTTAGCACGGAACACAGGGAGATTGAAATCTACCCCAACAACCAGTTTTGAGTGACCACAGGGGATAGAGCTACTAATTACCTTGGTCACACCTTTGGGGGAAGGGTTTCCTATCTTGGATTTTGGGACTTTTACCCATTGGGTAGGAAAGAGCCAAGAGTCACCTCCACCCGCCCAGTAGTGGGTATCAGGCATGAATATGGGTCTCGAAAGCACCATCCTCATAACAGTCTCTGGACCTGTGGAAAAACCAAATAAGGACTGCACCTGCTTTTTCAGACCTGTGAGGGGACAAATAAGATGATATCAAGGGTCAGTTGGCAGGCTATAAGGACAAAACAAGCTAAGTGTGGCCTTTTCCCAGAAGTGTCCAGATTACAATTTGCAACAGGACTTGGACTAAACCCTGCTTTTGGCCTTTGCCTGCAACCCTAAAAATCTCTATGTGTCTTCCCTCAGGTCCCGGGGAACTTAGACGTGTACTCATTTAGTTGTTTAGGTATCAGAAGAAAGCTTGGAATCTTTTTAAAACTTTTATTCCAGAGCATCTGTGGCTGGAAAAGGTATCTGACTGGTAGTTTTGCAGCATCTGACTGGATTTCAGCTTTATCCCTCTCAAAGATCCTCACATCTCCCAAAAACTGATATACTGCATTGGGACCTAGAAAGTCTCCATCTAGACATCTCCAAAGCTCGAGAGTGCCAGCGAGACCCACTTGCTTCAGGTATCTGGAATCAGTTTGATGGCTGTGGCTGCTGCTTCAGCGGCTATCTGCACAGGATAATTTTTCTTCTCAAAAAGGGACAAAGTTTCTTTTCACATTGGGGCTTACAAGAAATGTTAATGTTTTTCTTCAGGAAAGTGACAAAGCCACTTTCTGAATTGAGACTTAAAAACTTTTTGACCTCAAAACTTTCACTGGGACAGATCCACATGGTGTATTGGGCCTGAGCTCCTTTCTCTGTCGGTCGGCCCATAATTGGAACTTGGGCCCAGTATACCATAAGCGTTGTTACATTAGGTGCTTTATTTTTCTTGGTGCTTTTTCCACCTAAAATCTTTTAAAAATCGTATCTGTGGTTTCCCTAACTGATTTCTCGTGTAATTGTATTTATTAATTTTTCTTTTTGTAAATTTGAGTGGGATTTTTTTGTGTTGCCTCTCCGACTTTTCAACTGTTTTAGTACTTCTAAATGTGTCACCTTTTTTTTAATTAAACTTGTCTGCTTTGTGCCACAGCTATCAGAGATTGACTGGGGCTTAAATTATTGATAAGGGTTACTGGACCTAAGAGGTCAGTAACTTTATTACTTGTGGTGGACTACCATCCACCTCAATTATTAATTTCCTTTCTTAAATGTGCGACCTGGGGTGTTGGACTGGATGGAAGACCATTTCCATGTACACTGCCCACAACGGCGCACAGTGTGTGATACATTCCAATATTTTAAGATCAAGTGTAAGAAATCAAACCCTGATGCTGTCTTAGATAATGTGTGAATGTAGATAATTAAACAAGTTCCACTGAGAACTCGCTTTTCTTATCACCTAAAGGGGAGTGTTAAATGGCAAATATATTCCACTAGATGAAATATACAATTAGAAAATAATTATATAAATCAGGACACTCTTCTCAGTTGTAAAATAAAATAACTATTGCAATGTTAAAAACATGTTTTTCTGCAATTAATATTGTCGGTATTGTTTGATACCGTGTTGAAGCTAATTGTTGATAAACTGTCTTTTGAACACACAGGTCCCGCTGCACGCTTCATCTATCCCAGAAGGCACGCTTCTAGGCATCTGCAGCCAAAGAAAGTAAGCGACACAGACAAACATTTTATACAGGACGACTGGCAGCAGTGACAGTAACTGCAATATTCGCTGAGATGCTGGAAATATGTCTCCTCTATATCAGTGTTATGATCTCGGCTGGCCTTCTCAAGTGAAAAAAAAGTTGAAAGTGAAGTATATTTTTCTATCTGAGACAAGTATGTCTAGAATACCGGTTGACAGGTAATGGTGAGAGAGGTAAGCAGAAAGTGACAAGCAGAGATGCAGTGCCCAGATGTCAGTTCATACCTTTCTAATCCTGAAATTGATAATGGCGTCCTTTCAGCATCACACAGATGATGTGCAATTGCATTTTGACTTCAAGAGGAGGTATGCACAAATCAGTCAAGGCAACTTTCCTTATCACATGTTGACAGTAATATAAAAAAGTGAGACTGTAAATTTAAATGGAAGTATTGTATTATTCATGAAGTATTTTGTTGAAGAGGAAAAATTGTACTACGGCTTGACAGCCATATCAAATTCTTGTTAAAACCCCAGAAATCAATCTCTTTTGAATTACCTAGTTTTTGAAACTGGATATACACGTTACATTGTTTCTCTATTTATTTTTTTTGTTTGGGTTGTAACTTGCATAAAATCTTTTTTTAAAGCTTAATCATTTTTGGGATTTTCATGTTGCAATTACACTTTTTCTAATTTCATTGTTCAAGACTTGGTAACAATGGCGAATATTACAAGTTAGAAAACATTTTGTAATTCATTTGGCTATTTTGGAAACCCCCATTATTGGTGTCCAGGGCGGAATCTCCAAAGAGTGATTATTGCTGTAGGTCATAATAAGAAGGCGGCCGAGATGAAGGTCGAGTTTTAGTGAAGCTAACATCTCCCAGCTCTAATTCTTCACCATCTGACCTGACAGTGTTCTTCTATGCACTACCGGAGGCTCCTGACTGATGACGGCACCCTCTGCTTTCTTTCCAGCCTGTTTGAAGCAGCAGGTGGGTCGCCAGACCCAGGCTGGTGGAATTAACTGGAGGCCGAACGCGGAGGTGGTGGTGACCACGTGGCCGTGGGCCCTCCCCCTCCCTCCTTCAACTAACGACTCGTGGTGCGCTGCTCTTTCCGGGATTGGGGGCGGCCTGAATCACTTGCCCAGTTCCTGGTGTGGTGGTGGAGTACACAACATCATGCTACTGGGGAGGTTGGAGATTGACTTGTGGCTGAAAGGGCAGCTGTGCCTCTGCGACCTACCTCCATCTGAGGGCCTATCATGTAGTGCCTCACCTGGAGTCGAGATGACCCTGTCGCATCTGCCTGTGGCCTGACATGGGATCGGAGAGTCCTGTGGCTTGGCCGGGGTAAGCTCAGGGCCGCAGCCTGCTTGTACCCTGCTGTGTCCTCCCCAGCGACTGGATTGGGGCCTCCCGGCCTGGGATTTCGCCAGTTGCAGGTAGGGCTGATCCACGGGCCCGCCGCAGAGCCTACATTCTCTGCTTTGCTGCCTGGGTTGCGGATTTGTACACTTCCCCTCTGCTGTGGCATTGGGGGGTCTGGGATCATGGTGCCCTGGTCCTGTGGGTGTAGCGGCATCTTGAGAGTGGACCTCCTACACGCATAGCCACCATGGGTGGGGACCAGAGGGAGGGCTCCCCTTCTTGGCTCGTGTGGGCTGGGTGTGAGGCTACCGCCCCAGGTGGGCCTGCCTGGGGGGAACTATCTCCTGACTCATTGCCCTAAGCACTGCTGGGACCTTCCTCCTCTGGCTGTCAGTGGCCCTGGGCCTGTGCACTCCCCCCAGAGATTAATTCCCTGTTAACAGAAGACGATCACCAAGAATCTTTGCCCTACCAGCTATGAACCACTTTGCTCTCACGAATACTTTAAAAAAAAAAAAAGTAGAATATGCACAGTGTTTTTAACCTTGTTCTGTATGAATTGCAACGATATTAATTAATTCTGCAAATAAAATACTTTACTATCCTATCCCCCCAGTGGATATATTTCTACGGCCTGACTGTGGTTGAGGGGACCTACTCACCCAGGGCTCCTGTGCCTCTGCTCCACTTGGTTGCTGCCCCAGCACCCTGTGGCGGCCTATTCTGCATGGCCTCGCTGGATTGAGGGCCTCTCGGCTATGGACCCTACTGGAATGCCCCGGCCACGGTGACAGTGGAGCATTACATTGCCCTAGCCTGCTGTTGCCCCATCTCCTGGTGTACATCCTGCTGTTGCTGCCCTCTTCCTGTGATACTCTGGAGACAGTGATTGGGTGTGTATGACTGGAACTACAGACCTGCTGTTGCTCTCCGGGGGGGACCTTTCCCGAGGCCTCCGGACTCCATCGTGGGCGGGCTGCTCATGTTGCCAGTGTGGCAAGCAGGCCTGTCCCTTCCTTGATCTCTCTGTTGGATACATCTGAACTGACACGTTTTGGCAATGGATTTGGTAAGCCTCCCCCACCCACGCCGACCCATAAAAAATGGATCAATACACGATCCCCCGGCCGGATGCCAGAGAGATGAAAGGCGCCTCTACGATCGCACCTGGGCCGGCTACCGCTGCAGACCTGGGAGTGATACTCAAGGCGATCCAGGACTCATGGGAGGCAGTGGAATCCAATGTGCAGGCCTCCGAGTGGGCTTCTCACAGTTGCACCAAGACCTTCGCAATGTATCTGATAGAGTGACAGAGGCAGAGACCCAAATCTCTACGAACGAAGATGAGGTTACCACAGTCAAGCGTCAAGTATCTAAGCTACAGACCTCAGTCTCAGCTCTGACTGAGATGGCAGAAGATGCTGAAAACTGAGTGAGGCTTAACAACCTCCGTCTCATAGGCCTTCCTGAGTCCTTGAAGGCCTCAATCCTCACCGAAATCCTGTAGGATTAATTCCGATCCTGGGTCCCACCCGGCAGGCTCTCAAACATATTTGTCATCGAGTGGGCTCACCCATCCCTGGCTCCCAAACTGCTGACTGGGGCCCCTCCTCGGCTGATGATACTGTGCCTGCTTAACGTTTGGGACAGGGACACCATCCTGCGTGAGGCTCACACCCAGCCAGACCTCCGGCACCTAAACTCAAGAGTCCAAACTTCCCTGACTATACTAAGGCAGTGCAACAACGCCATCACTCCTTTGAGGAGGTGAAGCAAAAGCTCTGCACTCTTCATCTCCAATATATGCTTCTTTTCACTGCACGCCTAAAGGTCATTTTCCAATCTACCACATATTTCTTTGATACCCCATAATGGGCCTAGGAATGGGCCACGGAACAGCGACCACTGCTGCGGGCCATGCTAGAGGTGCACCAAATCGGGGAACCGGGAGGGAGGTCTAGGCCATTTCCTCAGCACAGTAACGAAAGAGGTTGCTCACACTCCAGAAACCCAAAGGCTGAACACCGCAAGGAGGCGCTGGATGAGGTGGGGGCACTGATACTGGCAGAGCGGGCTGACACTCTTCTAGACACCCCACTGATCTTTTGATCCTTTGACGATGTACCAAATTCACTGTCACAACTTCCCTCGCTTTCATGACCGCAGCTAGTGGGACCATTGTGTTGTGAGACCTGATCATGATGCAACCATCTGCAGAGTCACCAGGGACTTACGTGAAACCTTGCCCTAACTCCTGCTGGCTGCCGAGATGGTCGCACACATGTCATTCAGACTTCAGCAATGTTTTTCTCTTTCTTGATGTATTCTAACTACATGTGATATGATTCAGTTCACCTTGACTCGAAATTTCTTGCTTTTCTTCCTTGCCTCTGCACTGTCAGAAAGGCTCTCCTGTATAATGGGCACCTAAGTACCACAGATGTTTCCCCTTGATTTGTACGTTCTTAGTATGTTCTGTTTAAGAGCAATAGATACTTCATGGGAAGAAGTGTGGGGTGGTGAGATTTGGGGGGGATTTGCATTGACCCCACAGGGCAGAATTTACTGTCATAATCATGTTATTTTCTTTCCGGGTTCTCAACAGCAGGTCCTTCTATGTTCTTTAGTGAAATCTTTCGTCTGTGCTTATTTCCTTTCAGATGGTTGTCTCATGTCCTCGGCTGGTCCTACAAACAAATTTCCTACCCCATCATGTATACCCCTGATCTGACGATATTCCCCTAGAACACAAATGGCCTGCTGGACCATATCAAGAGATCTATGGTGTTACATTATATTAGAAGGTACCAACCAGCAGTTGACCTTCTACAGGGAACTCTTTTACTGGGCTCACAAGGCACTTTACTTGGCCAATTTGCTGCAGGTATTTTCACTCCAACTTTGTGAGGGGCTCCTGAGGGGTTGCTATACTGCTACACGAGTCCTTGGTCTTGATGGTAACTAAGGTTCATGACAACCCCCAAGGGAGATATGTGGGGATAGAGGGACGTATGGTGGCCACACACTATAATTTTATGTTCTGCTATTTTCCGCCACCATTTCTGCAGCACGCCGTCCAGGCGTTGTGCTCCTTTGTCCTGACCCTCCCGTTGGGGACTACTGTGATAGGTGGAGAATTTAATGCTGTCCCTGACCCCGACCTGGACTCCTCCACTGCCCCGCATTCAAGCTGGCACACCCACTCTGCATGTTTATCCACATGGGCTGTCTCAATGGGACTGTGTGACGGGTGGCGCTCCTGGCACCCTGCAGCGCGGGCCTATGCACACCAATTTGCTGCTCACAACACGGAGTCTCGGATCGACCAACTATGGTTGCTGGCTGCAGACCTCCTTTTTCTCCAATCTATTTGCATCCTTCCAAGCGGCATTTCCAACCATGCATCTTTGTTGATGGAACGTGGCACCCGGGTGCACACCCATCGCCCCATTTGAAGATTCAGTGCCTGGCATCTGAAGGCTCCTGAGTGCGTCACTTTCATAGAGGAGGAATTGCAAGCCTTCTTTCAGCTCAATGAGGGCTCTGTATCATCGGTGACTATGCTATGGGTACTGAGCAAGCCTTGTTTGACAGGTCTCCTAAAAGGTTAAGCACGGTCCCACCAGCAATCACGGGTAGCCAAACTTGAAAGTCGTATACTCCAACTGGAAGCTTGCCCGCGCCACTTTGACCTGGAAGAGACTTGTCGCCCCCTGACCCTGGCACGCATTGAGCTATGTAAGATTTACCTAGAGGAGGCAAAACAGTGCTGGAGGGCCTCAACTCAAAGAATCTACAAATCAGGCGATAAATCCTGTTAATTGCTATACTGGGTGAAGACTCATGGTATATCTAACAGAGTGGTGCCTGACATCGGGGAATTACCCAGTGGCCTCCGGGAGGAACTGCCCAAAATTGCCCAGATCCTTGCAATGCTTTAGTCACATCCTCAGAGATTTCCCACTGCCCTCTGTTCTACCATCTTTTCCCCTGTAATTAGACCTACCCCTGAGCATGGAGGAGATAGATTCTGCTATAATAGCCCTTCAATTGTGGTAAACCGCAGGCTCCATGACATCTTAACTCCCCATCTCTTAAATATTTTTACAGCTGTGTTACAGCAGGGATCCTTTCAGCCGGACCTCGACTGTGCCACTATTGTAGTTCTTCCCAAGGAAGGCCTTCCCCCACATAAATGCTCCTCACATTTCCCCATCTCCCTTATCAATTTAGACATTAAGATCTACACCAAGGCTTTGGCAGCCCAACTGGCCAGCACTCTTCCGGACATTTTCCATCCCAAAAAGTGTGGGTTTATGCCAGGTAGGAGCACCCGCCACTGTATTCACAGAGTACAGGCAGCTCTCTCCCAGATGCCCGCTCTAGGTGGCACCCTTGCCCTCCTGCATATAGATTTTTCTAAGGCCTTTGGCACAGTCTCCTGAGACTTTCTAGATGTGATCATGTTGCGGGCAGGTCTGAGAGCCACATTCTGTAAGATGGTCCGCCATTCTAAAAATACCCCAAGGCCCACGTCTGTGTGAATGGTAGCCTTTCTGCTCCCTTTCCTATTCAAGGGGTATGTGCCAGGGGAGCCTCCTTTCCTCTTTGCTATTCACTCTTACTATAGAGCCCCTGGCATGTCTCATACGCTGAGATGCATGGATACATGGCTGGAAGTGGGGGACAGACTTGAGGAGAGCATTGCATTATATGCTGATGACATTATGCTGACGGCATTATTTTGTTCCTCAGCGATCCTCGGACCTCTGACCCCAGATTTCTGGAGATTCTTTGTCTTTATGGCAAAGCCTTAAGGATCCAAATCAATGTCAACAAATCAAAGTGAGGGGTGACGCTGGAGGGCCACATTGGTGCCGGTAAAATCACTTAAAATACTTAGAAATTCATGCGTCTCATCTCCCAGATTTGGCATGGACCCTCGATTTCTATTGCTTGAACTGGGCCCTTGATAGGGACCTTGGCTGGTGGAAAAATCAACCCCTTAACCCAATGGGGTGCATCAAAATGATCTGCCTACCCCGCTACCCTATATGTCTTAGCAAACTTTCCCTTTCCCATTCCCCTTTGGTAGTTTTACTCCCTTAACTCTAAACTCACGACCTTCATATGGGCTGGCAAACATCATAAAGTGGCCTTCCACTCAGCATGCAAATCGCCCTTTGACGGGGGCCTGGGGCTGACTGATGTCTATATCTATTACCTAACGGCGCACTTGGTGACCTTCAATGACTGGTTTCATGGGGATGATCCTGCTTACCGTCTGAAGCTTCACCTACTGGGGTTTGAGGGACTTCTTAACCTCTTATATCACCTCTCTGCTGGAGGGCATCCTTGCGTCTTATGTGGTGGGACCACCGCCTGACTGGGATGACTCATCTGTGGTGAGGTACATGGCTCCAACATCTCTCCACCCTCGAGGGGTTCATGCACTGGGATCGTATTGGCATCTCATATTTAGGAGACGTGTATAAGGGCAAAAATGTTATGTCCTCCCAAACCTAAAGGCTCAATATCCACTAACTAATTCACAGTTCTTCCGCTTTCTTCAATTGCAGCATGCACTCTGATCACACATTCCACCAAACACTCCACTTCCTGAATACAGCCCACTCAAAGCCAAGATTTTCTTAGGGAGCCTGGGGAAGGGAGACATGTCTACGATCTGTTGATCCCTGATTATCCATGCCACTGATAGCTTTGATCTGCTCAGACAAAAATGGGTGAACTTGGTAAGTGATCTTGACGAAGACGACTGGAGAGAGGCCTGCCTTGCGCCTCTTGAACTGGTAATCTCCTCTTGTATGATTCAAATAAACTATCTCCATGCGACCTATATCTACCCCCGCTGCTTGCACTGAATTGTACCTGGGGCCCAGGCCGCTTGTGGGCTATGCACACTTCCTGCAGCAGACTTCTTCCATTTGGCCTGGGACTGCCTGTCACTACATTCCTTTTGGGACTGGGTGGGTCTGGAGCTGTCGGTGGTCCTTGGGTGCCCCTTTAACTGACTCTGCGTACTGCCCTGTTGGGGCTGATGCAGGACCTGGAATGCCTCTGTGCCAAACAAATTTTCATTGGGGTGCCCTGCCTAGTGGCCAAAAGAGACGTGGCCTGCGCATGGAAGCGGCCAACACCCCCTCTCGCTCCGATGCTGGCACAGGTGGGTAGATTGGTGTGTGCAACATGAAAAGCCTATCTACACTGCCCGTGGCTGCCCTAATAAACATGAAAAGGTGTGGGGGAAATAGTGTTCCTTTTATGGTCAATGTAATGTGTTTGATTCTACTTGCCGACATTATGGCATGTCCTTGATATGTTTCTCAATACACAGTTCTTATTATTTATGATGTGGAATGTATTTGCTGTATAATAACAAAGTTGGTTATAAAAAAAAAAAAAAGCATACAAGTGTTCCGGGCCTGGTATTCCTGGGTCTGAAAATGCTAGCCCTGGTTATCCAGGGCTCAGAAACACCATCCCTCGAGCCTTGTGCAGTGCTATGAGAAGCTGCTTCACCTGTCCCCCACCTGCCTACTAATTGCAGCATTGGAGAGAAGCAAACCATCCCTCATCTGCAACAAAACAAATTCTGAGCGCCTGCTTATCACATTCACCTCGATGGCTGCTCCACACCCTATAAACAGACCCCTTTTCATAGCAGGTGGTACATATGTGTGGATTAAGATGCATTATTTTCTCTGGAAAGGTGAAAAAGCACAGTCCCATTCTAGGGTAAATAACTTGTTATCCCTGAATTTAGTTGTGGCGCTACTGGGCAGAATATGAGATTCCAGCTATTTGGTAGTCCTGCATCTTAATCTGGGAAACTCATAACAGGGACATAATGTTTATATCAAAGGTCCCTAGTCTTATCATTGTAAAGTGCATTGTGATTATTTTTTTCTCCATTTGAACCATCTGTACTGGAAATATATGTGTAGATTTTGCAAAATGATGAAAGTATTGGCTGCTTTCAAAATTGCACAACCCTGGCTAAAGATTCCCCTCTTTATTACACATGGAATAATCATATTGTACAGTACATTGACTCACCTCTAAATCACGCCCTTTGTCTTGGTCTTGAGTGCGCATCCACATATTTCTGAAGAGTCAAGGACTTGGTAATCATGAGGACCTGATTTAGAGTTTTGTGGACGGGTTACTCTGTCACAAATGAAACAGATATACAGCTCACCTTATTACAAATGACATAGACTATAATGCATTTGTAATGTGGACTGGATATCCATCATGATTGAGATGGCAGTAACCAATGTGCCAAACTCTAAATCAGGTCCTTTGTCTTCTTATTAAACACATTGAGATGAATCGATATGTATGCATCATAATGTGCTGACAAAGTTATGTCTGTCTTCTCCAAATGCAAATGCTTAGTTATATAAATCACTGCATATTTCTTTATTCTTTATTTATTGCTAGCACAATAGAAGTAATGCTACAATGCTACTTGTCTCTTTCCGGTTGTATCCATGTGGCAATTAAGATGCTGCCAGAGGAAGATCATTTAAGATGCTGCCAAAGGAAGTTAGTGGGCTATTTAGCATGAGAAGGGTCCACCACAGGTGAGGAGTCAAGTTGAATGCACGTTGGGATGTTTCAGCTTTTGAATCTTTCCTAAAAGTTTACATTTTGGCTCTTCCCTTAAGCATAGGTTTAATATAGTGGGTGGCAAGTCTCACAGATATTTCGGACTTCTTCACGATAAGTCATGGGCATGGCATATAGAACTTTGAACCTAAACCTTAGCTCGACTGGGAGCCAGTGGAGTGTTGTTAAGACTGTTTTTAGGTAGTTGCTCTATCCCACATTAAGGACCTGATTAAGATCTTGACGAATCTGGTCCCACCATCCCTTTTCCATCGATTTCTCCGTCCACCTACTAGGTGGATGTCTGCTCAATTTAGATGCTGGCAGGTCTATGGATGGTAGTCTGTACGAGTGTTGCCGTCTCCATCAGAATTTTCCTCCCCATCCACGGTGCCATAGGCAAAAGCAGCCATGAACCCGATCGTCCATGTCCTTCTATTTCTGCTGCTACTTGACCACGCAGCACATCAACCCCTTCTGCGCCAGAATCGAAGGTAAGCTACTTTTTTACTTGTTTCCTTTTAAATTGCCTGTTTGCATTAGCTCTGGACTCATGCATTTTTAAATCTTGCTAGCAATATTTTTCTAATGTGCAATGCATATGTGTGCGTAATTTTGTTGTTTAAGAAATTTAAAGAAACACATCTGTATTTTTTTTTTCAAATGTTGTGCAAGCTGCTTTCATGATAATGGACACTTACACAAACATTGCCTATAATTAACATTCATAATGTGTTCATGCAGGTGTGTTTAATTATTTTTCGTAAACTATCAAATCATAAACATATGCATCACACAAATTTTGAATAATTTAAATGTAATGTATTTAGTAATTGCACTAGACAAGGTAAAACTTTTAAAAACATAAATGTAAAATCAAGTTTAGTTCTAAACTTAATTTTATATTAATTATTTATGTAACAATTCCCTTTGCGTAATACATTTTCTGTATTTTATTAAATTTTAGCTTCCTTTTTTTTAAAGGTATAATGCATATGTTTTTATTTTTCACTTATTAACTTCAAATGAACACACTGTATTAACTATTAAAAAAACAACAATTGTTTTTATGGTGTAAGTGTCCATTATCATGATAAATGCTTTTATCAAAATGTAAACGTCCATTCCAATTTTTATATCACTAATGTTTGGGCTGTACAAATATGCCATTTTAAAAAACCTTTGTATTTTCTGTCATAAATGTAACTAAAAATATGTATTTCACATTTTCATCATTAACATTCTTAATAATCAATGAATTGTAAATGAATTATAATGTTAGGACAAATTTTGTAAATTGGAAACATTTGTATTTATAAATGAGATACTTCTCTCATAGAGTTTTATTTAAATAAAAAGACAAAAGGGTTTCACACTAGAACAAGCTGTGGCTTCGTGCCCACAACATGCCTCCTAAACAGACTCCAAAGGGTATCCTCATCAGGAAGGGGCATCTATTGGGCACAGAGCAGGCACCTTAAGGATTTTTCTTGGGAGGGGTGGGTTTAGGTTTGGTAGGGGTTAAGGACAGGTAAGAAGTGAATTCGGAAGGAAGAGTTAGGGCCAGAGGGGTGGTAGAGGGTTGGGATTTGGAGGTAGAGGAAGCTGGAGTGGGTGATGTGGATGTGCCTGTATGTTTGGAGTTGCATGTGGGTCTTGTGTTTGTTGTGTATGTTTGGATGGTGTTTCTTGGCTGGTTTCAGATATTCTGGTATGTGTGTGCGTCTTGCTTTTGATTGGTGTTGTTTTGTGTGTAGGTGTGCTTTTGTGTGAGTGTGTTGGTTTTGATGAGTGTGTTGTGGTTGGTTTGGTGGTGCTTGTGGGTGTGATGTGGTTGACGATGTGATGGTGATTGCTGTGGCTGTGGGGGCAGTTGTGGGTGTGGTGATGGTTGTGGTGGTTGTGGGTGTGGTGGTGGTTGTGGCATTTGTGGGTGTGATGTGGTGGTGGTTGTGGTGGTTGTGAACATAGTGGTAGTGTGGTTGTGGGTGTGGTGGTGGTTGTGGGTGTTGTACTTGTGGTGCCTGTGGGTGTAGTTTCAATAGTGTGTGTATGTTGTTTGTTTGTTTGTTTTTGTTCCTTTGTGTGTTTGTGTTTATGTGTGTGCGATTGTGATGCTTTTGTCTGTTGGAGTGGGTGCCTGCAGAGAAGTGACTGTGCTTGGGATTGGGGTGGGAGTTTGGATTGGGGTTGAGGAAGGGACCTGAGTTGGGGCAGAGCGTTGGGCTGGTTGGGAGGCTGGGGTGAGTAAGGAGGCTGCTATTCTGGCAAGCAATCTCTGCACTCCAGACATTGAATTGTGAATGGCATCCAGAAATGCAACCATTTGTTGCCTTTGGGAGGTAAATCCCAAGATGACATTTTCTATCGCAGTCTGGCCTACAGAAATGCTACGTAAGAGGCAATAGCTTCCTCAGTCAGCACAGACAGGGTGACACAGGAAGGGGGTTAGGTGCCTGTGGCAAAGGAGACCCGAGCTCCTTTAGGGGAATGGTTTGACCAAGTGGGGGGTAGCAAGAGGGAGGGTGGAGATGTGTCTCTGGGTGGTTGACAAGGATGAGGTTGGTAAAGTTCCAGTAGGTTCCACCACCACTAGAGGCTGGTCACTTGTGGAGGTCTCCGAAGTAGATGACGAGGTTGTGGCCTCCATTCCTGCCCCCTCACCCTCTGTGACACTGTGTCTATTGGTGTAAGATGTTTCACCACCCAAAACACAAAGGCCCGCTGCTTCCCCGCCTTCTTGGCCAATGTCTCCTTTGCCTGCTCTTGAAGATGCTGTAAAGAAATGTATAATAATGTTATTATATCTGTGTAAATATAACTGATCATGAAGTTTTTTCTTCAAGGCGTTTAAGCTTTGGTTTATTTTTATCTTTATCTCCTGCATATAAGGAACATCTTCAGAAACCATTTGGTCACAGTTTTCTATTACTGCTCTTATTATATTTTTGATAATTTTTCAATTCTCTCCAGAAATTGTTTTATACCACTGAATGGTTCTGATTTGTTGCTTTGAATAGCGAACTTATCTCACAAAAATGTATATAAAACAAAATTCCTTTGTACATCATTTGTACAAAGCATATAAAGCTGATTTATGTTTATTTTCAAAAATAGAAATATGAATAAATGTGTGTTAATATTTACTGTAATGTTGTACCAAACTTAAGCACTTTTTAAATGTGAAACTTAATTTTATGGATTCAGTACTTAGATGGTTATTAATGTATCGCACTCTATGTATCTACTTATGCTGTTAAAGAAATCCCAAAATATTTTGTTGGTAGTTTCAAATTACTTTTACAGCATAAGTAGGTAGGGCTTGATATACTTATAATCCACATTAGTACAGATGTAAACATTTTTTAATTTTACTCCAAAAATTCTGGTTATTTTTAGTTTGTTTTTCCATTGTGAAAAAAATGTATAAAAATATTCTAGCTTTCAGATTAGTCAATCAGTCAAAGCAAGCTTTATTCGGTTAATAAAAATGCAACCATAAAATAAAAACATTTTCACATTTCATCAAAAAGTATACAGTAAAGTGCATTTAAATTTTAAAATTCAAATGGCAAGCCCAATATAAACATTATACATAAAGTGTTGTGTGCAAAATATACAATCAGGAGTGGAACTCATACCCTCATACCCTGAGCATCAGTTATCGGTATGCAACCTATCTTCTTCACATATGAGGGCCTCGAGGTGTGAATTGTTTTTCCTTATTCTAATTGCCTTCTGGATATAAACCACCACTGCATTACAGGCTCTATTATTTGCTAGGTTACAGATATACTCAAAGGCAATTTTATATGCAAAAAGTCTCTCCTTTAAAAACAACAGTCGTAAAATGCTCTTCTTTAAATCTCTATAAAAACCACAAAATATGATAAAATGCAAGGTTTTCTGATCTGACTTTCCATCGCAAGGACACTTTGGGAGATTTCGATTCCATTTCCCCATTGTTGGCAAAGCTATTAAAAATTGGGCTATTCCCATTCATAATCTAGTAAGATAAAATCTGTGTCTTGTGTTTGTAACCTGAATTAAATAGTATTGAATCCCTATCTCCAAGGTCCTGTCACAATATGCCTTAGTCATCTGTTTCGAGTTTGCCTCAACTTCCCTTAGCCAGCTCAGAGATTCTATGAGGGCAGTTTTCAGGTCCTTTTTATTATATTCAAGTATTTGGAGGGGTTTGTTAAAAACAATATTATCAGCACATTCATTTAAGAGATTATTAATATACATCAGCCATGGGATCTTTTTCCCATGTTCTAGTGCAAAGCAATCCTTAATAATCCCCTGAGTAAATTTTGTGCCTTCCTTGCTCCATATTCCATACCAGGCATTTAAGCTTGCTATACTAATAAAATCCTTTATATAAGGGGCACCCAGTTCTTTGTGTACGCTATATATGGGGGTAAAAGTCGGTACGGGCAGCAATCTCCGTAAAAAATTATTTTCTTCAGTCTGGAGGATGGAATGGTTGGCCGCTCCCAGAGGGCAGCACCATAGCAGGTTCCTGTGAGACACTTACTTTTGTATAGTGTCATCATTTCCCTAATGGGTTTATTACCCGTTTTCTTTGAAAATCTAAAAATTGCCTCTATTATCCGGGTAAATTTAAATTATAATGTTCAATGTGGGCTCCCCAATGTCCATTTGCTGTAAATGTTAGTCCTAAATATATGAATGAATTTGTTACTGCAATAGGGACATTATTTAAGTGATGGTTCCTAGTCTTTATTTTTCCTCTCCCACACACCATCGTGAAGGTCTTTTTCAAGTTCAATATCAGATCCTTCTCCTGCATATAATCAGAAAATTTCTCGATTAGAGACTGCAGCCCATTTGCAGTTCTTGATAAAAGAACTGCATCGTCCGCATAGAGCAGGGTGGGGATAGTACGTTTACCAGCTCTGGGGACATCAGCATTTAATTTTTGAAAAGTTTTGTCTACTCCATTTATATATAAAGAAAAAAGGAGTGGGGCAAGTACACAACCCTACCTAATTCCCCGTGTTACCCTGAAACTAGTAGTACATTCTCCTTATGTCCCATATTGAACTCTAGTGCTCAGTTGGCTGTATATTTGTGAGAGATATACAATAATGTCATTTGGTGCACCCATGTGAGTCAATGTTTGCCATAGTTTCGCATGGTTTACTAAGTCGAAGGCACTAGTAAGCTCGACAAAACAAAGAAGTAAGTGTCCCTTTTTTAAATTGTATATTTGCTGATTATAAGGTGCAAGCTTATGCACTGTTTGATTGTCCCTATCTCTCTTCTAAAACCATACTGGGATTCAGTAAGGATTATTATTTTCATCTGCCCATATTTCCAACCTCTCCAAAAGAATTCTGCCCATCAATTTTGAGGTTGTATCGAGGAGGGAAATAGGGCGAAAACATTTGGCATTACTTCTGTTGCCCTTTTTAAAAATTGAGACAATAATACTCTCAATCCATGTTCTTGGCACCAGGCCACCCAATATGGTGTTAAATACTCTTTGTAAAAATGGGGCCCAGAGGTCTGTGTCGGTTTTGAAAATATTTATCGGAACCCCATCGGGACCTGGTGCCTTTCCGTTTGCACATCTATTCAAGGCCAGTAAGACCTCGTCCAAGGTAATAGGGGCCAGATTAGGTGCTTCAAAGGTAATAAAATCTTTAATTTCTAAGGGTGTTAGAATACCATTAGGGTTGCTATTTTCTGCCAATATAGGAGTTTCATCTTCTGGATTAAAAACCTGTCCAAAATAGCTTACCCACTCAAAGGGCTGCACCAGGCTCTCAATTTTAATTGCAAAATTATCTTTAAAATAAGGATGGTTAATAGTCTTCCAGAATAAGGGGGCATCCTGTGTGTTTGCAGCCTGGGTACGTTTTCCCAGGCAAGGTCTTGAATCTCCCTTTTCTTTTTGTGATGGTCTCTTTGTAGATCCTCCTCTGTGTACTGATAAGTACACTATCTCTGGTCTTAGTTTTTAAAGCATTTTTAAGGATTGGTTACCCTTTGTACATTGGCAATCAAACCAGCTAACTTTTTTTGAGTGTTCTTCTTACTCTTACTTTTCAATCCCCCAGAGATCACAGAAGTTATATTACAAAAAGCCCCAATAATCTGGTGTTCAGTGGAGTCCCCCTTATTACAAATCTCAATTTCGTTTTTACAATCATGCATTCATTTATTCACGAAATCATTAGGATTCACTCCAGACCACTAAATAGTAATACCATTCTCTCCTTGCGTTGATATAAAGGGTGCTAAACAGGAGTCTTGTTTAATTTCACAGTTAAAAATAGGGGATGATGGTCACTAAAACAGGTTTTTAATATCTCCATTTTCACTATCTGATCCCGCCCAGGTGCAAGAATTAATATATGATCAATAATTGAACACTGTCCATGATCTTCGTAGGTTGGTAACCAAGGTTGTCCCTCCGGAATAAACTGGTCCAACAGTTCTAATATTATATATTGCCCCGTTCATAGTTTCACCATAAAGGTTATGTGGGAAATGAGAATAACTTTCACCAGACTCATTCCCATATCCACAATATTTTCCATCTAGAATTCCACATTTCTTACTGTTAAAATCCCCAGCCCAAATCAAAAAACAATCACTTCTAGTATTCTTTAAAAATAAATTAAGCTCCTTCTCAAGGGCCATTAATTTATAACTTGATTTCTAGTGTTATCAAATACATTATTACAAAAATTAATTATTACAAAACACAGGTTATCAATAGATAAGAACCACAGAAATTGAAAATAAGGTGAATCAGTAGAGGCTTTTTACAAAATGAATGAGCATGTGACAGAAACTAGAACTGCCAGACCCCCTTTGGCCCTTCCATTTCAAGAGGGAGTTGTGTGTGTATCAACTGTTGTAAAACCATCAATATGGAAGGGTTTCGTGTGCCAGGTTTCTTGCATGCAGATGATTTGACAATTACTTAATAAAACCAACCATGCTTCATCGCTCAGTCGCTTATTAATACCTGCAATGTTCCATGTTTTTAATACTCAATTTGTTATAATATGAGGAGGATTGTATTCGACAACATGATGTAGTCAATCTAAGTCACTGCATCTTCTAAGGGGTAAGAATCTATTAGACAATGTAAGTGGTGTGGGCCTATCCACTGTTATTGATCTATTTACAGGGTGGCTAAAATGTCCCATGCCTGGTTTGTAAAAGAACCCTAAGGGGGCTGCAGAAATGACGTCGTTCTGAGACTTTGATGACATTGTCCCTCTGCTATGTAGCTCTTCAAACAAAGCTCTTACAATTTCTGGATATCTAAAAAGAAACGACAACACAGTCTCCTTTGCAATCTTTTGGCAGTTTCCCCACCCAGGATACTCTTTCTACCATGATGATGTTTTGGGCCAGGATATTTGAGTTATAATAGCAGTGTTTGGTAAACCAATACACTGCCTTATTTTTCAGATCTCCCCAGTCCTCTTTGCCCCATCCATCAACTCTGGCATATTTTTAAGTACAATCGTATAAGGTGTTGCCTCAGGTGGTAGATGAAGGGATCTCTGGTGGTTTCTTAAAAGTTGAGAAGTCAGTTGAATTTTATCCGTATTTTTGTTCTTTCTTGTTATCATTTTCGTGTCACAGGAGGTTGACAACACAGAATGCAACGCAGTATGCCTAGTTTTTGTAGCCATAGGTTCCGTGATATTGTTCCTACCACCCAATATTTGTGTTCCCGATATGCCTGGCAAAGTGTCATTTAAAGGGGATCTCAAGTTGTGTTCAGTCGTTTTCCTGGCGATTTTGACATTTAAACTGGTTACACTGGGGCGATTCTCTATTAGTATCGCTATACTGGTATTATATATTACAGCTGTTGTATCCTTTTGTTGGGAATTTGTATTTGTGTCAGACTCTAGTATTCTTTTGTTCAATACAGTTTCTTCAGTTACTGCAGTTAGTGCTGTCTTAGTAGCTGCTAGGCGCTCCTTGACGTTAACAATCTCGCTATTAATTAATCCAATAGCGGTGTTTAGATAGTTTGTTATGGGTGCGCTCAGTCTAGCATTTTTGTTTTTACTGCCTGATGAAACAGCTGCGATTTTACGCTTTCCCTTGGTTAAGACGGCTAAGAGCCTCAAACTATGACACAGATGACCAAATATGCAGTTATATTCACTCCTACCGTGGTTCTGGAGATCTTGTTTAACGATTTAGGGGGTGGCCCAGCCCAGCCTCTGCCAGCCGCTGACGGGCGCAGACGGGCTCACCCTTGGCCCGGGCGCGGCCCGGGCACGCCCGCCCGAGCCCTTGATTGATTTTAAAGCGCCTCCTGGCGCTGTAAGTGGCGGCGGTGGCGGCAGGCAGGCAAGCCACATGTGAGTCTGGGACTCCTGGTCTGGGCCTCCTGGCCCCGGTCCCCAGCAGGCAGCAAAAGACAGCGGCAGAAATGGGCGTCCCGCGCTGCGGGAGCCCTTGATTGATTTTAAGGCGCCTCCTGGCACTGTAGGTGACGTTAGCGGTGGCAGGCAGGCAAGTCGCAAGTGAGTCTGGGACTCATGGTCTGGGCCTCCTGGCCCCGGTCCCCAGCAGGCAGCAAAAGCCAGCGGCAGAAAAGGGCATCCCACGCTGCGGGAGCCCTTGATTGATTTTAAGGCGCCTCCTGGCACTGTAGGTGACGTCAGCGGTGGCAGGCAGGCAAGTCGCAAGTGAGTCTGGGACTCATGGTCTGGGCCTCCTGGCCCCGGTCCCCAGCAGGCAGCAAAAGACAGCGGCAGAAACGGGCATCCCGTTTAGTCAAAAATTGGTGCAACATTGCAATAAATGTTTTTGGGTATGTGTTACTCTGTCACCAATGTGTCCACATTTCTGTATGTTTTTTACAAACATATATCCCTATGAAAATTATTTTTCAATAAACAGATTGGCTGACATACACATTTGTAAATGAGGAAGACATCATGCAAATCTGTCATTTTTAACATAAATTAAATTGTATTTTTTTATTTGAAACAGAATAGTAATATGTAGCCATTTAATCTTATGTTTCTAGTCATTTTGGCTTACATGTTTACTATTATTTGTTTATCATACTAACTCACAAATGTGACGTCTGGAACATCCACTATATCATTAGAGCATCTTTAATACTATGTCACTCAGAATAGGGGCAATGTAACATCCTTCACAAAAGGGATCCCAAGACTTGGTCCATGGTGGTCTGGGTGACAATGAACCTAGTGGCCTCACTTTGCTGGCCCACAGATTCCCTCCTTCAACCCCTACCCCCACCACCCTCTGCCCTTGACCCAGTGTTCCCCACTCCAATGGGTGCTGGCAGAACTGGAGGTGGTGTTAGATAAACAGCAGCCAGGACTGGGGCCACAAGATTGGGATTATGCTCCTTTGGACACAGGAAGTGGAGGTATCCAGAGGCTGAGGTGTGGTAACAGCTGAGGTGGGAGTTGTAGGTGTGGGCCAAGTGAGACTCACTTTAACTCTGTGCCCAGGCAGACCAGGTGGACCAGTCTGCTCCTCATCATCTGGACTTGCAGGAGTGGATTCCTCACTGAAGGCGTGTTCCTTGTCTGGAGTGGAGGTATCATCAGTAGCAGTGGCAGATGGTTGTCCGCAAACTCTGCGTGTTGGACCTATAATAAATTACAAACAGAGTTTTAAAATTCTGGTTTATACAGCAAATGTGTTTGAAGGAAACAATTGAAGCAACCTAAAAGAGAAAAGGAAACTAATATAATTATTATAGCTTTCAGTAGTATTATAATGAATTACAAATACAATTTACATTACACACAAGACTACTTTAAAAAAGCATGTAAAACGATGTCCTCAAATAAAAAGAAAAATTAGGAAGTATACATAAAATATAGTGAGGAGAAATGTGAAAGAAACCATTCCAAGGCCTAGCAGGGTAAAATTCTGACAATTAAGCAACTTAGAAGGAAAATAGCATCATATAAACATTGCAAAGTACATTTATTTTAAAAAAAACTGATATTCAGCATACAAGATACCATACATTAAAGTTTTTAAGTCAAACTACTTTTTTTGTGAACCAAATAACATCAATTCAATGAAATATTAAGGAAATGACAACATATAAAACTAAACAAGAAAACATTTCAAAACATAGCATAAAATGGCGATTGATAAATACATAACACTTTAACATATGCGAAAATATGAAAGAAAAGAGAGAATGAGCAAAATAACATTGTAATATTATTTTAACAAACCAAAAAAAGTCATCATGGTAGTCGTAGTCATTTCAATTAAACATTGACAACACTTGCAAAAATGTAAGTTAAACATACCCAGTAAAAATATTCAGTAAGAAGAAACTGACATTTACAATATGGAACACATATATGAAATAGGTCATTAGGTGAAAAAACACTTACAAGCACCATTAAATCATGTGAAATGTAATGGAGATTGAACCCTGTAATCTTAAACTCAACAAAATACATTCAAACAAAGAAGGAAAAAGAAAAAATAAAGAAAATGGAGAAAAAGGCACATATTGACTAAACATATTAACAATAAGTAAAACAAGAGATATAATAATAATGCTACAAATTTCCTAATAAAAAGAAAAAAATATATATATATAAGTTTATATGTTTAAAAAAGGAACAAAACACATTAGCAACAGCTAGATTAAAAGTAAAAACAACATTTAAGTTCAGTGACACATGGAAAAGTATAACTTACCAGTCTTCACTCCACCAGGGATTCATGTCAAGCCTTCAGGATGTAGGATCTGCAAGATCTTCTCCTCCCAGGTATAAAGTTGAAAGGGGGGCTGGGAGAACAACTAACAGTCCTCTGGGCCACAAGATGACGTTTGGAGGCCAGGGAATCCACTCTCCCCCGCAGGCACCTCCACCTTTCCAAATTTCCTCCTGTGTAAGCAGGTTGCTTGCTACAGCATTCACTTTGTCAACTATTCTCGTCCACATTTGCCTTTTCTGAGCTACAGTTGTATTTTGCACTTGGGCTCCAGAAACCAAAAAATTGTGACTCTACTCTAAGAATTTTATCTACCATGAGTGACAATTCTCCGTCAGTAAAAAGGGGATTTCTCCTCTCAGCCATTATGAAAAAATAAACTGAAAATTAATGTAATAATCCAAAAGATAAAAAAAAATGAACAAGAAACAAAGAAAGCAAAAACAAAACCTGAAAAAGTGCTCAGGAACAATGTTCTGGTGCAGTGGAATGGCAAAGGATCATGGTCTGAAATTAAGTGTGTTTTTATAGTGTGGAATGCAGGTGAAAACAATTAGCCAAAACACATCACATGTGTGATGCTAGCATCTATCCAAGAGCCACAGGAATAGTACAATGTTAAACGTGTCCCAGGACAGAATCCCACCGATGGCAAACCGCGGCTAGGGAAATGCCAGCACAACTGTGAAATCTAAATAGACTTGGCGCAATCCCAACACCCTGACAGTGCTGGAGTGATGTTAGCCAGTAGAGTCCACAGCGTCAACAATGGTGAGTCGCCTATGCAATGGAAAGCACTCTGTCAAAGCTGACGGAGGTTCAGCCAGCCCACATCTAAATATGGCAGATGGAAGTACTTGTAAACGCCGCCACGGAGGGGTCTAGATCTAAAACAGGTCCTAAGTCCCCATCTGGAGCTTGATTTCGGAGCCTTTGAAGCCTGTAAGTGAGTTTCTTTGTGAGCTCAGTGGAAACAGTAATCTAAGTGGACCATTGCAAGGGCTTTTGTCAGCTCCAACATGTGGTGAGTTGAGATTCTCAGGAGTAGAGAAAGCTGTAGATGTATGTCCTTGAAGAAGGAATGAACTTTTTCACTCATAAATAAGATTAGAATCAAATATAACTACCTGGTTCCTGATTATTTATAGACTATCATTTATAGTCGACCATACTGCTCATGGCTGGCAGGTCACACAAATGGCAGTGAGGTGGTAACAAAATATATATTTAAATGTCTTCTGCACAAATTTTTATGTTCAACTGTTACTAATATATATTCTGTAAAAGTAGAGCATGACTATGTTGAAGAACAGACATGTTAGGGATCACCCCTGTGGTACGCCATGTCACACATTACGAAGCAGCCGATCTGTTGAGCTCATTCTGTGGTGTATCTGATGCTCAGAAATTGACAATATGTTGCAGCCCTTGGTGGGAACTGTGACGTAAATCCAGTATTTGTAAAGCGCGAACAGCTACCCGCAGGCATCCCTGCGCTGGGGGCCGTCGGGAAGATTAAGCAAGCTATTGCCCAGAGTCACATGGTGCTGGGCTGACCTGCCGCCGGTGATTGAACCGTGAGCCCCAGATTCCAGCGTCAGTCGCCCTGGCCGCGGCGCCACAACACCTCTTCCCTAAAGGGTACAACATCAGAAAGTTAGCTCAGGGATTCAGTTTCCACTGCAGATGTCTACAGATCATGTGATTCATTCTCAGTAATACAGCCCAATGGGTTATTGCATATGCTGAACATTTGGGTCTAACCGTCATGTCACAAAATTATCTTGCAGTAAAATATTTCAACAATTGCGTGTGCATAATGCAGAGATCTGTGTGTAATATGTAGGTGCAGGTTTCATTTCTAGTAATATGGCTCAAGGTTACTTCACCTGCTGCAGACCTGTTCCTGAAATCTGAATGCCACAAGTTTAACTATTGTGGGTTAATTGAGGAAGCTACAGAGGCGTAGCTTCCATTGGTTCAGTTTGTGCAGTGGCACAGGCCCAAGAGCCTGAGGGTTTCACTGAACCTTGGTTCTTGCCGTATTTCACAATTCAAACAGCTGCCAAAAGTGTAATTTCCTTCCTTGCTCTAGGGCCCAAGAAACAGTGGCTATGCCCCTGGGAAGCTAATGCGTAGGTAATAGGTCGCAGACCGAAATATATGTCTTAGATAGTTAGTGTACCTGCTGCTGAGTCCTGTATGCAACAAGCAGATAACAGGCTCGAGTTCTAGCTGGACATAATCAAAGTGAATGAATGAATTAATTAATTGTGGGACTTATAATACCACGGCTACTCCCAGGAGTGTACCGGCTCTAATAAACAAGCAAGAGCAGAAAACAAAAGAAGGGCCACTTAAAGAGTAAACAGCCAAGTCTTCAGCTGTTTTTTAAAACAGCGTTCACGCGTTCCATTGCAGGCCCAAAAGGGAAAAGGATCTGCCTCCTGTTTTTGCTCACCTAACCCTAGGGACCTTAGCAAGATGACCAGAAGATTATCGTAGAGTTCTAAGGGGAGAATAAAATGTAACCCTCAGCGCCTTGAGACCCTCATGGGTGAGTAGTGCGCTTAAAATCCCCTTATTGATTGATAACCGATAACCGTGGCAAAGAATGCCGTGGGATGCCTTGGTGCAAAATTCGTATAGAGTTGTTAACATATAGTCACACACACATTAATTTCACTTAAAAAAAGTTGAACTATATCTATGCGAGAATTACTGCAGGAGCTGAACGAAAAAAATAGAAAATATGGCATCCAACGTTAAAGCGGCTCTTTCCTTTGCAACCTTTCCTTTCTGAAATATCACCCACGAATATTTTTCATGCGGCATCTGCACTGCGCGAAAACCAGTCCTGACAGCAATAGCTATACAAATGTGCCAAGTGTCATCGCAAGATCTATTTCCTCAAAGTGAAGGACATTTTTACGTCACAGTTGAAATAAAACATGTTCAATGTGCTTCTAAAGGACATTGTGTGATTTTGAAACGTAAGGGGCCTGGCATATTCAGGTTTAGTCCTTTGGAAAGAAGAAACATGACAGACAGCACAGCTACTGCATGGTCCCATTCGAAGTCCTCTGCAGATAGGTCGTACATTCCAATGAAAGAAAAAATATGAGAGTTTGCTCACCTCAAAGTTGTAACTTCAGTCCACATAAACATCATTACTCATTCAGAAAGAAGGATCGTGCATCCTTGCCAGTGTCTGCAAAACGTTTACTCAAGTAGGGCTGCACCACCTGCACCAGTAGAACCTGCACCAGGTGTTAATAGCTCGTCTTAAATAATAGCTAAAAATCTTCGAACCTAAATTGGACAGTATTTATCTGAAATAGGAATTACAAACATTTGGAAGAAAAATACTGACTACAAAACGTCGCTTGGACAGTTTTAAACTAAGTCAGATTCATCATCAAAATGTACACATTTAAATCAAAATGTTTGTACAATAAATAGAACTTTCTGGCAAAAAATACTATTTTATTTTGGAGGGGGGGGGGGGGCTATGTCATTTGTTAAAAACAAAAGACCAAAACACCTCTAATGCATTTCCACCAATAGTTCCCAAAGCCCACATGCAAAATTTGCAAATTTGGTTGGCTCAATTAATTTTGCCTCGCTCTATGGTTATCACACAAATAGCGTAACATTTAATAAATAAAATGAGACCAAAACAACAAGAATCCAATCAGGAGAGCCAAAGATATCCAATTTTAAAGATGTAAGTAAAAATACCGCCAAGAAGCAAAAAGTGCTAACTGTGGGTATCTGGTCGCGCTAGACCGGGATAAAGTCACAAGTTTGTTCGATCACGATGGAGTGCAAGCCGGATACAGGGATCAGATCAGTCCCATTGAAGAAAGGAACCTTCTCAAAGTCCGGTGAGCAGAGATCAAAACTTAAGATTTCACAGGAGGAGCCACACTGATGCCAGCCATGGGTCCAGAACCTTGGGAGGCACCTCTTGGGGATCAGGAACCCACTCCAGCAGAGTTTAGCAGGGCTCAGGTAGGTCCAATTGAAGGTCCCGTCAGGTCCAATTGCAGGTCCAGGCAGGGACAGTTGCAGGAGGTCAGCTGGGCAGTTGCAGGGCAGTCATCTGCGGAACAAAGCAGGCCTCAAGCAGCAGGGCAATTCTCTGGGGAACTAGGCAGTCCTTCTATAATATCCACAGGTCCAGGAGTGAACTGATGAGTGGCTCAGGAGGTCCAATATTTATACCTAGCGCCAACCTTCAAAGTGAGAGAACTGCACCTAGTTCTGGAAAGTTTCTTCCTTCCCCTTTCTTCTCCTACCCAGGCTACAAGAGGTCTAGAATGACAAAAGGATGGTGTCAAGTTCCTTTGCGAGTGTGCTGGTAGCAGCCCTTTGAAATGTAGGTGAGGCGGAGAACAGCTCCGCCTCTCCCATCCTGGTAGGAGGGCCCTCTCCAAGCTACACCCAGGTCCTATTGCTCACTGTCTGTGCCCAATACGCGTTCCTGATGTGGGGCAATCAGCAGGTCCAGGCAGCTGGAAACTCCTAGAAGGCCTCAGAAAGTTTAAATGCCAACTTTCTAAAAGTGGCATTTTCAAAATTGCAAAGTAAAATTAGACTTTAAATTATAATTTATTTTAGTCAATACGTGACATTTCTACCTGCTCCCAATCAAAAGTTAGCTCTTAGTAGATGTAATAAGGTAACCCAATGCTATCCTCAGGGAGATGGAGGCCTTACAGTAGTGAAAAACGAAGTTAGGGGGTTTTCACTACCAGGACATGTAAAATGTCCTACTGTTTAAATGCAATACATCCTGGACTATGGGCTGTTTAGGGCCTACCTTAGGGGTGGCTTATATGTATTAAAAATAAAGGTTTAGGCCTGGCTGAAAGATTATTTTAACCGGTCAAATTGGCAGTTTACAACCACACTACAGGCTACAATGGCAGGCCTGAAACATGTTTTAAAAGGCTACGTTTAGTAGGTGGCACAATGAGTACTGCTGCCCACTAGTAGCATTTAATTTACAGGCCCCGGGTACCCGTGGTACCATACATGAGGGACTTATAAGTATACTAAATGCAAGAATAAGGTGTAAGCCAATTGTACCATGTTTTACAGGGAAGCACATGTACTGTAGCACTGGTTAGCAGTGGTAACATCCTGAAAAGTCCTGAAAGCCAACAAAAATAGGTTCATAAAACAGGATTGGAAAAGGCAAAAAGTTTAGAGGTGCAGAAAGCGCCAAGTCCAGCAGAGACATGCAACCAAACAATTTAAGAAAAATAGTTGCATGATGTCAGTGGTGGAACTGTGGGTAAAGAAGAAATGCTCAAGTGGCAGGACAAAAACACGAATATGCCTGATGGGTCTCTTACTTTTTTCTTTCTAGATTTGTAACCTAACCTTCAATGGGAACCTTTTGGGGATTTTTTTTGCCCGCTAGCTGCAAAGTCCTTTTTTCTTAATTTCTGTTATGGAACTTTACCACTAATGTCACTTTTAGTTACATGAAATCAACTGACTGTATCCAGTACTGTATGCCCTGTTTGTCAACACACAGAAAAACACAAGTGCACTTTGTTTTTTTTCTGTCTGGGTTATATTCGCCCCAGGAAAATGTGGATCATTCGCTTGTGAAAGCAACTTGGCTGCCGTAAACTTGAGGTTGCCATGTGGCTCCTCTGTACAGAATCTAAGCAGGTAGTTGCATGTGCGGTATCCAAGTTCCTCTATTGGAGCTGGTCTATTAGAAGTGGGGCGTATAGTAATCAACTAGGCTGTTTCTTTTTCATCTTTGATGTTCCCTACTTCAGTCCCTCGATTCCTGGGTTTGAAATACGATATTTGTAATTCCAGGATTTTATTCGATGCAAAAGGGATGGTCAGGTATTTATAATTATTGGAAATTGGCTATTTTATGAAATTACATAAGAGCAATGTGTCTCATCTCTGTGGTTTTTTTTAAAAGAAAAAAAATGTGTGTATATGTAGTGTATTTGTTTGTGTACTTTTATGGGCGGAGAGCCCCAATAAAGTATTTGATGATGATGATGAAAACGAAAAACACAAATACGTTGGAAAAAGGGCAATGAACTGAGATGAACAAGAACGCCATGCATTCTTGAGTAGGGAGGTTTTCTGCAGTAATAACACAAAATATGGTTCTTCCCTGTGTATAATGGACAAAAGAAAAGGGCAACAAGCATAAGAAATGCCCTGATGGGGTTAGTGCAGTGGTATCAGAATTGATTGGAGTTATCCTGTTTTTCAGCAATCAGAGGAAGGCAACTAAGCCCCATAACTCAGAGTCCAGTGCTTAGAAGAGGAGCTTCATGGATCAGAAGTAGACATAGCAACATGCAAGTAACTTGGGACCAATGTTCTCTCGCCATCTCCTCATCTTCACTCTACCTCAAGAGTTGGAAGTGGGGTGGTGAAGCCTCCTAATGGAAGATGGTGTGCACTGAACCAGAAGTGCGGCAGACCTAGGAAGGCAGTCAGATACTAACATTTGCGAAATGTTGATAACAGCTCTAGCTTTCTAAGAGTGGGGATGGTGGTCCAATAGGACAGAGGTAGTCGTGAGAAAAGCTGCAGACTCACTATGATGGTGAGTGTACAGAGAAGCCTAGCTTCGAGGAGCTTGGCCAAGCAGGAGGTGAACCATGCCCACTGCATGCATTTAGTTAATTCAAACATAGAAAATGGTGCAAATAATGACACTTTGTACTGAAGAGCATGAGGGTACATGCATGTATGTATGTATATGGTATTTATATAGACCAAATTTAGCCAAAAGGCAGTGAAGATCTGTGCATTATTTAAGACAAGAATAAAATCAACGAGTGATAGGAGAGGAAGCTGGCTTGTTGATTATTAATACATTGTAATGTAGTCCTCTTTAAAGAGGTTGTAAGAAATTGGGTTTTTGGTTGACTGGGGTGTGCGCCCTGGTCAAGCAGGAACCACAGTCCTTGTCAGGGTGAGACTCAAGCCAAATCTAAATTAATCTGTGCTCAGCTCTCTGGTAGCTTGGCACAGAGCAGTCAGGCTTAGCTTATATGCAATGTGTAAAGTATTTGTGCAACACTCAAACAGCAATAAAGGCAAAACACCATACAAAAAAGGATCCCACACCAAGCTAGAAAAATAGAGTTATTTTTAATAAATGAACACAATCAAATCAGTAGAACCAGAGATATACAATTTTAAAGGTTTAGAAATAGCATCATAAAACATAAAGTGCAGACTGAGGATATCTGGTTGTGCCACACCAGGACAAATTCACAAATTCAGGCTGACCACAATGGAGCACGGGATGACTACAGAGATCCAGGTTGGCCCGCTGAACAAATTACCTTAAATTCTGTCTTGCAGAGCATGCCGAGTCGAAGATGGGTTGTGCAGCTGAAGCGATGAGTCAGTTCCAAAGTGCAGTGAGGCTGCGATTCCCACAGTTCTGCTTAATTATCAAAGATCACTCTGAGTGCTTGCGATGCAAAGTCTGGCGTTAAGGATGCGTCGAGCAGTAAGGGCAATGCGTCAGTTTCACAGAGCTGCGAGGCTGCAATGCAGCGTACAACATCGTCTTAAAGGCTGATGTAGACGATGGATACGAGGCCCTGCACTGAGGTTGCGCCACACAGCGTGGGTTCTGAAGACACTGCAGAGGTGATGCAGGTCTTTGCAAAGGGCCCAATCCATTAATCCATGCAGCAGTGGCAATGCATCTATTTTGCCTAGGGGTTCTGCCGCATAGCAGAAGGGATGCATCGGTTGTGGTTGATCCACAAAGGCTGGCAAAGTATGTTAGGCCCACTTTCAAGGGTCCAGGACAGGGTAGACTCACAGATGGCAGAGTCCAGGTGCTGGGTTCAAGCTTGTTGGAACCTTCTGGTCCTGAGGCTTAAGTCAGGAGGCCAGCTAACTAGCCTTTGGAGTCACTCTGGTGGTCTTGGGTTCAACAGATGCAGGTCCAGTCCTGCTCACACAGTCAAGCGAGCAGCAGGTCAACACAGCAGGGCAGCAGTCCTTCAGAGCAACAGTCCAGCAGAGTGGCAGTCCTTTCAGCCGCACAGCAGTCCTTCTTCCTGGTAGAGTATCTACAGGTCCAGAAGTGCACTGAAGAGTTGCTGTCTGAGGTCCAGTGCCTATACCCAATAGTGCCTTTGAAGTGGAGAGAAGTTTCTGGAGGCAGGCCTTTGAAGTGCACAGGTGCCCTGCCTTCCTTGCCCTGACTCTAGACTAACTCCATGGGGTATGCAGCCTTTGTGGGGAAGCAAGACACAGCCTATTCAAGTGTAAGTGAGGCTTTGCCAAGCTCCTCTCTCCCATCCTGCCAGTGATAGCCCATCCGGGCACACCTAAGCTCCCGATTTGACTGTCTAGGAGGAATACACAAAGCCTAGCTGTCAACTACACTCAGGCATGTGATCCAGAGGCTTCATGTGCGAAGGCAGGAAAATGCCGACTTTCTAAAAGTATACGAAAACAGAGCTCTACATTTACGCTCCTTTACTGTCGCACTGCTGAGAGCGGGAACAACTCCCTCAATTGTGAATAAAGTTCATCCTGGTATTCCCTATAATCTTAGTAATCAACATGATTTGTAAACTCCTTATTTCTGTCTTTCTAAAAGTGGCATTTTCAAAAGTGTAATTTAAAACTTGACTTCACCATCAGTTAGGATTTTAAATTACAATTATAGAGACACCAAACATGATCTGGTCAACTGTTCCTGTTTTGAAATTACATTTATAAAATATAATAAGGTAACTACAATGTTATCCTATGAGAGAGGTAGGCGTGCAGTAGGGAAAACAAATTTAAGATTTTTCATTACGAGGACATGTAAAACTAAAAAGTGCATGTCTCAGGACCTACCCTAGGGGTGACTTGTATGTATTAAAAGGAAGGTTTGGTCCTGGCAAAAGGTTTATTTAGCCAAGTCGAAATGGCAGTTTAAAACTGCTCACACAGGCTGCAATGGCAGACCTGAGACATGCTTAAAGTTCTACTTAAGTGGGTGGCACTATCAGAGAATCAGGCCCACTAGTAACATTTATTTACAGGCCCTGTGTATAGGTAGTGCCACTTTACAAGGGACTTACTAGTAAATTAAATTTGCCAATTGGGTATACGCCAATTTTACTGTGTTTTAGGGAGAGTGCACAAGCACTTTAGCACTGGCTAGCAGTTGTAAAGTGCTCAGAGTCCTAAAGCCAGCAAAAACAAAGTCAGTAAAACAGGAGGTCTGAGAACAAAATGTTAGGGGGGGGGCACGCTAAGGATGCCAGGTCTAACAGAGGTGATTCATCAACTCTTTCCTAAACTGGAATATCGCTGTGGCAGGCCTGATGTATATGGGGATGTTGGGTGCTTAGATGGAAAAGGTCTGTTATCGTGATTTAAATATTTTATACTCTTTAGTCTGCAACTGGATGCCGTCCTGGCTGCAAGTCTCCCATGAACCATCAGAGATGGTGAGATTATCTACATTATAAGCAAGTGTTTGGTTGTAAAGGCTTTGAGAATGATGGAGCTCATTTTGAAGATGATAAGGGCTGGCAAGAGGAGCCAATGGAGTTCAATCATGGTGGGGGTGATGAGATCATATTTCTTCTGGTCCTGAATGCGATGGTCTGCAGCATTTAGGTTACCTCTAAGGGGTGTCGTAGTAGAGTCTGGGAGGCCATGGATTAGGGCATTTACACCATCGTGATCCGAGAGTACTAGAGCTTGAACAGCAGTCCTGAAGCCACTTTTTGGAAGACAAGGTTGGACTTTCTTTATATGAGAAAGCTGGTACCAGGCTGTCTTTATTTTTTATTAATATGTTCCTTGAGGGTGAGATTGGTGTCAAGGTTCTTGTCACTAAGCAAGGTTTGTACTGTGTCTTGTTTTTTGTTCTTGGCAAATAACAGGAATTATGTCTTGGTTTGGTTGAACTTTAGGGAGGTGTTGGACATCCAGGTCTGGATGATGTGCAAGCAGTGTTTGAGGCATTAGCTGTCAGAAGCAGAGGAGGCCAAATAACAGGAATTATGTCTTGGTTTGGTTGAACTTTAGGGAGGTACTGGACATCCAGGTCTAGATGATGTGCAAGCAGTGTTTGAGACATTAGCTGTCTGAAGCAGAGGAGGCTTTCAAGAGTTGTGTATCATCAGTAGACTAGTGTATCTTGATGTATTTAAATGTGAGTAGACAACCATGCATCTCCTTGTAAATGTTGAAGATGACAGGAGACACTATGGACACCTGGGAGACCATGAAAGGTTATCGGGGATTATTACTGTGGAAAAACCAGACCAACAAGCAGATAACCTAGTAATGCATATAACATGAGCCAAAACGCAATTGAATAGACTAAAAAAAAGACCTCAACATGGCAGAAATACCTCACCTTCCTCACAGGAAGCAGATAAGACTATGTTTAAGGGATGAAGTCCCTTTGATCCCAGCATGATAAAGAGATGACAGGTCTTATAAAAACTCAACTAATATCACTACAAGCTCAGGCCAGGCCAACAACAAAAGCAAGAGTAATACAATAACTTTCTATTTTAAAGTAATACCAGAAGCTATAGAACACATAAGTAAAACAAAAGCCCACATTCCTAATCCAGGGGAACAAAACTGGAAGGAGACCTAATCCTACTTCTCAAGGGATTATCAAAATTATATAAAGTTGCAAACCACAAAGGTCATATACTTGGACCAAGAGGCAGGCTAAAATAGAAAGAAGAATCAGATAGTCATGGATGAAATACCCAAGGCTGTGTGTCAAATAATTGATTACAAAATGTCATGTTTCAATGTTCATCATCCAAACAAGAATGGGATAACTCAAGCCTTAGACTTACAATATATTATGAATAACATATTTTACACAGGAAGTGCCTGACCAAACGCCTTTAATTGAAATCTTGTGCCCTATAGATGACAAGCATAAAGGCAATATGGGCACATTTGCCTCACTGTGTTACTACTCTTTATTCTAATGCACACATGAGAAAAATCAAGGATAGCCACCAGTCACTTATAAATGTCCCCATAACACCAACACAAACTCCAGATTGTCAAAATCATGATCATACACACAGCCATAACTTACATGAGACTCTCCCAGTCCAACCAGTGATATCACTCATGAAATCAATCTCTAGAACTTTAGGTGCCATAGCTAACACACTATTGTTACTCTCCGTGGTGATGGAAGATCAAAGATGGAGGATAAAACCCTGGCCCTCCACAAAATCGCAGCTAGAGTAACTGCAAAAATAGAAGGATAGAATTAATGGAAGCAGTAGTAATGAACTCATTGAAAATCTGCATGATAAACAATGCACATTGCAACTGTAATTGCTCAGCACTCTTGACCAAACTAGGTAAAGTGCCATAAGTAGTCCAGATAATTCTATATATAAGAAATCCTTTAAAAAATCACCTTCAACCCTAAAGACTACTTATACCAGCTATTAGTGCATAGACAAATTATTTCAGAAACACTGGAGGAATCATTCATAATAATTCATCTGATTTAACCTACTAATGTCCACCAGAAAGCCGAGAACCCAGAGCGGCCTTATAAAAAAGTGTGATATTAAACTGAAAAAGAAATGCTGCCTGAGACAAAAATTAATAAAGACACCACACTTTTAATTATAGGCAAGGATAACTAAGCAAGTAAGCAATCCCCAAAAAACAGACTGAACCCTTTCACTTACATGAGGAGATGGTAGAAACTACTCACAATTTGTTTGCCAATACACACCCTTGGCTGTTATGCAATATTATTATTAAACTCCATATTTGTTTTGATAGAGTCCCCACAGGAATACTTGATAATGAAGCAAAAATATATAAAAATTCACCAAAAATAGACGTTAACAACACAATCTAAAAACGCAAAATAAGGAACAATCACGAAGGAGAAAAATAATGCTGGGAGGGGAAAACACTGTATGTGAGGGGAAGTTGGTTCTATGATACAACCTGACCCAGTCAGCAAGCGCTCCCCCTTGCACACACCCAATTAACAACTATTTCAAACAAACCTGGCCACTCTCCAATCTTAAGGATGAGCACAGTCCCGGGCACACGTGGTGGGGGTATAACAATGGTATGAGAGTCTCGTTTGGATCACAATTGCAACGGTCGACACCAGTGTAATGTTTGAAGAGATATTTTAATGATGCAACAACTGAATTGAAACAAACAGCCAGCCGACACGTGTATCGTCACAAGGAATTGTCCTGTGACTCTTCAGGGCTGGGAAGGATACAAAACATGGGATGAGGAAAAAATCGGGAGAACATTTGGAAATAGGAAGTTGAGCCTTTGACCCCCCTACCCTGTGTCTATACTCTGGGCTGACTCTCGCTTTCACTCTTGTTCTTCCTATCCGCAGGGACCCCACTTTCTCTTTCATCGCAAACGCCATACAGGTAATGACTTCACCATCCCCATGGTTAGGATCCTGGTACATGGAGTCTCTCACCAACTAATAAACCCCCCTACTTTTTGCCTTCCAATCATGACCCAGTCCTTTGTCTCCTCAGTCTCTCCCGCCCCAGCACAGCTTGCCTATCTACCACAGTATAACCGCCATTTACAGTCGGTATGTCACCCGTCGTTACCAACCCTTGAATCACGCTATATGTTTTATCGCAGTGGTTCGCGTTGGGCATTTCGCTCCCTTCCAAATCAGCACATGACACCCACAATGTCACTCGCACCCACGTTTGCCTACACCATTGTACCATATCACGCCACTCTCTGTACCATGCTTTTCCCGCGATTTATTCATGACGATCAAACCATGCGAGCGGCACATGCACAAAAGTTACCTTTTTCATGCATTCATTGTTGTCACGTAAGCTTCATAGGCACTTAGTGTGATCCCTTCCCCATTGTTCCCAATTAATATGTCAATGGCTCAACTTCCTATTTCCAAATGTTCTCCCGATTTTTTCCTCACCCCATGTTTTGTATCCTCCCCAGCCCTGAAGAGTCACAGGACAATTCCTAGTGACGAAACACATGTCGGCTGGCTGTTTGTTTCAATTCAGTCGTTGCATCATTAAAATATCTCTTCAAACATTACACTGGTGTCGACCGTTGCAATTGTGATCCTAACAAGACTCTCATACCATTGTTATACCCCCACCACGTGTGCCCGGGACTGTGCTCATTCTCCAGTGTGGGTCTTTGACTCATACACTTCCGGGGGTTATTGGGTAATTCCCCCGACCTGGCAGCACCGTACTTAGTCTGATCATTGTGTACACTACGTGAACTAGTCTGAGCGCCAATCTTCCTGGTTTCACTAAAAACCCTACCCCTAGCTTTTTACTATCCAATCTTAAGACCCTGTGCGTCGAGAAACTTACCTTCGGCACAGGAAGTTAATAACATTTATCAAGACCGTGGTATTACAAAATCAACATCTGTAGAAGCCAACCCTGAGTATGATGGAAAGGACCCTTTAAATGGTCCTTTAAACGACCCTGCGAATGGCCACAGAGACAAACATAAAACAGGATAGCTGTCCCAAAGACTACTATCAACAGTCATTCCATGAAGTGATAGACCTTCACCGGGTGAAGAAGTTGACTAAAAGAGACATACATTAGGCCTCAGCATCAAAATGGCCTGTAATGCCCAAGAAACCACAAAGGGCAATACTATATAAAACAAATATTATTTTCCTGCCAAAGTATCAATCCAAAGCATCCAGTGACATTCTGAACTGGGGTAACAGCCCCAGATTTGAATTACATGAGTTGAGAAGACTAATTATCAGTGAAGTTCCTGAAAGAGAGATCCATCAATAGCTGTGAGTTCACAGAGACTTTTTGTTCCACTTACACGCTGACAACAACAATTTTAGCTAATAGTGATAAACTTGCTAATTGGGGTGCAAAAGCCACAAATAATATAAGGGAACCTTATCCCAAGTTCCTTGAACAAGCAGTAAACAAAGCTTCTTGACTGCAACACTAGAGTGGCTTTCAGATCCATTAGTGGCCCCTCGAAGAACAGCTAGATCAAGAATGATCTGGATAAACTGAAGGTTGTTCTCCACCAACAAAGAGGAGAAGGGTGCCTGGGTGGAGTTACGCGGAACTCCGCGAAGTGCAAAAAAAACTCTGCCAAGCTACGCGGAGCTCCGCAAGCGGCGGAGTGCGTTAGATAAATGCCATTCACTGTGATTTTCAGTGCCAGATGCTTGTCTGCACTGTGCAATCATCACGAACGGCACTATGCACAGCATAAGTGGGTGCTGCTTTATTTATGCCGCTCGAGTAGATTTTTACTTGAGCGGCAGCTTTCTCAACGCGGATGGACAGTTTCTCAACGTGAGTAGTCACGAGCATACACGACCACTCGCAATGAGAAATCTGACCACCCGTGTTGAGAAGTCTCACCGGGAGGTTGATTTTCCACGCCCACCAACTTGATTTTGACGATCGCGAATGAGGAAAAATCTCACTGGGAGGTGGATTTTCCTTGCTCATGCTCACCAACTTGACATTGACGAACGCGAGCGAGGAAAAAACCACTGTGAGCTCCGCTGAGTGGAGTTTTCAGAACTCCGAGAGGTCCGCGTAACGCGGAGTGCGGAAAACTCCGCAAACTCCGTGAGTGGAGTGGAGTTCACCACCCAGAATTAGTTTTGATGATAACTGATTAGAACCAGAAACCTTTCAACTGGGCACTGAAGAGTAACACCTGTACATGGCTAGCCTCGGCCTTATCAACTTTAAAATTCACCCAGCCATAGGAACTAAACTTGGTGGGGCTTCCAAATCAAAGAGGTGCGCTAAAGCAAAAAGCTGCAGACAAAGTTTGGTAGCCCCTATTTAAAACTGCTGCATTTCTTGCTTTGAAGAAATCTAGGCATTCGAAGAAACATCAATGGATGCGTTTATTCCATATTCACTCCCAGCAACCCAGTCAACTAAAGGAAGACCTAGCGTAGGCCTGACCACCTGGATTTCAGGTTCACTTTGAAGGAATCTAGGCATTCGAAGACACATCAATGGATGCGTTTATTCCATATTCACTCCCAGCGACCCAGTCAACTAAAGGCAGACCTAGCGTAGGCCTGACCACCTGGATTTCAGGTTCACTCTCCGTTAATGTCAAAGTTAATGTAACTGCCAAAAACTACATACAGCATCCTACTTTGTGTAATGATTGTACAATAATTATCTTTTGAATCTATATTTGACAATAGTTATGGAAAAGTGCGAGTTACCACAAACCCTGGAATCTGTTGTTCATCAAACTCATTTAAGAACGAATGAAGCAAATTCGAAGAAATGAATCAAAGTGCCAATAGCATGTGGCATTTCAATATAAAACAACTGGAATCCCTAATAGAATCAGGAATCACCAAGGAGGAAATCGCTTAGGTTATAGCAGCATTTGCAACAACAAAGTTCACACCTTCCAATGAAAGGCTTATTATTTACAACTGTGATGGCATCCTGTGGACTCTGCACATGAAATGGAAGGAACTTATCTGCTACCCCCGCGAGCCAAAATCCTGATTGACTATATCTTGATCAACTTTGAAATATGGAACCTGGTGCTAGAATGATCAACTGGTAAATTGCTTTTAAATCAAACATGATCCCATAATGGCAATAGTTATAATGAATAACTTGAAATATAAGAAGTTAAAAATAAAGCCTCTATTTATACCTTCAACTTCGACAGCTAAGCACCGAGCAGACAGAATTTTCTGTCAACCAGCCATGCCAGCTAGCAAGAATAGCATCCTAGATTTAGCACTCAAAGAAAAAATTGAATGGATTGCAAGGGCTAAGTTAAACCTCTGGGAAGGTCCAAGAAAATGTATTAATTTGTGAGACTTTGTTAAAATTGCCCTCACAGGCAAATCATAAAGCCGCCTCCATAAACAAACAGGACAGTCTCAGTTGGTTCGATGACCACTGCCCATGGGGAAAAATGAAAACTAAGGGGCCGATTACGATGCCGCAGGAAATGGTCTGAGCTGTTCCTATGGCATCGTAATCTCCTGTTTGGATTCATTTCCGACTGACCCATTTTGCTGGAGTTGGTTGGAAATTAATCCAAACAGGATTTTTTAATGGCTTACAATGGGCTCGGAGAGCCTGTCTGCCATTCGGAAAGCCTCCTGCACTCCCAAGGGCGGCTCTTTCCCCCTGAGGGATTTCTGTGCCGGCCTTTCTGACACAGAAAGGCTGTGGGAAGTCGACTTTGGGGGCCCCCAACAGGGCCACCATGCGTGCAAGGCCTCCGGATGGCAGCCAAGGGGGCACCTATGGTGCCCCCTGTATATCCTCAGCACTCGGTGGCAGGCACCTTGAGGTGCCTGCCATTGGGTGCAGGGATGAACTGAACCTTAGCTCTTTACAAAGAGAACATGCATTCTGGTCAGAATGCATGCTCCCATTGTAAAGAATAGGAGTTGGTTTGGGACCGCTGACAGGAGGTCAGTTGGTCCCAGTTCCAGATCGATGTCAGATAGTCTCAGATCCATCCAACATCGAAATTGGCCCCTAGGTGTCGCCCTGAGAGCAAAGCATTGTAGGTTAGCAGCCATTGAAATGTGTAAAACATTGGAGGTGTTGCGTTGTATGAACAATTTTTATGGGGAATCTATGAAATCAGTATTACAAGTTTACAACATGAAAGTGGTAGCCGCTATGTTGTATAGATCCAATTTATGGTGTTGTAAACGAGCACCGGAGACTAAAGCTAGAGAAACTTTTCATTCCTGCGACAGATGCTACTGTTTGGCCCAAGCACCCCAATGGAAGCCTTACGACTGGAATTTGATATAACTAATATTGATTCTCAAATCCAGTTTAAACTTGTATTGCACCGGGCCAGAATATGGCCCAACACTGCAGCACAAAATTACTTAAGAATTATTATAGACATCACAGATCATAACCACACAACTTAAATTGCATGGTTGGGCCATGTTAGAAACTTATTAGAGAAGATAGATTTTTCCATCTACTGGAATAATCCTGGCTTGATGAACAAAGCCAGTAGAGCACTGATTAAAAATAAGTATTAAAATAATGTTTGAGAGAATAATTGCAAAACAATCAGCAACGATGGCGCAGCAAATTAAATTTGAAAGCAAAATCTTACATGGATCAACTATTACTCGAACTAAAGAGGAGTCTCAACATTATCTCTATATTGGGGATTCTCCCTGTTCCAAGCTTTACAAAAAAATGGCTAACATCAGAGAATTTTTCGGATCACTGCTATTGTGGATTAGGTGTCAGAGAGACACTAAGGCACTGTGTTTTTTTTAATCTAAAATTATTAGACTAAGAAAGCAATTCCTCTGACTTATATCCTGGTCACATAATATAAAATCAAGAAAAAAGTCTTTGGACCTGTGCCTGAGGTGCGACAAGAAAATGTTTTATCAACCTGTAGCAGCCTACATTTTATCTGCATGGAGATTAACAAGATACATTAGTAACTCCTGTACTGATTTTAACCAAGGATGTGTTTTTAATAATTTACTTTGCTCCATTTTTTAATAAAAAATGTAACTTGTTTTTTGTATTAGTCATTACCTGGAACAGAATAAATACTTTTTGAAATTTTCCAGCTGAGATATCAATATCAAGAGGCAGGGACATCTTTATCTGTGGTTAAGAGGGCATCCATTGTCTATGATATGTAAGGTAGCAATCTTAGCACTTCAACATGATCTGAAGCCAGCATGGTAGTCTTGCAGGAGATGGTTAACAGTGATGTGATTTTGGATTGAACATTTACTGCTTTTTCAATGATCTTGCTGATGAATGGTTGGTGAGAGATGGACTGGTAGTTGGTGAGGTCATCAGGGTTCAGTGTATGTTTCCTTAAGAGTCGGAGGGCCTGGTTTATTTTGAGAGCTTCTGGTAATATTCGTTGAATGTGGGAGGTAGATACATGGAGATGAGGGGTCACAATAACTGCAAACAAATGCTTTCCACCCTCAGAACAAGCTGTAGAGCACAGCAACATAAAAATAGGAAAGAAACATGGCTAGCTGGTGACCCTCAAGCTAAGAGAAGGAAACAAAATTTAAGTCACTGAGTAAGAGATGAACAAAAAGGCAAATTTCACCCTGTTTATTGAACAAACCTTAAGCGCACATTGTTTTATGGGTAAGAAGGTTACCAAATGTGACTAGAAAGCTTTGGGGCGAACACTCTGCAGTTTGGATTTTGCAAACGTTGATCCCACAGTCCAAGTGAAGAATTGAGTTTACTTCCCAGAGGCCAGCAATAAATACAAGAGGAAAAGAGAATCTAGTGTGCTCAGGAGGCAAGTCATAGGGATGTGTTACTGAGACAGGAATGTGGTCGAACAATAAGCAGAGCAAAAATAAATTAACAGCTTTGCTTCCTGAGGGCAACTACAGAAAAGACTACGCACTCATTCTATCTCGAAATAAGGTCAGTGCCCTAACCTACTACTGCACTTACAGGATCAGTATCAAATCTAATGAAGCATTACATTGACCCGTTAAATCATTAATACATGCACATCTACTATACCCTAAACTAAACCATGACATGACACTTTAAACTAAAATTGACCCTAAACAAACCTGACTTCAATGCAACTAGATCTAGCCCTTGCCTAACCCTAATACTACCAGTAACTGTAACTCCAACCCTGACCTAACATTATCACCATATTGAAGGTGAACCCTATCTCTACTGGTACCTCTTCTTCTTAATTTTAATTAAATCCTAATTTTATACACTTAGTCTAAAGATTCTTCTAACTTGAGGCTTCACCCTACTGCTTAAATAATACTAGAAATACAAAACACCTTACACCTTCCCTTTGAAACAATCCTATCACTAATCCTAGGTAAAACACAAGCCTAGCCTAAAGACAAAATCTAGTTTTAATCATTACTGTGACCCTATGCCTATCACTAGCCTTAACCTTAAGTCTATTCCTTGCCCTAACCCACCCCTACTTTTAACCATAAACCTTTTCTTGAATCTATTCCTAAGCATACACATAAACCTAAACGTAATCCTTATACAACCCTAAGCCATCACTACACAACTTTATCTTTTACCCTAACTCCTAACAATTTACATTATTCACTGTAGTGATATTCTGAGTTGTGACATTCGCAGTGCCGTGCCTCATATATATTGGCATATTGATCTATTGAATCTAACTCTAGGTTGAACTTGTGCCTACACAATAATATGAATACCACCTTAGACCTATCTTTAACCCAATGCTATCACTAGCTGTAAATAAAATAGAAACCTACATTTAAGACTAAACTTAAGTCTAAACTTTTCAGCAACCTTATGCCTAACCCTAACCCTAAACTTAGCCCTAAACCTATCTCTTACACTAACGTTAACTCTCCCCTACCTTAAGCAATGAGCCACTCTAACCCTAAACCTACTGATATGCCTAAACCAACTATGAATTCAACCCTAACTCAACCCACCACTACACATAGCTCTACATTTTACCCTAATTCTAACCATTGATATTATAATTTGTTGTAGAGGTATTCCACGTAGTGGGTCTAGCGCTGCCCATATATTGATATGTTGATCTATTCACTTTAAGGTGGTGGAGTGGTTTCAATGATATTTGTATTTAAGTTTAAGACTGAGAAAATTCCCCTCCCCTGCTGCCAAGCCTAAAGTAGCAGAATTTAAATGCACGAGGACAATGCCACCTTAGCAAATGCAGACAGAAGGAACAACTTTGCATAAATTAGTGAAGAATGAGGATGTAACTATAAGGAAGTGTGTCAGAGATCAGGAATGATGTGAATCAATTCGATCTGAGGCTTCCCAATAAAGAAATAGATTTAATATATATATATATATATATATATATATATATATATATATATATATATATATATATATATATATATTAAATCTATTTCTTTATTGATATATATATATATTCACTGAAAAAACCATAGGTTTCAGGCACGTTATAGTTAGAAATTAGCATTTAAAAAACCTTAGAAATTCACTGAAAAAACCATAGGTTTCAGGGACATTATAGTTAGAAATTAGCATTTAAAAAACCTTTGAAATTTACTGAAAAAACCATAGGTTTCAGGGACGTTATAGTTAGCTGGACATTTCACTCATACAAAACCATAGAAATTCCACTGTTATAGTTAGTTCAGCTAACTATAACTCGCGCCCACAATGTACTGGTGATGACATCACATATTACATCATTCATGACATGGTCAGTGACATCACTGATGACATCACTGATGACATCTCAAATGACATCACTGATGACATCACTGATGACATCATCCATGTGACAATCTTATGCACCTTCTCACACCCTAATATAACCTTTGATACACCCACTCCAAAAACAGAATACCATTTTTGAAACCATAGACACACCAATACCACTTACTACATATCTAATCACTGGTTCTTAGGTCTACACACTCATCCACTCATTCACCCATACAATCACTCATACATGCAGTCACTCATCAATACAACACTATCATATGTACTCATACACCTACACAGACACTCACACACCAGCACTCATCAAGAGTTACTCACACACCTAGTCAGTCATGCAAATAATCAATCACACTTCCATTTACTAACCTATACAGTTATACACACAACACATCACTTATTCAAACAGAAAGAAACGCATAATTACTCTCTTATACAATCACTGATACAAGTACACACTCATCCTTACAGCCACTCTCACAATCACTAACTCTCACGTATAGTAATTTATAAACTCCAACTCTCACATACACTGTTTTTACATATGTAGTTAGTTGGACATGTACCACTGAGACATCCATTCACTCACTAACAAACCCATACACACACTCACCCACGCATACAGCTGTTTCCACATGCACTCTTGAACCCATACACCCAGTGAATCAACCACTCAAACATATATGCACAGAGTCACACACCTCCCACGCACCCACACACACACTTAGGCACCCATACAAATACTCTGGCAACCAATTAATAACCCATATAGACACTCATGTAGCTACTGACCAACCCATGCAGCAGCTTATACAACAGCAAACAGACTGATATAGACATTCACACAGTTTAGTCACTAACCTATGCATTCAGCAAGACACATGTAATAACTCAGTTAAACAGTCAGTCACACACCTACTAAATACTCCATCCAGACACTTATACACCCACTCATTCTTCAATACACCTTGGCATATATATAATACATATTTAAACTTTAAAGAAAAACAAATTCACTGGATGATGTCATCAGTGATGTCATCAGTGATGTCATTTGAGATGTCATCAGTGATGTCACTGACCATGTCATGAATGATGTAATATGTGATGTCATCACCAGTGCATTGCGGGCGCGAGTTATAGTTAGCTGAACTAACTATAACAGTGGAATTTCTATGGTTTTGTACGAGTGAAATGTCCAGCTAACTATAACGTCCCTGAAACCTATGGTTTTATCAGTGAATTTCAAAGGTTTTTAAATGCTAATTTCTAACTATAACATCCCTGAAACCTATGGTTTTTTCAGTGAATTTCTAAGGTTTTTAAATGCTAATTTCTAACTATAACGTGCCTGAAACCTAAGGTTTTTTAAGTGAATTTCAAACGTTTTTAAATGCTAATTTCTAATTATAATGTTCATTAAACCTATGGTTTTTTCAGTGATTTTAAATTATCATTCCATTCTCAACCTAGTGAAAACAGCTGATATCGCCAGTTTTCCAACAATAGCTTCAGCAAAAAAATTCGCCACAAATGAGAGCGACAACTAACGCTAATAATATGCAGAGTAGGCGTTCCCGTGCAAAAATAACACGAAAACACCACTTCCCGATATTTTCAACGAGCAGCCAAATCTGGGGTGCGATCCAAAAACAGGCGATAAGCTGCTTTAGCAGTAGGAATTTAACATCTGCCTTTTACTGGTGTAAAGCAGGACGACTACCTACAGTGTGAAAGGGAGCCCAGCTCAGATCCACATCTGAAGACCAACACATGTCATAAAGCTACTGACCATGCAGCTCCGACACCCAAGAAGGCCACAACACCCACTGCCATCACCCTCAGGACCTCCCCCGGACCACCCCCTCCCTACTATCACCGAGGCAGCGCAGAACAGGACAGCGGACCTTCCAAAAATGGCATGGTCCCTCAGCCACACAATAGCTGAATCTTGGGAGATGTGGCAACCAAGTATGTGTGAAGGACGCAAGTCACCCATCAATAAAAATGCACACAATACCAAGTGTAGCGGTGATGTGGTGGACAGACCTCACTATGCAGAGCACAAACCTCTCCATGTGGACATATACTGCTGGTGCTTGTAGTGTTGTGGACAATGACGCAACCATGTTACCTCAGGCAGTGGGGAAGATCTCGGTCATGTAGCTGTGTTGTCCCCCCTGGAGGCGGAAGCGGAGTGGGCTGGTCCAATGTACGCCACTCCAGCGTAGGAGTATGAATAAATAGGCTGGGGCTCTGGGCGTGGTTCACTTGTGGGAAGGCCAAAGCGTCTGCCAGGGCGGCAGCCCTCACCCTGCCACAAGGCCTCCGCCGTGACCGCCGGCCTCCTCGACACAGGCCCCCTGCGAACCCAGCAGCAGAGCACCACAGACTTATGTCTGTACAGACTACTGCCTTCGATCTACACCGCGGACAGCAGGGCTCACAATTCAAATCGAGTCGCGATTGCAGATGACGCAGTTCAGTAGGCAAGAGACATTGCTCCCAGTGCGGCCCGCCCGGACCACGCATCATCGCAGACTGTGCACACACTGAGTGCTTCAGGTGCCACTAACTCAACGCCACGTGGACTTATTAAGACAGAATTCATTAGGCAAAAGAAATTGCTACCAGTGCAGCCCGCCCGGACCACGCATCATCGCAGGCTCCACACACGCTGGTTGCTTCAGGTGACACTAACTGTACAGCTCAACTCAACGCCACGTGGCTGTGGGCCCTTGCTGACCGCTGCCTCCGGCCTACACTGCGGTCATCAGGGCTCACATTTAAAATTGACTCTTGATTCATTAATTGCAGAGTCCAGTAGGCCACTAAGTATTACGTCCCTAAAACCTACATAATATCCTTTTAGTATCCTTGCTTCAAGAACTTGTTTTATATCAGTTATAGCTTTAGTACAATGACCAAATTCATCTTGCAAGTCCAAAGGAACACTGAATGGCAGTCTACACTGTGGACAGAAGAGCTCACAATTTGAATTCAGTCTTGATTTATTAATTGCAGACAGAATTGTACTCTATGTCCTCGAATTTTTTCAAGAGGAAGTGACAAAAAGCATTCCTTGATGTCTGTGCTGACTACTGCCTTCGATCTACACTGCGGTCAGCATGGCTCACAATTCAGATCGAGTCACGATTGCAGATGACACAGTCCAGTAGGCAAGAGACATTGCATCATCGCTGGCTGCGCACATGCTGAGCGCCACACCTACCACTAACTCAATGCAGCTCAAGTCAACGCCACGTGGCTGTGGACTCTTCCTGACCACTGCCTCCGGCCTACACTGCTGTCAGCAGGGCTCACAATTCAGATCGAGTCGCGATTGCAGATGATGCAGTCCAGTAGGCAACAGACAGTGCATGATCGCTGGCTGTGCACACGCTGAGCGCCACACCTACCACTAACTCTATGCAGCTCAAGTCAACGCCACGTGACTCTGGGCTCTTCCTGACCACTGCCTCCGGCCTACACTGCGGTCAACAGGGCTCACAATTCAGATCGAGTCGCGATTGCAGATGACGCAGTCCAGTAGGCAAGAGACATTGCATCATCGCTGGCTGCGCACACGCTGAGCGCCACAACTACCACTAACTGTATGCAGCTCAAGTCAACGCCACGTGGCTGTAGGCCCTTCCTGACCGCTGCCTCCGGCCTACACTGTGCTCAGCAGGGCTCACAATTCAAATTCAGTCTTCATTCATTAATTTCAGAGTCCAGTAGGCAACTAACTATAACGTCCCTGAAACCTACATATTTTGACAGTGTATTCCCTAAATGTTTCATCTTTTGTTCCATACACCTACACTGCGGTTAGCAGAGCTCACAATTTAAATTGAGACATGATTTATTTATTGCAGAGAGAATTGTACTCTATGTCCTCGAATTTCATAAACAGGAAGTGACTAAAAGCATTCTTCGATGTCTGTGCTGACTACTGCCTTCGATCTACACTGCAGATAGCAGGGCTCACTATTCACATCGAGTCGCGATTGCAGATGACTCAGTCCAGTAGGCAACAGACATTGCTCCCAGTGCGGCTCGCCCGCACCACGCATCATCGCTGGCTGCGCAAACGCTGAATGCTTCTGATGCCCCTATCTCAGTGCGACCCAGCAGGGAACACTTGGTTCTAAGATTTTGAAATTAATTCATAAGGGAGCAAGGAAAGATCAGAGGAAAGTCATGTAGGTCAGATAAATGATAGACATTTATTTTACAATTTTTTGTATAGTATTCAGGTGCTCACATACATTTAGGTGAAAGGAAGCGTGACATGCAGGGTGATAGTGAGCCCCAATCAATGCATTAAATTGATTGTTTGCATACACAGAGGGTCTTTAAATTAATTATATTTCCCATTCCACTACCTCCTATTTAGATTCAGCTTGCTCACCCTTGTCCTGAAGATGAACCCCACTTATTGGGTTCGAAACGCCGTCGACCACCATACAACATGAACTCCTATTACTCCTTGTAAAATAACTGTGGAGCTCATTATACTGTTGTCAATACGATGCCTTTTTAAACCTCACTATCACCCTGCATGTCACGCTTCCTTTCACCTAAATGTATGTGAGCACCTGAATACTATACAAAAAATTGTAAAATAAATGTCTATCATTTATCTGACCTACATGACTTTCCTCTGATCTTTCCTTGCTCCCTTATGAATTAATTTCAAAATCTTAGAACCAAGTGTTCCCTGCTGGGTCACTTTCTCGCTTTGGACCATTTAGGCCACACCTGAACCACTGTTTCCTAAATATCTCACCACCCCAGGTTCACATATTGGGGTACCCTTGTCTTCCCAAAAACCTATCTCAGTGCAGCACAACTCATGGACCCTTTATGATACAATGTTTTGTGTATAATTTCACATCTGCTGCCCCTCCCTCAGTGTACCACAAGTCATGGACCCTTTACGATACAATCTTGTGTGTATTATTTCACATCTGTTGCCCCTACCTTAGTGTAGCACAAATCATTGACCCTTTATGATTGAATCTGTGTGTCTGATCCATTGATTACTGTTGTACTTGTTGCCAGCACCAACCATTCCCGGAGGGCTGGCTTACACTCACCCCACACGCATTCAGCACAGACGTCACTGAACATGTGACCCTGGTAATAAAAATGAGTCGAGCGCACGTGCCCGTACCCAGTTACACTATCTTTCTGTGTCCGTGTGTTCATTATGTATGCAAGATGCCGCCCCTGGGCCCTACCACATTACATTGTGCTGTGGACAGCGTATGCAACCATGTTACCTCTGGCAGTGGGGAAAACTTCGGTTATGTAACTCTCTCTCGGTCATTGTACAAATACGTATGTAGAGACTGGACAATCCCTAGCACACAGCCAGGAAGTCCAAATCCAAGAGAAGAAGGTGTGCCATGTGCCCAACAAAGGAAAGAGAGGGAGAGAGCGAGGGAGAGAGATGGAGTGAGATAGCACAAGCATTGCAAGGCCGCTCGGGCACCTGGCTCCACATGCCAACATGTGTGTGTGCATCGCCATCCGTACACCATTATCCCAAGGCCGTGTCCCAATCTCAGCGCCAAAGCCACATCACATTCCGAAAACGCAAGTAGTAGCCAGACAAACATCAGGGATGAAAGCACCATTGTCCCAATGCAGAAGGCGGGAGGACACCTGCACCTCTGACCTTGGTCCAGAACGCGCCTGGAACACCCTGATAGAGATGCAATGGCAGATGGGGACGACTCCCACACCACGCATTCCGCAAATGAACCATCTGACTTATCCACAGCACACACACAGAAGCCCCTGCCTGTGGTACCCCCACATGGGATGCCCTTGACACTCACGGAAACAGCAACCCAGTACCCACAACGTTGCACACACATTCGAATCATTGCTCAGAGCGGTGGCATATCCTCCACACAACTGCCGCAGTTCAGAAGAGTGCCGGTTCACGAGACGCACCAACGCAATGGCAGGCCATACCGGGCACATGCACAACCCCCGTCACGTGGAACAGTACCGTGCACGTATGCTGCAACTACTGGGCGCACTGCCACTGGCAGTGCTGCGGATCAGTTACAGGCTCAGCTTCCGCATTGCCCACGTCACCTGCGTCCAGCCCTGGTTCCACTGCCGAACATGCACATTCGAGTGTCCCATGGATGTCTGCCTATCCAACACAACTGTTGATGAATTGGACTATGACTTGTGTTTGCGCCCCTGTTGGATCACGAACAGGAGTGTAACCGAGACAGCCGTGCATGGGATGCCTTGACATACTGCGTATGTATTGGTAGTTGTGCATGGGAGATGGCACAATTTCTCGTGTGCAGTGACCACATCGAGGCGCTCCCCTATTGGGCTGTGTTGCGGATCGGTGAGACGGCGTGGGCTGAGCACACCTGCCCGGACCACCTAATGGATTGGCTCACCCTGGTGTTCCTTGAACACGACAACGATGTACTATTGGAACACATTGCACATGAAGCTGCACGGGCATTCATGGACGAGTAACTACGTACCTGCAGCCCCATCCTATTGCCACCCACACATGGCCCAACAACTTGTTGCTCAGTGGGGATTGCTCACATATCCCACCAAAACAGAGGACACGTCTCCCTTCAGTCGAGCTCTGGATGCATGTGCGTGGAATAACGCGTGTGCACACACACCTGTCCAAGGCGACGCAGGTCCATGGTCCGAGCAACACAGCGTCGTTTGGCAACTTTGCCAATTCGGACACACTGCTCGGTGAGAGCACACACATGGCGATGTAGCACGACATGTGAACCTGTCGGACCCTCACACCTGATCACTGTCGGCAGAGCAGACAATTGCCGCACCCCGGAGGCAGAGCACCATGCAGACCCCACGTACAGTGAGTCATGCCCCCTCACACGGGGCACTGTGCAGACGCCAAACAACACATGACTCGTCCAGCAAGGCAAGGTGGGCTGTGAGCGTTGCCATATGTGATAAATCTTGTCCATTTCAGCCCCAACATCATCTGCCCCTGGACATGTACCCATGCTGCGTGTAAGTGTCTTAAGCGTGTCCATGCCTGTTGTGGCCATTGCCTCGTCCGTACTCACACGCACATGCCAATAAAGCCTATGCCACTCCACTGGTGTCTAACTGTGAGGTGTGTTGTAAAGATTGTCCACACATGTGCCACAATGAGCCTCGTCCCAACACAGGGAAGAACTGACTGTCGCATGTGCAACGGGGGTGTATCCCTTTGGCAAGCTCCACCTCTGTGAGCCAGACATTGTTTTTGCATAGGTGCTGGACGACATCTGATGCAGCCCCATCACCTACGCAGTCTGATGTGTCAGGGGCACACAGCCATGCAGCCATCACCCCGCCACACACACGGACACAGAACCCGTATGAGGGGAGTTTTGTACCACATTGCCTTCATTGCTGATGTTCTGTGATTGCTATGTGTGTGGGCTGCATTGTGGGGGAATTGCCACTGCAGCTCTGATTTCGTGTAGCCTTCTCCCCTTGAGACGGGGTGCCTTTGGATTGTGTGCTTTTCGGGGCCTGTTTTGCTTTTGACTTGGGTGATGTGTGCTCGCGGACTGATTTTGTGGCCTGGTGCATTGTTGGTCTGCTGCGTGTATTGTAAGGCATGGGTTGTGGTTGCACGCGGACACGTCGGAGTGTGACCTGCTCCTTTGAGGATGTGATCCGCACTTGGCTCCGTACATGTCGCTTCGTGGGCCATGTCATTTTCTTTGCGCAGCTGCTATGCTATCCGACATGCAGTGTTACTTGCATAGTCAGTGTGGGTCACGGATCTGCTGGTTTGCTAGATTCAGCATATGTGCAAGGGTAGGTTGTAATATTGGTGATAGGGGGGGCACTCTGTGCACATTGTGGATGGGGGCCTACTTGGCGTTTGGATGTGTGCTGCAGTGTGCCAAGGCATTCAGGGACATATTCCAGGGTCATTGTGGGTGTAGTGTGCGCTGCACAAATCAACGCCATATCTGATTTACAAAACTACATACTCGTTTAAACATAACAAACTATACTGCTTAATTGTTACCTCTATACCTTACTCCTAAAACCATGTAATCTTTCAAACATATGTCACGTCACTTTTGTACCATTGAAACTGATTACGACCTTCTCTTTACACTACAGATCCCATGAACATGCTAATAAAGGTATAAGTGCTATTTTCATACTAGATAAAGCTCTCTTACTTAATTTTTATAAACACTACTGTTTGGTGCACAAAATGGGGGTGACACATGAGGAGAGGAAACGGAGGTGTAATCCCTAAACTTTTATTGTACCGTTCCTTTAATATACGTATATTGAGGGTTTTAAGTGGGATGAAAAAAATGCGGGTGTGTAAAAGGGGTAGCAGTGTTCAGCACCGGTAAGACCCAGCCCACTTAAAGTCCTGCGTATATTCAGCACAGAGACACACCCTAACAATTTTCATCACTTATAATCACAGTTAGTTTACTAGTGTGAAAAAATCGTACAGAAAATTTACTAAGAACATTTTTAATTGTTTTTTATCTCTCACACATTTATAAAATATCTCTTGTAAAGAAACGCCCCTCTCCACCTTTATTTCGTACTGAACGAGCAATAAATAATCCCTTTACCAGCATCTAGTCACTAACTACTAACACTGTGCACTGTACCCAATTGTAAAGCAGAAATAGTGTTTAGATTATGTCTTAAAGTATCATCAAATGATTCAAACCATGCATACATACACAAAGCAACGTGCACGTTTACTTTGTCCATTTACTCTCTATGTAATCTGTGCACATTCTGAACGGGTTCGCAGTATATCACCTGTTTTCACTTATACTCAAATGTACCTTACAGTAAAAAAATGACATCACAACCTATGCATATGTAATATTTCCTACATAATACAGTGCATTTCTATACCATTGAAACTGATTGCAACATTCTTTATATAGTACAAATTCTACCAATATGCCAATAAACCTATAAGTGCTATTTTTATAATACAAAAAGCTGTATTAGATTATTTTTATAAACAGTACTGCTGGGGGCACAAAATGGTGGTGCAAGGTAGACAGAGTAAATGAAGGTGTAATTCCAAACTTTTTATGTATCATCCCTTTACTATACGTATATTAACAGCTTTAACTGGGATGAAAAAATTGGCGGCTCTCTTAAAGGGGTGGCGGAGCCTACTACTGATAACACCCGGACCACTTAAACGCCTGCGTATATTCAGCAGAGGAACACACCGTGACAATTACTATCACCAATAATCACATTTACTTTACCACTGTGAACAAAATCGTACAGAAAATATACAAAGAACATTTTCATTTATTTTTTATCTCTCACATATGTAAAAAAAATGACTTCTGAAGAAACGCTCCCCAACAACTTAGATTTCCTAAGAACACCCAAATGCAAAGCCTCGCAGTACCACACCAGCCTTGACTGACATTGAAATCTACCTCTCAGTGTAAAAAATGAGACCACAAAGTGTGCACATAACATTTCTTCTTTTTTTTCCATCTCTGTTAAGTTAATAACACATGAATTTTCTACTGTCACCCCTTCTCCACTATTTCCAGACTGAGCATAATTTCCAAACGTGCCACATTCTGTTTATCTCGCCGGAATAGATATACAAATCGAAATTAACGCTACATCGAATTTTCAAAACCATACAGGGCCATATTCACAAGAATGGCGATAACATTATCGCCGCTTTAGCGGCAGGAAACTGCCGCTAAAGCGGCGATAATGTTATCGCTGGTCTTGAGAATATGGCCCACAGTCTTTTACAGATGACAACTTACACTTTTTCTTTGTGAAAAACTCCTAAACATATATAAAGTACTTGTTTAACAACTAGTTACACATTATGCATATTTTAGAACCAATAAAACACCAGACTTTACTAACACTATGTTATTTAGAAATAAAAAATACTTTCAAAGTTAAAAATATCGTCTCAAATACTTAACCACTACTACAAAACACATAACACACCTTCTTAATTTCTAATTTACCTTCGTAGTTGGTATGCAGATTTCAAATGTCACAAACGCATGCAATTCTTTTCTTGTCACACAGTACATGTAATGCACCGCTTTCATCAAGAATGGAACCAGTAATGTCACAATTTCCCTGTTGCTCCACACATAAATACATGTAAAGAACAAATCAGAATAGTTCCTTATTTTTTTTAGATTGCAAAACCTCTCTTTATTGGTTATTTTTGAACTTTCCATATAAACAGTTTTTTTAAGGACACATACAGGTGAAAAGTTCAAGGTATTGTATCAACACTTTCTAGAACATTCTACGACACGTGCAGGTTAAAAGTTCATAATTTTTTTAAACCAACCGATATTTTTTATTGCAACATTTTCTCCAACATTTAACGGCATGTGGAGGTCAAAAGTTCACCATTCTTTCAAGTTTGAACTGCACCTTCCAAATACAATTAGCAGGTGTGGTTGAGCTGAGCAAATTTCATCCTATAATATGTACTCCACGTATAAACTGCTTTTTATTAACCAATCACAAAGATGCTTTTCATCAAAACTAATATACACCCTACTTTTTAGGACACAATACATTTCATCTCCCAATCGGTTAACGTTTTGTATGTAAAAAAAAAGTAGTTCCCCATGTTTAAACATATCTCTTATTCTACGAACGGACTGCATGAGCTACAGACATTTATCCATATCTTCTAGCCATACCTTCAAAATGCTAGTGTGGATTGTAGGACATAGCTATGTTTTCTGGTGCAAGAGGTATGCAGAACAGAGACGGATTGACTTAGACCTAGGTTTACAAAATGTGCACATTAAATGGTTTGCACAGAGAGGATTGATGTGGCACTAATTGCTCCCTTTGGTTAAAAACCTGTTTGCATCTCCAACACCCTGATCTCATGATTGTGCACTGTGGTGGTAACGACCTAGGCACATTGACTGGTGTAGGTTTGGAAATGCTTATGAAGGACACCTTTGGACAATTGATGTTACTTTTGCCTCAAACTGTCTTTGTATATTCCAATATATGCCAAAGACAGAAGTGGAAATGGTCAAACCAATTTTGTCATAAGATTGAAAAATCTAGGAAGAATGTCAACAAAGCTGTGTCTGCATACCTCAGAGACCATAGAATGGGGTTGATTTACAACAACAACATACGTTTTGATATGGCTGATATCTACAGAAGTGATGGAGTACACTTCACACATGAGGGAAACCGAGTTTTCCTGATTAACCTGAAGCTGTGCATTCGCACTTACATGTAGCTCTAACTAATAAACACAAGGGCTCTTTTTACAGCCGCCTTATATTCCCAATTTTGGCTCGCAGAGTGTCAGCTGCGGTTCGGCTAGCAGAGGGACACCTGCGGGCAGTCGGGCAGGCTCGCAGAGGAAGAGCTGCGGCCCGTGGGCTCAGCTCACAGAGGGAGACCTACGAGCCGTTGGCTCGCAAAAGCACAGCACCGTACTGGCTCGCAGAGGGAGAGCTGTGGCCTGACTCGCAGAGGGAGACCAACGGGCCAACAGGCCTGCTAGCAGACACACAGCTATCAGTTAATGGGCTGGCTCGCAGAGATACAGCTGCGAGCACTCCGAGCTGCAACCCGATGGGCTAACTCGCAGAGGGAGAGTAACGGGCCGACGGGCCTGCTAGCACAGACACAGCTACGAGCTAACGAGGTGGCTCACAGAGGTAGAGCTGCGGGCCCGACGGCTCGCAGACACAGAGCTGCGAGCCGACGGACTGGCTTCTAAAGGCATAGCCGCGAGCTGATGATGTGGGGAGAGGGAGCGTAAAAGGAGTATCTCGCACAGACAGACCTGCGGGATATTTTCAGTATTCCCTCGCAGAGGTAGAATTACGGATCCGATGCCTTTTAGAGGGAGATATGCGAGCTGATGGACTGAGTCACAAAATGGCTCACAGATCGCAGTTGCAGAGCTGCAAGCCGACGGACTGGCTTCTAAAGACATAGCCGTGAGCTGGTGATGTGGGGAGAGGGACCATGAAAGGGGTATCTCGCACAGACAGAGCTGCGGTATATTTTTAGTGTTGCCTCGCATAGGTAGAACTACGGACCTGATGCCTTGTAGAGGGAGAGTTGTGAGCTGACGGACTGAATCACAAAATGGCTGCCAACACTTCCTAGTTTCAACAGTTCGCAGCCAATGAGCCACAAGCTCGTGCTCGTAACGCCTCAGCCAATCAGATATCAGAATTCTTAAATATCGATATCTTGAAAATTTGATATTTCTCTAAAACTACTGAACGGATTTACCCGATTTAAACAAAAGCGAGCTTTCTGGAACAAGACTTTTCTCTGTGCCAAATTTGGCATAATTCCATTCAGCAGTTTGACCTGTAGCCTTGTCTAAAGTTTCCTATGGAAATTGCATGGAGAAAACACGTTTTGGGACGCCCTTTTTTCCTAGCCCCCCTTGACGAATCCCCCCCAAACTTTTAGGATAGGAGCTGACCTGAAAAGAGGAACTTTTTGGAAAATTTCGTAAAGATTCATCAAACGACGCCAAAGTTATAAGCACATCAAAAAATGCTTTTCCTATGGAAACGTGGTCCTAACTATAACTACCTACTGGCGACCGCCAGTAGGTAATATATATATATATATATATATATATATATATATATATATATCGATCAAATGCTTGTTAAGTCTCAAGAGACAAACGGAGCCAACTTCAAAAGCGATTCTTCCTTCTTTATTTTATTGCTAGCACGTCAGCCATGACGCGTTTCAGCCGACACAGCGGCCATGTTCACACAGTTTTGCAGCATCAATGTCAGTGGCTCTTTTACATCATGTGCTTGAATGGCAACGAGGCCAGACTCGTGTAAGTTTTACGCTACTTACATTTCATTAAATTTAACAATGTGTCCTGACGTGTTAAATAATCACTCGTAAGCGTGGAGGGAGGTTTGCTATTTTGTGACTAAACTGTAAAGGAGTCACGCTTGTTGCACTTTTTCCTCAGGCGTTATGCGCTATTGTTTGACATCGCACTGATACTGTTACACTTCAGACTAGTGTCATTGTTTTTTTCAGGGATATGTATTTCCCATGCGCAGTAAGGGTACATTACATACTTGAAACCACATAATTGTTTTTAGACAATATATATATATTTCTTAAAAAAATAATGGTCATTGTCAAGGTAACTAACATTAACTGGTAACTTAAACTGTAAATGAAAAGACATGCATACTATATCAAAATATGTATCTGCAACATTGAGGAAGAGGTCAAAGGGTAAAGCATGTATATTTCCTGGAAGGACTGTTGTGAAAATTTTGGACCTGAAAGACAGTGAAGCAATGGTGCAGCATCCTTCTCTTTTTCTGTGTGTCTCCCTTGATTTTTAGGATCTAGATTTTGCTGGTATTATGACTCATTGCTTTGTGACATTCATTCAATGCCACAGTGCATGTGCCAAAATTGGTTGCAGCCTATAGACTAAGTTAATTTTCAAATCAGATGAGTACAGGTTGTGTTGGTGCAGGCATTACATCAGTGACATGGGAGTTAAAGATTGCATGAGGGCTGCAGATACCTAGACCACCCATGTGTAGGAATAGAAATGTTTGGCTCCATGTTCACCATCACAGCTTTGTCGTTGCACTTTAAAACCTTCCATTAACCTTTAGGGAAAATGCTCTACCAAATATAAATTCTTGGAAAAAGCCCCTTAAGTGGGCTTGACATTCTTTTGTGTGGGTGCTTTACAGATAAAAGTGGAACATGCTAACTATGTAGGAACTTTTTGTCACTCCAATGCCAATGGTTTAGATTAATTCAAGCATTCCTCCCATCACCTTCCTGTTTGTTGCACCAGCCCCCCTAGGTATGATGAGTATGCCCAGAGGTGGGTCCCCTTCTCACTGTGCCACAGGACTCAAGTTGTAACTCACAGATGAGCCCACACTAGGTTTAAACCGCTCTGCGGTTGCTTGTGTTCCCATCTCGAGGGGACCTGGCCTCACAGTTCAGGCTGGACTGTTCCTATTGTAGTGGAAGCATGTCTGATTTGCATATGGTAGATCTCCATCTAGGTTGGCATTGAATTCGAAATATGATAACCTCCATTGCAGCCAGATCTATTGCCAGTGGCTGAGATTAGATCAAGCATTCTTTCCGTCAATTTAACGTTTGTTGCACAAATTTGTAAGAGGCAGAGTGACACTCACAAATATGTACCCGCATTTGTTTGGTTCACCGATCCACAGTCTTCACCTGCAGCAAGTAGAAGTTCAAGGCTATGAGTGCATTCCCTCCTCACACAGCTCTGGTTCTAGCTCTCTGGGCAAGAGAAAAGAACATCCATTGGTTTGTTTTCTTTGACTCCAAGACCCACATGGTGCTGTGACTTGGACTTGATTATGTTAACAGTCTCCAAACACTACCTTGCGTCACTAATGTTAGAACATTAATAGGCGTACATTTTAAAGTGCCCACATGGTTTAATTGCAAAAAATAAATTTTTAGTTCAGACTGTAGGGTATATACGTTATTAAGTTCTCCAAATACATTCCATGAGCAGTGGGGAATATAATTGACAATTGAGATAGGGTGCATTTCATCCCCCTTCATGCGTTACATCCTCCCTTATTCAACATTTTGCTATCTATAACTACTGTGGAAAATGTGTCTGAAATTGGTGAAAATTTCAGTGCATTCCTCTTTGTCTATGTGGGCTGTGCAGCGTTTGTCTATGTGGGCTGTGCAGCGGTGTGTGTCTACACCTCCCAGCATGTTCTATAATGGCACACTCAAACAACACGCACACACACACAGTTTATGTTTGTGAATCAATACATGTGTGTACAAAATATTCTATTTTCCAGATCTGTGCCAGTGTGAGTTGGAAACTCTGTTTCAAGCATCTGCCGCGGCAACGGTGTAGTCATCGCATTAGTGAGTAGATATGTGGCGATATTTTTCTGTCATTAGACATACTTTTTACAGGCTTGAGTCATACTTACAGCTGGAAAACACTTTCTGAATCCAGCCTAGATTCTTAAAACTTTCAAGAAAGACTTAAGACCAAAAATGGATTTATCATTATACCTTTCTGGGGTTTGAGAAGATAATTTAGACTAGAGTGTCCAGTTTGGAGAAACCCTTTATGCGGTGCGCCCACTCCGGTCCATTTCATATACAGTTTTCTCTACTTGGTTCAATGCAAAATGGTAATGTAACCCTGCTAACCATATTCATGGCTCATCCTCATTACACAGGGATTAGTAATAAACCCTTCAAATAATTTGAGCTCCGACATTTGAAAGGATTAGAGTGCAGTCCCGTCTTCTTAAAATCATAGCCTAAATGAATTCGAATCGTGCAATCAATACTTACAGATTAAATAGGCCTCACTGAATCTCACGTTATTGATTGAGTGACATACTTTCTTTATTTATTCATGGCACATTGCATATGAATCATGTCTTCTCGGTTCTTACTTGAAAATAGGCTTAGTGCAGTATATGTAAGTTTATTTCCATACACATCCATATTAGTATGAAGGAACATGTTATTAATACCCTAATTTGATCACGTTATTCCGATTAGTAAAAATAAGAAGCAAAACGTAAACCCTTGGCTATCATACCAGAATGCAATATAATACAACATCATATCATGTTACCAAAAAAAAGTGTATTCATTTTACCACGCTGCAAATATTGAAATTTGATTATTTTTAAATGTTAAGAATAAGGCAATATATTGCTGTTTGTTGCCAAGGTACAAACCTTTCAAGATTCTTGCAATTTGATGTAAGACCCTACATAGAGCCACATATTCCTTCCTGATCAACCAAATGAATCATGATTGATGCTGGTTGCATCTCAGTTTGCATTTCGGGCTCAAAATATGTATTTAATGAAAACCTTTTTACACAGGTTTTCGTCGTTCTTCTGTGCATTTACGTACAAGATCCAAATGTATGCATATCAGTCATAGTTGGGTCCAAAAAGAAATTTCAGCACAAAATGTTTGGCAATGTTCTCTCAAGTCAGGAAATCAACAAGCCAATGTGTTACCTGTGCCTGTCTTTGTAGGACCTTTAGCTTCCTATAAAGGTCTACTCAGTCTTACCTTACTAATGGGACCTAATAAAGCCAAAACATTTCTGTGGTTACCTGTGTTTTTCTGTACACAGAGTGCATAGCCTAGCACAGTGGTTCTCAACCCATGGTCTGAGGACACGTGTTGGGTCCACCAGGCCTGCTCAGGGGGTTGGCAACTGTTTTACAAAATGAAATATTATTAAAATTAACAAATTAAAATGAATATAGTAAATACAAATAATTAATCAACATTGAAAATTTGAAATCTTTCTATAGTTGATTGTGAATTAAACACAATGTTTCAATATTTGAGAATTTGTTTGGTGTATCATGGTTTCTATATTTTTGTTTATGGTTTTGATGTTCAAATCATAGAAATTGCTTAGGACGGGGCCCCTGGCTCCCAATAATGACTCAGTGGGGGGTCCCCGCATTCCAGTAATGATTCAGTGGGGGCCCCAAAAGTCAAAAGGTTAGGAACCACTGGCTAGTTTTTTTTAGCAGAACTGTCCCATTTAAGGTGGAGCCAAACGGATTTGTATTAAAGTGGACTCTGACTATATTGGCAGAGTGTGCAAAAAATATGGTCTACAATAAGGGGGACAGTAATTGCCAGTGGCTCAGAACAATTCAGTAAATGCCAGTGTCTAAGATTAATTCAAACCGTGCCTCCTTCAGCTTTTTGTTGTTCTCACTTTATATTTTATGAACGAAAGCTGGAATTTTATAGTTGTTACAAGGGCAGGGCATTTCAATGTATTATTTGTTGTCTTGATGCATACTATACTAATTCGACTAAGTTTTGGGTCAACTTGCTCATGATTAGATGCCTTGCTTCTCTTTCTTAATTCCCTTCTCTTCATTGGAGGCTTTTCTCACTATTCTGCTGTTTGTCTCGCCCACTGAGCAGTTGTTCCTTACCCTCAATTTAGAGTGTTCTGCGCTGTATCTTTCCACTGCTGGCATCATGAAACTCTTTTATCTTTACTATTCCTTTTGATGCAGCACTCGATGGGAGTTTTTTGGTCTGCTCCTTGCTGCTGTCTCTATGCATAGAGCATGCTCACACTCTTCCCCTTTCTCCCCACCTCTCCAATCCCATCTCTCTCCTCTCACCCTCCTCACTAAGCACTACTGCGGCTCGGTATCAGACTTACTCTCTGCCCTTCCCCACTTGTTTCCAATGCTCTCTCTCTCTCTCTCACTTTCCCGAGACCTTCGTATACACCCCCATCCCTCATCCCTCTGCCGACTCCTCTCCACACCTTCTCTCCTACCGACCCTCCTTTGATTCATTCCGGCTTCTGCTATTGCCTTTGCCAACGCCGGATGCTTTAAAAATGAACCATTTATGTCTGAATTTGTATTGCTGTAGTTAGCCGATCATAGTCATCTGGGGCATGTTTAGTGGTTATGCTGCACTTTTCGTTTGATTACAAATACCAACCACAGGACCCCAAAACACTAAAATATGTACACTTTTCTTAATTCTGCACTGTGAAAGAAATCTATTCGTGGAGCACAAGAAAACAGAATCAGACTCAAAGGAGGTTTCTAGTATGAAGCAGGCATGCCTCCTTCACAGACCTGTTCTTCTTTACAGCATTTATTTTTGGTTTGCTCAGTGTCTGGATAATTTTCCTGTTATACTCTCTCTAGTAACTTTATACTTTGCATTTTTTCTAGGTATCATTTCAATCACTTTCAAAATAGGGTTGTGTCTATTCTTCACATCCTGGGAGCAAACAATTACCCCCAGGTCCCTTATGTCCTCGTCCCATTCAGTAACATAGTGGAGATAACCATCTCTCGACAGAAAAAAAGACCAAAGGCATGCTGGGACCCTAATACTGCCCCTCCCACCGGGAGTACATAAGCAGTACTTACCCAGCATACCGCCTGTTCTTTTTTTCTGTCTGTCGACAGAATGGACGTGGTGTTGCTGGTGCTGCTCCTGCTGGGCTTGAGTGGCGTTCTTCTCTCCTCCCCCCACCCGGCTGCCTGGCTGTGCGGGCGCGGGGTTTTGCTGGGCTGTCCCCTGGCCTGCTGGGCTTGCTGGGTGACATGCCTGTTCGTGGCCGGTGCACTGCCTGGCCGGCAGGCCCTTTGCGGCTGGTGTGTTTCCTCCCGGGTGCTTCCGGGTCGCGTGCGCGTCTTCCTGAGGCCGGGCGGAAGACGCGCCGTGTTTGCAGTGTTCCTGGCTTCACGCTGTTGGAGGGGGGGCCTTGCTGCTGGTGTTGTCCGGCCCCCTCTCCGGGTGAGTCCCGCGTAGCGGATTCTGTTCCTCTCCTTGTGGGTGTGCCTGCTGCTGCTGTTCCTTGTCTCCACAGGACTCCGGGGTTCGAGCCGACTTTGGTGCTGGTATCCAGGGTTCGTGCCTCGTGCATGCGCTTTCTCCTCGAGACTGGAGCAGTCTCAGTGGCTTGCTGGACGTGCTGTGCTCCAGGGGCATCAGTGTCAGCTCACACAGAGATGTGCCGATAGCTTGTGCCATATGCTTGCTCACCCTTTGCTCTGTCGGGTGGGCCTGCTTCATGGCAGCACGGCTTGGGCGCAGATCTGCTTTGCTGACGGCGGTTTCTGTCTGTCGTCATTTTGGAGCTCCATGTGCCCTTTTGTTGGCTCGCCCTTTGCTGCTGTGGGGTGGGCCTCTGCTGTGACAGTGGTGGTGCAGGGGGTGACTCGTGGGGGAGTTCCCTTTCTGTGCTTTTTCCTTTGCGCGGCCTATGTGCGGCCGGGATGCACCGGCATGCTAGTTGGCTTTGGCTGCAGTCTCCCTACAATTCTATGCCATGTGCTTCGGCTGCCCGTACGTTTCGTAGGGGATCTCGTTACCGGAACGGCATGGTGGCATGTGGGGTGCTACCTACCTTTGTTGTAGTGTTCTTTATTTGCACTGACACTTGTCCAGCTGCCTCCTTCTTTCCCGGCTGGGGCCGCCACCTTTGGAGCTGGTTCACCGGGCCCTGGAGCTGGGTCCTCGGTTCATGTCGCTGGGTCGCCTGTGTTTCTGGGTGGGTCGCTTGTTCTCCCCGCTCCTTCTGGGTGCTTGGTTGTGTCCTAGTACGACGTAGCTGGTGCTTCTGTGCGGCGCTCCCATTGCCTGTGGGACGGGTTAGCGCTATGTTTGTCTGCCGGCCCCTACGACTTGTGTTGTGGCACCGTGGCATCATTCCACAGGTTACGGCATGTGCTGTGCTGGTGCGCTCCTTCCTGGGGTGCTCTTGGGTTCTCTGTTGGCCTGGCTGCGGTTCTTCACCTGCTCGGTGGTGCTGCGGCATTGTGGGCTGGTGGATGGCTGCGTGCTGCCCTGTGTAGGCTGTGTTTGCCGTGCCATGCTTCTGTTCGAGCCTCCGGGGTCACCTACCACTTTTTGTTCTGTGGTTCGTGTGTGTTTGCTTTCTCGTTGCTGTTCCGTTTTCCTGGGACACTGTACTTGGCTCGTTTTTTTATGCATGTCACGGGAGTGTCGCAGAGTTCTTGGGTTGCCATGGATTACTCTGCTGTGTTTTGCCTGTAGGCGTGTTGTCCTGCTGGGCTTGCCTTGCTCGGACTCCGGTTCTCGGTATCCTTCGCACTGACTTCTGTCCTCTGGGCCCTTCTCTTTCTCCTCGTTTCCTCCTCGTGGGCCGGTCTGGCTTCCTCTTCCTTCTGGATCTGGCCCGGTTCTACTGGGGCCGTGGATTTTGTCGGGGGTGGACTTCCTTGCCCGCTGGGGTGGTTGTTGCTCTCAGCTTGCCTGCCGGCCTTGGTGCTGGGGGGCATGGGTTCGTGCCTCCGGTCCTGTGCTTCCGGGAGGCTTCCAGGGGCTCTGTGGTTGCGTGTTCGCTCCCTGCTTTCCTGCTCCCGCTGGGTTGCGTTGTTTTCCGCACGGGGGGTCCTTCTGCTGACCCTTGGGGAGTCGTTGGGTTTTCCGCTCTGCTCGGCCTGCTTCCTTTGTGTGCGTGCTGTACGGCCTCTGTTTGGCTGAGTGGGCCTTTGGCCTTCGGCCCTTTGCTTCTGCGGCTCTTGCTGTGTCGCTATTGCCTGGTGGTTGGGTCTCTGCCTCTTGCTCGTGGGTTGTGTGTTCGATGCCTGCGGCTCCCCCCCTTATGCACTGCCTATTGCCTTGCTGCTCTGTTCCTGCGGTGGGCTGGTGTCCTGCTCTTCGCTCTGGAGGCTGGTCCTGGGGCCTGGGCGGTTTTGTGGCAGCTGTCGCTGCCTGCTTCCCCTGCTCTGTGCTGGGCGCTGCTGTCTTGGTGGCCGTGTCTCTTCAGCTTTCTCTTGCGCTGTTTCTGGCTTCAGTGGTTTCCTTGGCATGGTCCTTGTGTTTCCCTGCTGTTGCTGCGACCTGCAGCCGTGTCTCCCCAGCCGCCCCTGTCCTGGCTTGTTCAGTGCTCGGGCGGGTTGGGCCTGGTTCGTCCCTGCTTGGGTCTCGGACTGTGCTTGCCGGGTGCTGTGTGTTTCCGCTTCGTCTTCCCTCCCGGCCTTTGGTTGGCCTTGGTGGGTACTGTTCGTGCCCTTCTCCTTGGATTGGAGGTTTCCTCCTTTGCTGGGCAGCTGTCTCCGGGTTCCGTCGGTGGTGTTGCTTGTTCTGTGGCTTCTCCTCTTGCAGCCCCTGTCTGCTGGTTGCTCCTGCCTCCTGCCTCTCTCCTCCTTTTCTCTGGCTGGTGTGGTTGGGCTCTGGTTCTTCCTTTGCTGGGCAGTGCGGTTTGTTCTGCCTCTGGTTCTCCGGCGGTGGGGGGCCTTGTTGCTCCAGCCCTCTCGCGGCCTGGCTGTTGGCTGTGGGTTGGGTTTTTTCCCCGGTGTGCCTGGCGCCCGAGTTGGTTGTCGTCCTGCCCTGGCATGGGTCTTCGCCTTGGGCTGGGGTGCGTTCTGTGTGGCGGTTCGCTGCTTTTGTTCCCTTTCTGGTGGTCCCTGGGGGTCCGGGGTTCGTGCCATGGCGGTTCTCCTTGTTTAGGGGTTCACCTGGGTTCCTGTTGCGGTTGCTCCCTGTGGGCTCCTGGTCTCCTCCCCGTCGTTTGGCGGCGTCTGGGCCTGCCTGGTGCCTGGGTGGGGGCTGCTTAGGCTCCCTGCCCCTGTTGGTCGCCTTCTTCGGCCCTCTGTCCGGGCCTGTGCACTGTGGGTTTCAGGGCGTGGCTCCCTGGTGGGGTCTGACTTGCCCTTCTGTGCCCTTCTAGCCTGCTCCTGCTGGCTGTTCTCTTCCCGGGCTTGCTTCGCCTCTGGTTGGGTGTCCGCGTTTTTCTGCCTGGTTCGGTTGGATTTCCTTGGCTGCTGTTGGGTCCCCCCCCGTTGCCCTGGTGCTCCTCCTTTGTTGGCCCTTCTTGCAGCTGGTGGCTTTCCGGTTTGTTTGCCGCTGGGCTGCGTCTTGGCTTTTCCGGCCTGTGTGGGGTCCTGGTTTTCTGGGCTTCGGGGTTAGCGTGTACTGGTTGTCTCCGGTCGCTCCTGCTCTGCCGGCTTGCTGGCGCTTCGGGCGTGGCCTCCGGTTTCGCTTCCTGGGTCGCTCTGGCTGAGCTGTGTCTTCTGTGCCGGCTCTAGGGTGTGTTTTGCCTGGTCTCCCCTGTCCTGGTGCTGTTGTCCTGCCCGCTCTTCTCTTCCCTGACTCCCCTGGGTGCTGCTCCTGGTGGGTGTGTGGTGTTTGGCGGGCCCCGTTTCCCTCCCCCCTCTCCTGTCGGGGTGCGGGCCAGTGGTGTTTGTCTTGCCACTGTGGGGGTCTGACCTCTTGGTTGCTGGTTGTCCGGGGTCGGTGCTGCTTGTGCCTCTGGCTTCTCTGCTTCCTCCGGTTTCCGTTTGAGCGGTTGCCTCTGTTTGTTTTCTTCTGGGCCTGCTGTGTGGTCCGGCGGTTGTGTGCTTTGGGTCTCTGTCGGCCTCCCCCTGTGCTCTGCGTGGGCTTCTTCTGGGCTGGTTGGCGCCGGGTCGTGGGCTCTTTGCTCCCTGGGGTCTTTTCCACTGCTCCTGCTGTGGTTTGGTGTCCGGCCCTGGTTCAGTTTGCGGCGTTTTTTTCCTTGTTGGGGTTTGGTCCTGCTGTCTCTTTGGGCCTGGTGCGGCTTGCCTGCTCCTGGGCTCTCTCTGGGGCTTCTCCTTCTGGGCTGGGTGCTTGGTGGTTGTCCTTGGCAGCCCTGGTGGTGCTGTTCGTTCTTTCCTGGGGCCTGGTCCGTTTGCGGTTCTCTGGTTGGCTGTCTCCTTGTTGGGCTGTGGCCTTCTGTTCTCCTTGACTCGGTTCCGGTCCTGGGTTTTGTCCCTTGCTGCCCGGTTGCCTCCTGCGGTTCCCCCCTTGCATTTGCTCCCTCGGGGTGCTTTCTTGGTGGGGTTTCCTGGGTGTGCTGGCTGGTTCGGAAGGCCGGCTTTTCTGCTTTGGTATTCTCCACTATGTTACTGAATGGGACAAGGACATAAGGGACCTGGGGGTAATGCTCTATTACTTACCGGTAATCTTCATTACTCTGGGTCCCGTTGTCCTCGTCCCATTCATACGCCCCTCCCTCCCTCCCGGGCGGCCGGCCTTCCTATGTGGGCTTGTTTTTACAGGCGGGATGCTGGGTAAGTACTGCTTATGTACTCCCGGTGGGAGGGGCAGTATTAGGGTCCCAGCATGCCTTTGGTCTTTTTTTCTGTCGGGAGATGGTTATCTCCACTATGTTACTGAATGGGACGAGGACAACGGGACCCAGAGTAATGAAGATTACCGGTAAGTAATAGAGCATTAGGATCTATACTGCATCTGGCCTCTTTCTGACATTTGTGGTGCATTGAGCTCTAAAAAATTATTTCTCCTCTCCCCACTCTGAAAAAAAAGCATTGCATTCCGGATGCAGATATATTCATTTACTGTGGAAAGTGCAGAAGTGCAGGATTACAGCGTCTCTATTGAAGTGAACTTGAATGTGTTAATCTTTAAGAACATTCATGACATATTTCTCCAACTCCTCTTTGCTCGCTCCTGGTTATAAGCTAATACTATACATTTATTCTAGACTCTTGTGCACCTTTGAATAGTTTCAAATGAAATATGTCTTTCTTTGTCTTCGGCAATTTGAGTCTAGACAGTGACAATGATAGAGCGCCATGTTCTTGTGAAATTTGTAGGGGTGCATCATAATCACGGATAGCTCGCACCCGCATATATCCCGATATATATCAATGAATGACTAGCAAAATGTAGTTATAACCCAGTTATCAGAAGGAATAAAAATGTAATTGTGCTATTTTAATCATGCAATGTAATGCTTAACTGAATCGTGTTAAAATAATGCATAAATGAATCAGCTCATGGGTAATCGAGATGCAGTAGTTTAAACGTGTACCATGTTAAGTTGCACTTGTAGTTCACTTTTTGCATATGAAATATAATGAACCAATGCTTATAGACGTGATTAAGATTTGTGTGTTTTAATAGTGTAAAGGCCTGACTGCATATACGCCAGGGAAAGGCCTGTTTGTTCTTATGTTAGCTTATTTTGCAGGCAGAGAAGGTTCTCTTGGAAAGGCTCTCTGGGCACCGATCATAGATTTAATTAGCACAGTAGAGGGTTTCTGTTGAACGTATCTTCTGTTGCAGGTGCAAGGACACATGCCTCGTTAGTAAAGACTGTCTCTTTTGTTTCACAAGTTAGAGCGATGGGAGGCATAGAAATGGGAGTGCAATGGAATTTAGGGATGATACCTTCAGCGGAGAAGGTGCCTGGGACTCAAGGTCATCGCAACCGTCCAGGATGAAGTAACCGTTTCGATGGAAAAGTACAAGAAAGAAGACCTGGCCAAAGAGGCGTGACAAAAGGCGTGTTCAGTTGTATTGGGTTTTGTATTAGGGATAGTGCCCCGAGGGTGGAGGGCAGAGAAGAGGTAGAGGAGAGCAGAGAGGAGGACAGAGAGGGATTTGGTGAAGGAACATCTTAAAATCTGAGCTTAAGTACTAAGTGAGTGCACTTCTTAGGAAGTCTTCACAGCTGACACCTTTAAATTACTCTTGCCTGGGAAATTCGTTAAGTAGGTATGTCACCTAAGTGATAGAGTAGGGACAGCTAATGGCTTTATGCTTATTTAGGTAAATGAAGAATAATATAGAGATTGGAGTAGTTATCGCTTGTCTAATACTTCTGGAGCTAACGATTCTTCTTATTCTGAGTCAGGTGAGACTCCTACGTAGGATGCTATTTGTATTAGTGCCCATCTATTTCTTTAACCTCGTGTTGAGGTGCTTGCATGTGCAATTATTCTTGGTTGTAATAAACCCACAAAATTGAATTTGGAGTCAGTGGTCTTTTAAGGTAAACTGGATTCTAAACTTTGTCGTATAACTGAAAAGGATTTTCTTCCCTTCACACTATTCAGCAGGTAAAAAGATCCTGGCAACCTGAAGATTCTTAAAAGAGATAAGATAAGAATCAGCGTTATCAGTTGGTAGCAGAGGATGGTTATCTCTGATAGTAAGGGGAGATCTAGATTAGGATGAGAGATTAGTTGCCCCATAGAACCCAGTGACGGTGATCCAGTGGATCGCAAAAGGAGGACGTCGGCGGTCGCTGAGAACTGACGGAGAGTGACGGTGCGGCGGAAGTAGCAGTTCGTGGTAGAGTGAGTATGAAAAGAGTGATGGTTGTTAGATTGCGGTGTTTGCTCGTTGTGTAATGTTTTGCGGAGTTGGAATGAGAGTTGTGTGATTGAGGATCGGACCGTGAGCGCGCGCGGGGCCGAGAGATATTGTGGTGTAGAAAACACCCAGAATAGAGATTGTTGACCAGAGATGGTGGGGATCACGAGACGTCATTGATCAAACCACCAAGGATAGGGAGCAAATGTGTGAGTGTGTGAATAACCGACGCTGGTCGTGGGTTGCTGTGTGCAGAATCTAGAACGGTTGAATCCTATCGCGTATTAAAGGCGATTGTCCGGTCGTTTCGCGGACAGACGGTTGCCAGCTTGAGGTCAACAATTTAGAGAGGCTGATCGGTCATTGGAGGACCGACAGTCAGAGAGGTAATTGTTCGGGAGTACGGACCATTGCTTCAGAGTGTGATTGGGACACGTGTGAACAAGAACGAGAGAATTAGCAAAAAAAAAAAAAGGGGGAACTGCTGCGAGCGGAGGAAGAGTGACGTCAGGCAGTGCTGCGCTGCGATAGGCCCGTTGGTGTGAGCCGCGCTGGTATTGGTGGATTGAACCAGGAAGCGAAAACAAAATATTGGGTGCGAAGAGATAGCTGCTTTACCATGAAATGTTTTAAAGTTTTACGAGAACTATGCAGAGGTGACAGACATGTGGTTACTCGGGGTGGAGAGGAAGCTCCTCCCGAGGATACGCCGGCACATTATATGGCTACGAATGTAGGATTGCACACCATAATTTGGCTGGAGAACTGGCATAAAATGACAGAAGGGGAAGGAGAATTGACTTTCCCACGCTATGGCACTTTCAGGTTAGAGGTATTGTACCAGCTAAAAACTATAATGGCTTCTTTACGACCACTGCCTAGACCGACACAGTTCGGGCGATACATGCATGGACTAGGGCAGCGTATGACAGGAAAAGAGATAAGAGCCAGGAAAGGGTGAAGAAATTGATCAGGGCCTTTCAGGATGCGAGGTGGGATGCACTGGAGAAAAGGTGGAGAGTGGAAACGATCAAAGGAGATAGGTTGTACCCACTGTTAATAAAAGGTGGGAAGATAACAAGGATTGAAGAGGAAGACAGTGATACAGATGACAGTCTCTTAGATAGGTTGCTGGCAGAGAGACCACCTCCATTTAATCCAGATTTAGAAGAGGGAAAATCAACATCAGCGGTAGAAATCGGTGAGATGCAGAATCAGACTAACATGAGGGTAGTGGGAAGAATTTCCACAGGAACAGAGGGAGCGGCAACACAGCCTTCGATAGGGAATACCCGATTACTGGACTCCCTGACAGTACCGGTTACCATTGGCCCTATAGTACTGGTATATGACCCAGACCGAGTGAGAGAAGGAAGTTCAGTACAGACGAGAGGAGAAGAAAGAACCAGCGCTAGTGAGAATGGGTTCGGAGTACAAGTGATTCACTTCCCAAAACCATTAGACACAAGTACGCCATTACCAGCCACTGCAGACTCCTCTTTTAGACAGGAGGATGAGAGACCAGTCAGACCAGGATCTTTACACGAATCTAAGTCAGCTTTGAGGATGTGGACACCCACAGTAAGGAACCAAAGTGATAGAATGCCAGGTGATAGGGAACGAGAAATTTCCGAACCCAGATCAAGCTTTAGGAATACGATAGGAGAGAGTAAGTACAAGAACAAAGCGGCGACTATGATGAGCAGAATGGCGCAGCTTGTCGAGAAATACTAAGGAGTGCAGTACAGGCAAGGTTGCTGGACGTAGTAAGGTTAAAAGCAGAAGTAGACGAAATGATTAGCGGAAGTCTACCTTTGGAAAGAATAGAAATTTATGGGTCAGATGAGCTGCTTTTCATAGCAAAAGATGTAACTCGGAAAGCAAGGATAGCACATGAGAAATTGACGGCATTGGCCAGGAGATATGAGGTAGACTTGAATAAAACAAAAACATTGCAAGGACCACATAGGTTGCAATATAGTGATCAGGAATTAGAGGAGAAAAGGATCACAGGATTAAGGACGCACACCAAAGATCTGATTGTAGGGATGCGCATATGGAATTTGTTGGACAAATGGGAGGAGAGGTGGTCAAAGAAGAAAATAGCCAAGAGAATTGAGGGAGAAACGCCGCCTCCGGGGGGTGGGGGGGCGACGGGCATTGGAAACTTTCCTTTACAGGAAGTACAGAACGGAGGGTACGTATATGTGCCGTGGAGTAGAGGTGACTTGGCTGCGTTTACAAATGATTTTCCTCGGCTGAGGGAGAAACCCGTGAGAGTGGTATAAACAGGTTGAGCGGTTTGTTAAAATTTCGAAGGTGCTGTGGACTGATTTGAACACCTTGTTTGACATAGTGGTGCCGGGAGATTTGTGGACAGCTTGTAAAATCGCCGTTGAGTGGCCGACTGTTGAACCTGAAAGAGATGCTGTCACGAACGGTCCGTCACCCCGTGTTATGAAAAAGTTCGAGCAGGTGATTACATGGTTGAAACTGAAGATTTCGCCTCAAGATATAGATTGGGTTAAGATAGACCGAACTGTGCAGGAACCTAAAGAGACGGTGCACAACTATTATGAGAGACTCTTGCAAGCTTTTAAACAGTATAGTGGATTAGATGCATTAGACCCCAAGGATATGGGACAGTTTGTCTCAAAGTTTGTGCTGGGTCTGAGACCAGAAGTCAGCCTCATGATACAGCACCATCTGTTGGCAGAACAAGCCGGTAGATGAAATCTTGCGGTATGCGAGGTATTGTAGTGATGAAGTGGACTCGAAGCATCGGAAGCTAAAGGACAAATTGATGCTTGTTCAGATGCAGACAGCTCAGGTCCAGCCTAATGGAGGGAGCTTTGGAAGAAGACAGGGAAATTACCAAGGGAACCAGAATGGGCGAGGTCAGGGAAAGGGGAAACCCATAGATCCCAAGACGGGGGTGGATGTGGCGACACTGAAGAAGACCACTGCGTGTCATTTTTGTCACCAGATCGGGCATTGGAAGCGCGAGTGCCCTTTTAACCCAGCCAACCAAGCGCAGCAGGAGGCAGAAGGGGTTCAGGCACCCGTGACGGAGATAGTCAATACTGTAATGAGGCCCAGATCGATGAAAGGGGGGGCCCATAACCAACAAGTACAGGTCCCACAACCACCGAGGATTCCGCACAACATACGAACTTATCAGCAAATGCCCCTTTTTGAAGGGTATGATGAGTATAGCCCCGACCCGTTATCCTGACGGTGCCTGAGGGGGGAGGAAGACTGCACTCTTGGAGCAGTCTTAGAGGTAGACCAGAGGGGACCTTTTGTGGAGGCAGACATTGATGGTCATCCTGCCACACTTTTGGTCGACACTGGTGCTACCCGGTCTACTGTAAGATCAGCAGTAGTCCCCAACCTACCCCTCTCGGGACAATCGATCCAAGTTGTTGCAGTGGCGAACAAAAGAATAAACAGCCCGCTGACCGAACCAATTCCAGTAAGGATAGGCTCCTTCCAAACTAGACATCAGTTTGTGGTGTGCAATACTAGTCCAGTTTGTCTTCTGGGAAGAGACCTGTTATGTAAATTGAACTGTATGATTTATTGCACGCCTAAGGGAGTGGAGGTTCAGACGAGGGATGATGATGCTACTTTTAAAGTTGCTAATCAGCATCTGTGTATAGACTTGTATCCAATGGTGACAGTGGAGGAACTTCCACCGGATTTGAGAGATATCGTGTCACCTGAGGTATGGGACTTCACAGGAGAAGAGATAGGACTAATTAAAGGAGTTGAACCTGTGCAGATTCAGGTGAAACAGAATGTTGAGTTCCCTAGAACGCCTCAGTACAATCTGTCGCCCGAAACGATCGCAGGGATTAAACCTGTAATCAAGACTTTCATAAAGAAAGGCATTCTGAAGGAGATTAGAGGTAGCCCCTGTAATTCACCTATTATGGGACTACAGAAACCGAGCGGGAAATTCAGGATCGTGCAAGACATGCGAAAGGACAACACGATAGTTGTCCCTTGTTGTCCAGTGGTACCGAATCCATCAGTGATACTGTTTCAGATCCCATGTGAAGCCGAGTGGTTTACTGTCATTGATTTGTGTCAAGCATTCTTCTCGATACCGCTCCATGAGGAAAGCCAATTTCTTTTTGCATTCCGGCTGGAAAATCGTGTGTTAACATGGTGTCGTATCCCTCAAGGGTATACAGAAAGTCCATCGATCTTTAACCAGATCCTGAAAAAGAATCTTGAGAGTCTCGTATTGCCGCAGAACTCAGTTCTTGTGCAATACATAGACGATCTCCTTGTTGCTCGGAAACAGAAGATGCTTGCAGGATATACACGGTAGCCCTGTTGAACCACTTAGCAGAGAACGGGCACAAGGTGTCTCCAAATAAGTTGCAGTACTGTTTGAATGAGGTACAGTACTTGGGACAGAGATTAGAAAAAGGCAAGAGGAAGGTGTCACCGGACCGAATTGAGGCAATAATGAATATGGCAGTGCCTACCACACAGAGAGAAGTCAGGATGTTTTTGGGAATGGTCGGCTACTGTCGGCAGTGGATACCTAGTTTTTCCTTGAGAGCAAAACCTTTACAGAGGCTTACGCACAAGGATGTGAGTGATCCGGTACCATGGGACGAGCAGTGCTTGATGTCATTCCTAAAACTGAGAGAGGAGTTGTGTAGTGCCCCTGCTCTGGGAATGCCTGATTACAACAAGGCCTTTTCACTGTTCTGTTGTGAGAGAGAAGGATGTGCATTAGCAGTTTTATCTCAGAACCATGGAGGTGTCCGTAGACCAGTTGCCTACTTTTCAGCTACTCTAGATCCAGTAGCTTTTGCGTTGCCCGGATGTCTAAGATCCGTTGCTGCAACAGGTGTCAGCATTGAAAGATGTGAAAGTATTGTAATGGGTCATCCTTTGACTGTATATGTGCCGCACTCGGTTGAATTATTGATGACCAGGACTAAGACTCAGCACCTAACGAATAACAGGTTAACAAGGTATGAGCAAGTCATACTCGCCGCAGAAAATGTGACTCTGAAAAGGTGCTCTGTCTTAAACCCTGCGACATTGATGCCCATGCCGAATGAGGATGATGAAGATTGTGCGGACCATGATTGTCTTGACGTGACTGAACTTTGCACCAAACCAAGACCTGACATTGTCGATGAACCATTGACTGACCCAGATGAAATTTTCTTTGTCGATGGTTCATGCCTAAGAGACAGTGTTGGCCAACTAAGAGCAGCGTTTGCTGTATGTACCATTTCAGGAGTGGTTGAGGCGGCCTTCCTAGAAGGAGTACGCTCCGCGCAGGTAGCTGAAATCATTGCTTTGACTCGTGCCTGTTTGGCCGCTGATCAAATTCGAATCACGATTTATACGGACAGTCAATATGGGTTTGGTGTAGTTCATGACTTTGGACAGCTGTGGTCCCAGAGGGGATTTTTGACATCATCTGGCTCACCCATTAGGAATGGAGAACATGTAAGACAACTGTTAGATGCATTGCAATGTCCGAAGGAAATCGCTGTTGTAAAATGCACTGCACACGGGAAGGGGGAGGATTTTGTGTCTTTAGGAAATAATTACGCGGACGAAGTTGCCCACTTCTGTGCAGAACAGGGATGCATATTTACAGAGGGTTACACAGGAGAGAGCCAAGAAAGAACCGAACTCAACATGATGTTGGCCATGGCAGACACTTGGGAGGAGCTCAAGCGACTGCAGGATGAAGTTTCGGATCAGGAACGGAACGGATGGATCAAAGCAGGGTGCGAAAGAGGGGATGTGGATGTTTGGGTCTCCAGTGATGGGAGAGCTGTACTACCAGAAAACCTGCTGAGTCCGATGGCGAGACTGATACATGGACCGGTACACCTTGGTAGAGATGCAATGATGCGTGTGTTTAGGCAGACGTGGTATAATCCACGATTTTGTGCAATGGCTGAAACTGTTTGTCAGAGGTGTGTCACGTGTCAGCAGATGAATGCTGGAAAGAAAACAGTAGTTACCTTAAGACACATTGGGAGGTCAGGAGGGCCCTTCAATAGGATACAGTTAGTCTTCGTGGAAATGCCTAAGTGCAATGGATTGAGATACATCTTGGTGCTGGTATATGTATTCTCACGGTGGGTGGAGGCTTACCCAACACGTAGGTGTGACACTCTCACAGTGGTAAAGTTATTGTTGAGGGAGCTCATCCCGAGATTCGGGATCCCAACCTCTTTGGAATCAGATAGAGGAAGACACTTTCACAGTGAAATCATGAAGTTACTCTGTGCCGCATTGAATGTTGATCAGAGACTCCATTGCAGTTACCGACCAGAGGCTTCTGGGATGGTGGAACAGGTCAATGGAACTTTGAAAGCCCGGATGGCAAAAATGTGTTCATCAACATCCCTGAAATGGCCTGACGCTTTGCCGCTCGTACTAATGAGCATGCGAAGTGTCCCAGATAGGAGGACCGGATTGTCCCCCCACGAGATATTAATGGGGAGGGCAATGCGGTTGCCAGCAGTACCAGCTACAGCCTTGATTAACATCACTGATGACTTGATTCTCGATTACTGTAAAGGACTATCTGATGTGGTCCGTTCTGTGTCCCAGCAGGTGCAAGCTGCAGCTGTTCCGGCCTCGAGTGATCTGTGCCACGACCTGTGTCCCGGCGACTGGGTGCTTGTCCGAAAGCACGTAAGGAAGAGCTGTTTGGATGTTCGCTGGCGAGGTCCGTTCCAGGTGATACTGGTAATGAATACAGCAGTGAAGTGTGGAGGATTGCCGAACTGGGTACATGCCTCCCATACCCGCAGAGTTTCAGCACCCTTGGAAGAAACAGCTCCTCTCGTAGATGAAAATCCAGCTGATGTGGCAGGGCCACATGAGAGGACAAGTCAAGCTGTAAGGGTCGCTGACACAGCTGGTGGTGCACCAGAACAAGCTGAAGGGGGTTTCGACAACCCGAACAGTGACTCTGACTCAGAAGACAGAGGTGGTGCAGTGGGTGGAGTAGAGTCAGATTCAGCAGAAGGAGGAAGTGGTGCACTGGGTATAGAAGGGGAAGGCGGAAGGACGACCAGAACCAAGGAAGGTTGGCCTGAGAGACAGAGGTGACTGAATCTGAGGTTGGCACCTGAAAGAGATCTTGCTCCAGTGTCTGAAGTCTCTGAGACGGAAGCAAGTGACGAAGAGCAGATTCAAGAGGGCAGGCGAAGGTCAAAAAGAACAAGAGTACCTTGCCGGAGATACTCTACCCCTGAGTGGACTTACACAGTGACTGATGCAGGGGGTAGTGAGTACGGGGAGACTGAGGTCTGTGCAGGTGGTCAGAAAGAGCCCGAATGTGGTGGTGAAGGTGGTGCTGTTGTTGCCAGGGCTCAAAGTCGAAGGAATACTGACCCTCACCGTTCCGAATCCCCCGCTTCTGAGTAAAGTCCGACAATTGGTTTTGCATCAACTCGAATTTCCGTCATTTGGGTTTGAGCCGTCTTCACACGAAATAGTAATCCTGCGTCTTGAACTTTTGTATCACGTTCTGGAAGTGTTTACTAATGAGCTTATCGTGGATGAAATATAACCTGTTGTAAATAAAAAGTCTAAAGAAAGAAGATAACCTAGATCCGAGTGGAAGAAGAACAAACTTAGGGACTTTCCACAGAAGAGGAACGAAAACCTAGGGAAGTCTTTTTCTGGACTATGTAAATAAGAGACTGTTGTTGAAAGGGGATTTCCAGAGGTCTCAAGTGCTGCTTGAATTGGTTAAGCAAGTCACGAGTGGAAGAACAAAGACTGTTGAGTGTTCATTGCTGAAACCAAGAACTTTTTGAGAACTTTCGAAATCATGGAGGTTGGAGATCCAAATCGTAGATCTAAAATGATTGTAGGCATACTCATAGGTGTTGTGATATTTTCTATAATCGTAGTAATTGTAGTCTCATATACATTTCCACATGAGCTAGCAGTGCAGGGGGTGCCAGGGACTCCTACACCTACTACACCTAGCCAAAAAGAGGTAACCATAGGAGCTAACAAGGCTTTGCTGATAGAAGAAAGTCGTAGATTGCATGTAGATTTGTCTAGAAGTGATTTCAAGCTTAATGCTTACGCCAAGCTGCTATACGAGTTTGTGGATGCGATGGATGCGAAAGATTGTTATGTGTTTATGCAGTTGCTTGCTTCAGTGGATGAGGGTATTAGATATCACCATTTTCCACTGACATATGGAATTTCATGTAGCCTGTTACTTAGTCTATTCTATGAAAGAGATCAGTTTGAGTATTTCTTTTCCAATTACGATGCAGTGCTTCCTGAAGTTCCCGCTTATAAACATTTGAATAAGTATGATTATTATAAGTCGGAGGATAGACTTAGGATGTTCTTCATACCGTCTTTGGAACTGGACACAGCATATGCCCACCGACATAATTTGACGTGTTCATTGTCAGATGTAGAGAAAAAGTTCGTAGATCAGGTAGAAGATAGGTATAGAAAATTGATGCAGACACGAGATACAGGGCATAGTAAGGTGGATTGGACAGAGGAGGAAAAATTGCACAGGACAAAGGGAAGCTATGGTCCTATAGCTTTGGACAAGGAACAAAGGGGAAAGTTGTGTGTGAGACGATATCAGACCTACTATGAAAAGGTTCCCGTGGGACAGAGTATGTGTGACCATGTTTTTACGATGGCAGATGTGGCTAAGAAGTTTCTCCAAGGTCCTGTACAAGTGATACCTACTGTGTATTTTGTGTGTGGAAGGAATGCATATGTGAGATTGCCTGCGAACTGGTATGGTACATGTTACTTGGGAATAATTTTTCCAAAGATTTATCATACTGAGGATTTGGAACTTTTGGAAGGAGGAAAGCATTCAAGAGTGAGAAGAGGTGCAAGTGCAGGGGTTGTAGTGGGAGATATCTTTGGAGCCATGATACCAAGTTTGGGAGTGATCTTGAATGATGTGAAGATTCGGAGACTGGCGACTGTGATAGACGAACTATCGATGAACACAGCAAAATCGTTGGTACTGGTGGAAGGGGAGATGTTGTCGATAAGGACAATGGTTTTGCAGAACCGCCTTGCTTTGGATGTCTTACTGGCAAAAGAGGGAGGAGTCTGTAAATTATTGAGGGTTCAAGAGTGCTGTACTTATATACCAGACCACAGCAAGGATCTGGAGAAATATATAATAACATCACTACTATTCACACGGAGATAGCGGACTTGACTGAAGAGGGAGCTTGGGAAAAAGTTGGAAAAGGGTTTGGTCAAGTGGGAAGCTGGTTTGCGAATTTGGGAAAGGGATTCCTTGGCTATGTTCTGAGACCTCTCCTGATCGTGGTGGTTTGTGTGGTTTGCCTGTGGGGTCTGATCAAAGCTTACAAGTGGTATCGAGCAGGCCGAGTTGAGAGAGCTCTGAGAGGAAATGAGGCGAGAATGGCCAGACTGCAGGACAGTCAATATCAGAGACTCAAGAGAATGGAGAATCACAGACCAGGGAGAATGGCAACGAGTTCTGTTTAGGTCGGTTCTTTCTCCAAGGGAGTTGAATAAAATGTAATGACAGGAGTCACCAAAGGGGGGAACTGATAGAGCGCCATGTTCTTGTGAAATTTGTAGGGGTGCATCATAATCACGGATAGCTCGCACCCGCATATATCCCGATATATATCAATGAATGACTAGCAAAATGTAGTTATAACCCAGTTATCAGAAGGAATAAAAATTTAATTGCGCTATTTTAATCATGCAATGTAATGCTTAACTGAATCGTGTTAAAATAATGCATAAATGAATCAGCTCATGGGTAATCGAGATGCAGTAGTTTAAACGTGTACCATATTAAGTTGCACTTGTAGTTCACTTTTTGCATATGAAATATAATGAACCAATGCTTATAGACGTGATTAAGATTTGTGTGTTTTAATTGTGTAAAGGACTGACTGCATATACGCCAGGGAAAGGCCTGTTTGTTCTTATGTTAGCTTATTTTGCAGGCAGAGAAGGTTCTCTTGGAAAGGCTCTCTGGGCACCGATCGTAGATTTAATTAGCACAGTAGAGGGTTTCTGTTGAACGTATCTTCTGTTGCAGGTGCAAGGACACATGCCTCGTTAGTAAAGACTGGCTCTTTGTTTCACAAGTTAGAGCGATGGGAGGCATAGAAATGGGAGTGCAATGGAATTTAGGGATGATACCTTCAGCGGAGAAGGTGCCTGGGACTCAAGGTCATCGCAACCGTCCAGGATGAAGTAACCGTTTCGATGGAAAAGTACAAGAAAGAAGACCTGGCCAAAGAGGCGTGACAAAAGGCGTGTTCAGTTGTATTGGGTTTTGTATTAGGGATAGAGCCCCGAGGGTGGAGGGCAGAGAAGAGGTAGAGGAGAGCAGAGTGGAGGACAGAGAGGGATTTGGTGAAGGAACATCTTAAAATCTGAGCTTAAGTACTAAGTGAGTGCACTTCTTAGGAAGTCTTCACAGCTGACACCTTTAAATTACTCTTGCCTGGGAAATTCGTTAAGTAGGTATGTCACCTAAGTGATAGAGTAGGGACAGCTAATGGCTTTATGCTTATTTAGGTAAATGAAGAATAATATAGAGATTGGAGCAGTTATCGCTTGTCTAATACTTCTGGAGCTAACAATTCTTCTTATTCTGAGTCGGATGAGACTCCTACGTAGGATGCTATTTGTATTAGTGCCCATCTATTTCTTTAACCTCGTATTGAGGTGCTTGCATGTGCAATTATTCTTGGCTGTAATAAACCCACAAAATTGAATTTGGAGTCAGTGGTCTTTTAAGGTAAACTGGATTCTAAACTTTGTCATATAACTGAAAAGTATTTTCTTCCCTTCACACTATTCAGCAGGTAAAAAGATCCTGGCGACCTGAAGATTCTTAAAAGAGATAAGATAAGAATCAGCGTTATCAACAATGTCAAACTCTGAATTAAGATTGTAGAAAGGAATCAGCACCTTGACTTTTACAGATGGTCCGTGGTTCTTGCTATTTCCTACTGTTCATCCTTCATTGCACTTCCACTATTCTTGACACAAGATCCTCCAATGGAGATTTCTTCTAAATGCCTGAAAATAGTTTGTTTCTGGTTACATTTATATCACTGTTGTGCTACCAGAGTTTTAAACTTAGAGCGATCTCCAGGAACATCTTTTGGTAGAGAAGGAGAAAGATAATCTAACAAAGAACTTCCTTAATACTGAATGGCTCGCTAGAAGTCCTTGAACATGATGGCCATTATGAGAATTTTGATGGAAGATCAGACTCCACATCTGGCTCCCTTAAACAAACAAGCATTTGCAATGCAATAGGTCTCGCATTCATGCGAGTTTAAGCTATTAGCATTGTAAATGACAATGCCTTTATTTATGTTTTGGGTTTCAAAACATAAATAAAACGCATTGTCAATTACAATACTAATAGCTTAAACTCTCGCAAATGCGAGACCTATTGCATTGCAAATGCTTGTTTTAACATCTGCTGAATTGCTATGAAGGACAGGCATTGTTTATGTGAGGGTAACTGTGTCTGTTTAGTTCAGTGTTAGTTCTTCCTGGGGTATAAGATTTTCTTTTTTTCTTCAGATGTACGTGCATAGTCCAAAGTCTAAAAAACGCATTAGCCAAATATCCAGTAAAAAACATTTGTAAATGGCTAACAGGAATTTCGTTGAAAGACCTCACTCGCTGGATATTACCTAGGCAGGGCCGGACTGGCTACCGGGCGTTTTGGTGTGCTGCCAAGCTGGGGGCTGATTTCACTGCGGTGGGGGCTGATTTCGTTGATGGGGACCTGCGTGTGCTTTTAAATAAACATTGCAAAATGAATGTTTTTAAGCACACGCAGGTCCCCATCAACAAAATCAGCCCCCAGCTTGGCAGCACACCAAAACACCCGGTAGCCAGTCCGGCCCTATACCTAGGTAGAGAAGCATCGGAGATTTGGTGTATATACATCTGCACCCTGATTATGGTGTTAGTGACAATAGGAAGTGTTTCTCCCCATGCACTCTTCTTTTCGATGAATATGTCACAATGAAAGCTTTCCAGTGTACAGATACTATTACTGGTAGGTTTGTTTTATTTCATGTACTGAATACGACATCAAGAAGGACACACTTCCTGCAATGAATGCATTTTTTCTGTGCAAATGGCAATTCACTCGCTGAGGAAAATGTAAACAAAACTTCACATTTTCATTAATAGTACTTCTCCCTCGGATATCTCTTTCACGTTTTGCAAACGTTTTATGGAAAGTCTACTGTTTGCGCCTAGGATGTTTGTGGTTATTTTCGTTTTACATTTTTAAAAAAGTTGCCAGCTGTTAGTGTTATGTACTTTCTGTTGGAAGTGCAAGGGGATGGGCCTCCCAAATGGTGACGTCGTGGATGCTGAAATGACAGCTAAGCAGAGGCCTGTTTCTAGTAAAAACAACGAAGGAGAGCCACAGCGCTGCAGCCTGAGTGTTATATGGGACAGGGTGTTGTGAAACATTTTAGGGGAATTAGATGTTATAAGTCATAAAATATATTGTGTGATTTCTCTAACAATACTAGCTTGTCTTCGTGTAATATGCCAAAACCTGGGAGGGGAAGACAAGAAAAATCAGTCTAGTCTGGAACTGATGGACTGGGTTTTGGCCCGAGTACCAAATCAACTAGACAGCTCACTGGATCAATGCATATGCTGTGAAATTGAGAGCACTTTGCAGTGAATATATTTTATTTCTGAGGTAAATAAAATGAGTACCACTGAGTTAGTCAATTGTTCAAATTACCTCTCTCTGAATCAGTCCGTGTTGATAACGTTCGTCTGTGAAATTAGCACTGCATTGTGGGGCTCATTTAAACCAATTTCAAGAGGCAATTTGTTGCATCAAATTTCCCATTAATCTTTCGCCTGCATTTTAAAGGCCACCATGCAATGGAGGAAGTTTGGTGGAAGCAGAAATAACCCAGGCAAGGTGAGAAGCAAGCTGCAGCCAGTGAAGGAAATATCTTTCTAATTAGAAAACTGAATTAGAAGTATCATACTTAAAACAAATACACACATCATTGCGGTTAGACGAAGGCATGGCAGCAGGCGACAGTGGAGGGCTTTGAGAGGAGCAGACAGGGAAGGGCTTCGAGGAGCGCATGAAATGAAGGTCGTCACGTAGTGCACCGGTGCAGCGAGGATGGCAGCGGAAACCCGGACTCCTGTGCAGCCTTCCTAGGCGGGCAGAGCGCTGAGGTATGTGAGCACCTCTTGTGCCTCAGACAGGGAGAAGGAGTTGTAGTCGGAGTGGAGGGAGGAGACACCATAAATGGCTGACCTCTTGAAATCGAAACTCAGGGCGAGACACGGGCACTAGAAGATGGTCTTCTAAGTGGGCAGAAAGAAGGGAGGAAAGGTTTACAAAGAGAGGTGGCCATATTAATCAGTAGGTTTAGGGGGATATTCACAAGAACGTGTGCTAAACAACACAAAAAAATGTTAACGCAACTTTACACATCGCAGCCTATCGCGGGAAAATAACCCCGTGTCAACGTGGAATTCACAACACGGCGGTACCATGCGATAGTCCGCCGAAAACGCGGTCAATGTCCGCGATACAACCACCTCGACGGAGATAAAAACACAAACCACAACACAACAAAACGTGCGATGAGCCCATTCGCGATGAGGAAAGCAGCGATAAGCACCGCCAGGCCCGTGACACACACACGGCAGGCGGGAATAAGCACAACAAAAGCCTCAAAAAGAAAGACAAACCAAACAGAAAACAACAGCCAAGCACAATGGAGGCAACCGGAGCCAGTATACAACCCCACAAGCCCCATTAGCAACAAAACATTGTACATGGCAGGCCATCGTGGACAAGGTGAATGCAGCCGGAGAGCGGAGGAGGACAATGGAAGAAAACCAGAACAGCCTGAATAATGCGAAACGCACAAACAAGCAGAAACACGCCAACAACAAGAAGGCAGCAGTGCACACCGGAGGTGGGAGTCCAGCGCCACACCAGGAGCTGGATGACATGGAGGAAATGGTGTCCATCACATCAGTCTGGAGATGGTGGCAGGACTCCGGTACCGGAAACTGCCCAAAATCAACAGACACAACAGCAACAGGGAGAGGAACGACCAGGGACTTGGAGGACAGGGGGAGATGGGCACAATGGCACACATGCACAATTAAGCACAGCACAACTGCAGACAAACCATGCCCAAGAGTAACAACACCAACCAAGAGCACAAGTCACACAACCCGGCAATATCACACCACTGAACAGGCACAGAAGTGAAAACCACACTGCCTGAAAGGGAGAAGGGTGAGCTAAATCAGAGCTGAAGGGACATCTCACACACAATGCAGCACACACACATAGGAAGCAGAGCACCCCAACATCGAACACAATGTGGTACAAACAGCAACATTTGCACAACTGAACAAAGGACACAAGTTCACCCGCTTGTGGCCGGCAAACGGCCATACACATCTGGCAAAGCACGAAACAGGGACATGATAATGCACAAGTACAAACCCACAGCCCTGATGGGGTAGCAATGCATGTTTGGCAGGGAGCCAGAGAGTCTGTGACACACACATTGGCATACAAATCAAGACACAACACAGTTGGAGACAAGTGAAAGTGCGGAAACTTTATCAACAAGTGCGTGTCAGTACGGCCAAGAGAAGTGCCACGATATGCAGACCAATGCAGCAGCGTGTCTGAATGAGGAACGTAGGAAAGTGCCCATGTCCACCCCGGGGGAGTCCATCACCAACACAAGTCAGTGCCAACCCGCGTTGGTTGTCCGTGCATGGATCAGGAGTCCAGGCCAATGCAGCCATGTTCACTGTCATCTTGGGACATGTGACCAGATTCCCAACATGCAACCAGGCGTCGGGACACGTGCAATGGGTCACATCCAGTTGTGGCTGCAGATACCTTGTCACTCGTCCATGAACGCGAGTGCAGCAGCGTAGGCCAACATCTCCAATGAGAGATTGTTGTCCACCACATCTGACATGTCGTCGATGTAATCCATCAGCTGACCCGGACAGATGTGCTGACTCCAACCCGTGGCCCCAATGTGCACCAAAGCCCAATCGGGTAGCAGCTCAATGTGCTCACTGCACACGACGACTCGTGCAATCTCCCAGGTCCAGTGCCAGCATGCATGCCAAACATCCATGCATGCCATAAACGGGCATCACGGTGACACTCCTGGTCGTGGGTAGGGGTGGGCGGAATTTGCGTAGTCGCGTTATGCAAATCTCTGCGAAATTGTTAAAAATCTCCGCGAGCACGTAGAAATTCTGCGAAGTCGCGGAATTGCTTGTCCCGCCCGTTCGCGATGTGTTTTTGCATGCTCGCGGGGAAATATATCGCTAACTTGCCCATGCGGTCGCTAATGGGTGCGGCCATCTTGTATTTCACTTGTCCCGCCCGCTCGCGATGGTTATTTCTTGTTCCGGGTTGCGTATTGCATGCTCCCGCCCGCTCGCGATGCTTATTTCCAGTTCCGGGTCGCGTATTGCATGCTCCCACCCGTTCGCGATCAGTATTTCCTGTTCGGGAACGCGCATTACGTGTTTGCGACGCTTTTTGCGTGCTCGGGGGGGAAATATCGCGCGAACTTGCCCATGCGGTCGCAATGGGCGTGGCCATCTTGTTTTTCACTCTATTGCTATGGTTCTGGGCCTGCTTTTCAATCCTCCCTCTATCTTTTCAATCCTTTGTTTCTGGAAACTTTTTTTTGATCTTTTTATTTATTATCTATCTCTCTATTTTCCTGATTCTATATTTTGAGTTTTTTTCTACTTTTTGTGTGTTTTTCACTACTTTTTCGCTCTTTTTCTATTACCTGCTTTTTAATTTCATTTACTTACTTTTTTAATTCCTACCTTTTCTTTTCCGCCCCCGCCTACCCAGAACCATGGCAAAGGGCCACAGGGCTCGTAGCCAGAGCCGCGACCGCCTTCCTTGCGGAAGGCGGCGCCAAAAAGGGGTGCAGGCACGGGCCTTATTCGGTGAGGCGGAGGTTTTTTGTTCAGTGCCACCTCTCCTCAACCCTGGTAGCAGGCGGCAGGCCTGGGTCCGGGTACGGGCTCCGGGAGCGTCGGCAGCGGTGGGGCAAGGTGCGTCGGGCAGTGTTTCGCTGCTCTGGTGTCCGGCGCACCAATAATCAGCTGACGCACCGGTGGTCCGATATTCTTGACCGGGAGCAGGACCTGCTGGGCCTGCTAGGAGTGGAGGTCCCGGGGCTTGGTGAGTAGCTATTTAATATTACTACTTTGTGTTCTTCTGCTCTGTGTTATATATTGCGAATATTTTTTTTTCCCACCAGCAAGAATGCTGCTGCTTACATTGCAGGTAAATTACGTTTAAAAATCTGTGATTGTTATGACACAGGTGCTCGGCGCTACTAATCTTACTTGTTTGCAACTTTGCGCTCGCTTGGCCTGATGATTATGTAAGAGTTTCCTTTAGAGAACTTAAGTTAGGTAATGCTAGAGAGACTCTAGTTCTTCCTTTGTCCTCCTGCCACTAAGAAGGGATAGTGGTGGATTGATAGGTTTAGTTACTTATTAGTTGGTAATTTTTAAGTGGTGTGCGTGACGCATCCTCTGTCACGTCACGTGCTGCTGAGTGCTGCTTACCCCAGTCCTTAGTAGAACCTTTTGTAGTTTGTTTAGTGAGTGTTAATAGGCTTATATCATCACTAGCAGAACATCAGCAGCAACCAGCCAAAAATTTGGTGTATGCAAAAATGTATGCATGTGTCCTCCATCTATGCATTTTTGAGGACTAAAATAAATGGAAATGCAGGCTTACTGAACAATTGGCCCGTCTGGATTGGAATAGATGGGCTAGGTCAGGTGGTAGTTAGGCTTACTAGACGGTCCGTGAATCTTGCAATACTACTAGTCGATCAGATTAGATAGGTCAATTTTATTGCAATTGTTGTTCACAAAAATGTTTTTGGAGCGTATTTTAAAATATTTTATTTGTTGCACACCAAACTTTAATTTTTGTCTCTTTCTTTATGAAATCTTACATGATCAGCACCCAGGGGCAAGAAGACGAGGTCACAGGCGACGGGACAAGAAGATCATCAAGATGCCTCCCAGGGCCAGGACCGCTCCTCTACCGAGGGCTCTGCTGCTGGCCCCAGTAAGTCCTCCAGTGGTTAATATTAATAATTATATTTCCCTAACTTTTCCTGCACCTTATTTTTTCCGAACTATTATTTCGGTATCCTAATTCTATTTTTTACAAATTCTTCTTTGATCTATACTATCTGTTTCTAAATTCTTGTTATCCCTGCCTCTAACTGCGTCTGCTATGACTCTCTGTACTACTACTATTAGTCTGTCTGTAGCTAAGCTTGCCCAGTTAGCCACTCATTATTTAAAATATTTTAAATAAAACTCAGATTCACCAATAGCTCTAGCCATTGAGTCCAGTCCTTTGAGTTGTCCTCTTCTACTACTTCTAGTCTTCTTAATCTTGAGGCTTTTCGACAATTCCCACCAAGAAAATGCCCAACCACATTTTACTATTTTTGATAGGATAGGACATACTACTACTGTTGTAGGGATTCTGCACATACAGAACTTTGCACAAGAAAATTGGACGTTGGTGATGGGAGGTTGGACCTTCCTCACACCTCAATCAGAAGACACCACAATCCCCTGACCGACTAGTTATAGTGTCTCATTAGGTCTCCGAAACCCCCCCCCAAGATACCCAATGAGTAGACAACCCAGAACATAACACTCCCGACCTCTGTCGCGGAAGCAATGCACACCCTTTCGCTCACTCACTCGTGTAAGTCCACACCAAATACCACTGAGTCTATGTAAGTTGAAAAGGTTTATTTTCAACTGACAAGCTCTGTACGTTGTTCTATAATGCAGCAGCAACAGCAAAATGCATAAGATTAAAACAATAAACATTGTTACACTTAGTTACACTTACAACTACAAGTCCATAGAAAACAAAAAGGCGAAATCATGATAACTGAACAGTGGTGGAAGAACCACCCTCCCCTTGGTAGGAATATAGTTTATATAAAATTATAAATGGAGATCTGAGAATTCTGGGGACCCCTCACCTTAGAAGAACCTAGTACTGGTTACATCATAAGCTCTGCAAAGCTCTGGTTTGTATAAGGGAATCTTCCGTCTGTTATGAGAAAAATAGTGCGCGTTAGTATAGTGCAAGCATTTCTCAGTCGTGCCAAAAAGTGTAGTATTTTTATGGATAAGCAATATGGACTAACACCAGAACTCCATAACAAAGTGGCTTGTTTTTCGACCTTGTACGTAGCACTCAGACAGTAGCAGTATGAGCTCATGTGGGCTCAAAGGCGTCTTACACAACAAGCTGCGAGGTAACTTGCGCAAAAATAAAAGACACAAAGCTAAAATGGTTGCATGGCTCGGGGTAACTTAGCAAAGACTATAATGACCCTAGGGACCATATAACACTACTAGTGTCTACTCTACTACCTGATTTGTACTAGTGATGTATGTTGTATATGTATTATGTATGTATTAACTTTTTTTTCAATCTTGCTAGTGAAAAATAGGGGGAGGTGTATATGGCATCTGAAAAATGTGTAATGTTTTTTTTAGGCATACTACCGACCACCAGTACCGGGGCCAGCGGCGAAGGTGACATGGCCGCTGAGGGTGCAGGAGATGCAGCAGTTGCAGGAGGAGCTGCAGGGGGTGAGCCAGCAGCAGTGGCGGGCGGTGGTAAGTTATATTCCTAATCCTTACTTATTGACATTACACTCGCTGCAAAGGTGTAATGTATACTGTACTGTTGAGACTTAAGTAAGAAGTTGTTGTGAACGGTTGAAGAAGACACCCTTTACTTAGCATTAGCAATAGCATTAGCGACGGGAGTGTACTGTTGAGTAACCAATGGCCTCTTCTATCGGACTTCAACTCAGCTGTGAAAGTTTTATGGAGAAGACTAAAAGTCAGATCAGATGACCTTGATGGATGGGTTGAACGAAAAGGGAAAGAAGGGTGGAAGGAGGAAGGACGGGCGAGATTTAATATTTATGACTGGCAGAGAAGGATATGTGGGATGCATGCATAGGTGTCTGATAGGAATCAGATGCATGGGTGGTGGAATGCCTGAAACTCCCACAAATGTTAGAGGCCGAGGTAGTGGGAGGATAGATACATACCACAAATGTTATGTACTGTGCTTGCTAGTGCTACTGTGCCACTATGTGTAGAATTAATTTGTCTTACTGCTTTGCTAAGAGTATATTTTACAATAGTCTTGTTTTTTCTTCTTGATATAGCTACTCCTTCCAAAGTGAAAGTCGACAGGAAGGAGTTGGCAGCCAAGGCCCGGCGCCGGAAGCTGGAGGCCATACAAGCTGAATACCGGCGGCTGGTGGTTCTAGAGGAGGAGGAGGCGGCAGCAGCTGCAGCCTCCTCCAATGCCCCGGGCCCCAGCCACCCCCCTCCAGTGTTACGGCGCCACTGTCTGGCAGCTGCCCGCCGCCACACTACATTACGCACTGCTGCCCCCCCGCCCTGTGGATGCAATTGCCGCGCACTGAAGCGCCGCTTGGCCTGTCTAGAGGAGCGCATTTGTGTCCTGGAGAGGCGAGCCCGCTGAGAACCCGTTTATTTATAGCCCCTTTTTTATTGCTTATTTTGGTGGGTGGGAATCGGGCGTTGGGGTTTTCACTTTTGGACAATTGGACATTTCATTTGTTGGACTTTTTCGTTGCGGGAAATGGACATTGGTTGGGGTTAGGGAGAGGGGTGGGTCAGGTTTTGTGGGATTTTTTTTACATAGTTTATTTTTGTTAGGGTATTAAATTATATATTTATACTTAATATACAATGTTGTTAATGTTTTGTGGGTGGGGTTACTGTTTTACGTCACACTGTTTCCTTGCTGGTGCAGGGCCACAGCCAGTGTTTGATTTAAATAATTGGCTGAGTTACTAAGACACAAACAGATAGATGCGGTACCCCTCACTGAGGGACTTGTCCTACTAGTACTGTCAGTCTCTCCTCCTAGTCTATGCATTCTGCAACTGGACTCAAAGGGGTGTGTGAAATAGAATTAATGAAAACATTTCCATTATTAATTATGCCTCCCCCAAACTTCTTCTCTTACCTGTGCTTGATGTTTAACTTGGGCACGGCGATGGCTGCATGGTGATGATGGTTTTCTTTCCCAACATGCCATGGTTGTGGTGGTAGTAGTAGTAGACCCTGGCAGTAGCATTTGCAAAAAAAAGAAAATGAGACAGTCAGTCGCCTGAGAGAGACTGTGGGAGGAGTAGTGGAACGAAGTACAGTACGGAACTTACTGCCAAACAATAATATGCCAAAATACAATAAAACATAATGGTGGTGGGGATAGCCTAGTACATAGAGTTACAAACTCTAGCTGTGTCGAGTCACTCGACTAGGCCTACAGTACACTCGACACAAGCGTAACCGTTAGTACTGTGTAGGAGGATGACAACAAATCCAATCGATGCCGGCAATTAATGCTGATGGATTAGGTTCCTTTGGTAAAAAATTATCTCGCAAATATACTGCTCATGGGTGGGCAAGCAGAAGAAGATCCTCGCCCTGCCTTGAAATTGAATTAGTGTTGCTTTTGCCACATCCGCCCCAGCAAGCGTGTGATAAATTATTGGTGTACATTTAATTTAGTCACACCTCAATAAGTCACACAGCCCGGGGAAGAGGGTTAGTGATTGATGAATGGTTGGGAAGGGGGTTTTGGGAAAGGTTTGACAAAGAAAAACAGTACGCATGGACAACAACAAAACACAATCTTGGCAGACAACCATATCCATAAATCTGTTAAGGGAGAAAAAGGAAATGCATGCATGATGATGATAACTTGATGGTTAATGATAAGTAGTACTTACTAACTACTACTAGACAATTAGACAGTACAGGGCAGCAGTATATTATGCAACTTGCCTTGCCTGTCTGCCCTCCGAGAGACCCGAATTACATATAGTTTCTGTTCTGTTGTACCGGCACGGGCTTAATGATAGCAAAGAAAATTCAAAAACAGCTGTAGGGATGAATTGAATTAGAAGCAGAGAGCAAACATAACAACAACAACAACACACAGTAGTAATGATTGAAGACAAAAAATGAATCAAATTTAAAAGATGATGAAAGTTGATACTGTTACTGTATGTTATCCTGGTCAAAATGGGGAGTTGCATCTCGGCATTCCTCTTGGTCCTCCCTTCCATGGACGCTCCGGCCATCAATCTTGGGTGACGCCAATGCCTGCGTGGCAGATGTAGATTCATTGGTAAGGTAAGTGAGAGTTGTTTTTCCCAGTATAGCACAGGGTAAGGGCCGGCCTGTAATTGTAGATGGGAAAACAAAAGGGATATTGAAAAATCAAGTAGAAAAAAAATGCATAAATTACGGTGGAGTGCAACAAGAACACTTTCAGAGGCGGCATGGATACATCATGTCTACTCTAGTCTGTTTCCAGCATTAACCTCCAACAACAACAGGACAGAGCAGGCCCACGGCACCCGTGACCCATCCTCCATTTAGCGTACATTTTTTGACAGAGGCAGACAAAGCAGATATACAGCAACATAGCATTTTACAAATTAAGTGACTAAATCAATGCCCCGCTGTCAGTCATACCACCACACTCGACTCCACCACTACACAGACATGTAGGTCACAGTGGTTGTTGTTGACTTGGTTACCTTTTATGGCACTCATGAAACGCCCTGAGTTATTCCATCAATCATCTCGGATCGCACTGAGTGACTGCGAAGATATTATGTCACTGTGGTCATCATCATGGTGTGTTGTCCAACTCAGTGTGCAGTGTACAGATTGAGTCCCCTTTCCATATTCAAAATGCAATGGATCGGCCTGCAGTAGAAGTAGAAATTTGTTATTAAAAAACAAGAATGGAAACAAACATTGCATTGAGTTACTTTTAGTGTGTAGATTAGATAATAGTACACAATGAATTAACTTCATGCACTACAAACAACAACAACACAAATCACTCAGTCAGCGTCCAATGCATGTCATCATTCATTACCTGTGCCTTCTCATCTTCAGTTAATGGGCAGTCTGTATCGGCTCGGAAAGGAGGATCGCTATAGTAGTCATCATCATGTTCCACTTCTTTTGGAGAGACTCAACGAGGCAAGATTTTAGTTTTTCTTCGATTATGCTACATCCAATCATCATCTGGCTTGAGGGCAATAGATTTAGGTCGATTCAGGAGGATGGAGGAGCAGGACTCGGAGGAGTGGACTGAAATGCAGACAGCTGAAACTCATATATGGCAATAAAAGATGAAGACGGTGGTGATGGATTTGTTGTGATTTGAAGTTTCCAACCAGAAAGACAGACACACAAATAAAAGTAAATAAGGGAGAACGACAGTAAGAAGTGAAGCCTAGTTGTCAGGGAAGTATAGCTCGTCCTCAAACTCTGGGGGTTCAACCAGAAGTAGTTAACCCCTTAAGTGCTGCTGTCGGCCAACGGCCGTCGCGAGCACTACCTCCGTAGTGCTGCGCACGTCCGTTGGCCGACGCAGCCCCGCCCGCTGATTAAAACCGCCGCACCGCGGTGGAATTCGAACCGCGGTTAAGGGGTTAATCAGCATCTAACACGCTACTTCCGTCACCTGAGCCGCTGTCCTCATCTTCCTGCGTTGATTCATGTATTGTGTAATTCGGTGGTATAAATTGCTGATTCATTTTGATCATGGTTAACCTCTCCACGTTTTTTGGTGAGAGACTGGTCCTTTTCACTGTTACAATGGAACCAGCAGCACTGAAAACACGTTCAGAAGAGACACTTGCGTCAGGGCAAGCCAGATAGTTTATCGCCAGCCTGCTGAGCACTGGCCATTGGCCCCTTTTGCCATACCAATACCGCAATGGGTTTTGATCAATGTAGACCTCTGTTGGGTCATCCAGGTAGGCCTGGACCATCCGGTCAATGTTCGGAGGTGCTACACTTTGTTCGGCCTCTTTTATCTTTGCATCAGCACTGGACCTAGCAAGTCCTTGCTGTAAATACCAATCCTGTGCCATTTTTACTGGGGCTGATGATCCGGTTCTTGCTGTTGTCGATAGTGTTGGTGTTGGTGACAGCTGTGAACCAAATGCACTGCCCTCAGGCTCTAAAGTTGAACTTGACGTTGGATGCCCTGCTGCAGTACTTGACGTGGGTTTGAGGCCTTTAATTACCAGCCGTTCCTTTTCCAATTTACTGGCTGCCTCAGCTATCCAAGTTTTGTACCGGGCAACATCCACTTCTGAAAAAGGGAGTAATGTCTTACTGTTCAGTGCCGATTTGTACCGTGGATCCAGAACTGTGGCACAAATGTAATGTTCCTGTGACAAAATCTTAGTTTGCACCCTTGCATTTTCAGTTAAGCGACATGATAAGCTCTCCAACAACTCATATGCTTCTTTTTTTTCCTCCACACCTATGTACGCTACAGACACCTCCTTCAGCTGTTGCTCTAGCATGTGCAACAATGGCCCATAGTACAGTCCTCCTTGCTGACTTCACGTGTGAAGACCTCGAAAGGAAGAAGCATCTCTGTAAGAGATTTAACTAGGCACCATTGGTCCATCTGAAGGGTCATGCCTTTCACAGTAGCATCCGCCCTTCGCATGATATATTCATTGATTGGTCTGTACTGCTCAAACAGACGGTCAAGCATGTAATACGTTGAGTTCCAACGTGTTGCCACCTCCTGGATGAGTGCTTTGACTGGCATTCTATAGTCACGTTGAATGATCCTCAGCTGCTTCCGGGCTTTAAAAGAATGGCTGAAATGAGTGCATATTCTGCGGCAGGTGGTCAGTAAGTTGCTGACTATGGGTTCTTTTTTCAGAAAGTCTTGAACTATAATGTTAATGCAGTGCGCCAAACACAGGACCCTGAAATAGGCACCAACCTCCATGGCCTTAAGTATATTACTGCCATTATCCGTGGCAACAAAACCAATGTTAAGCCCTCTTGGGCGCAGCCATTCAAAGACCTTGCTGTTAAACTCTTCCAAAATGTTTGCAGCAGTATGAGATTTCTCCATGGCGAACATGGCTACAGTTGCATGTTTCCGAGAAGCATTAAAAATCTCAGCTGTGTCAACAGCACCTACTTCAGATAGCTTTTCTCTAACCCCCACAAAAGAGATCCAGTGTGCAGTGATGCACATGTAATCAGTGGCTTGGAAACTGGTCCACATGTCTGTTGTCAGGTGGATTTTGTGAACAGCACTCTGCTGCAAAGCTTGTCCAACCAATTCCAGCACATTGTGATGTAGTGCTGGAACAGCAACTCGGGCGAAATAGGACCGGCAGGGAACCTTCCATTTAGGGCAGATGACTGACACAAATTCAAGGAAACCCACCCCTTCCACAAATGAAAAAGGGAGAAGGTCCAGCGCTAACATTTTAGCCAGCTTCGCATTGTACAACCGTGCCGTTGGGTGGTTGCGTTGGTACTGCCCCTCCGACCTAAGCATGCTGTCAATGGTAGGCTGGAATATTTTCCTTTGAGGTGCACCTTTCTTCTTGAACCCAGCTAGGCTCAATGACACAGCACTTTTGCTCATTGCAGTGCCCGGTTGCCTTGGTGTCTCAGACTGACTCTTAGTACGGTGCCACTGAGATGTTGCTGAGGATGTGGGCGTTACCACACTGCTGGGGGTAGGGCTAGAAATGTCTCCCTCTTGTTGACCTTCCACCGCGATCATATCTTCCCCTACTTCTTCATCTCCAACAACAGCAATGGGTCCAGTTTTACTTTTTTCTAAGTGAAGTAGGTGAGCCTCCCACTTGATACTGTGGTGTTTTTTTAGATGACTTGTTTGTCCTCCGGTACCATAGTTTGTACCAAGCTTACCCCGCCTAACAGCCTGCCGACAAATTGAGCATATAGCAATGTTCTCCTCCTTACTGCTAACCGAAAAGAAGTCCCAAACTGGGGAGGAGAACTTTCTGGCGCTGCTGGAGGTGCCACTTTCAATACCAGATGAACTGGAGGGTGTGCCTGGAATTTGACTCTGTGCACTTACATTACCACCACCTACTGAGGTGGTGGTTGAGCTGGATGTAGGTCCCTGCCGGGCCTTTGCAAAGGCAAATATGGAAGCTGGAGGTCGTGTTGGTGTTACCTGTGTTGGTGGTATCCGTGCTACATCCCTCGCAGCGATTTTGGATAGTCTAATAATGTTGGTCTCCATCTCCGCAGGCCCAGGAGTGATGTTCATGATGACTGGCTCTTCATCATCATCACCCCCCTTGTCTACATCTACCTCCATAACTCTAAAGCTTTCTGGAACCTTCCTTTTCACTAGCCTTATCTTGTGGCGTGCATCACTCTCAGGGTGAGCTGGTGGCTTCCAAGTGGCATCTAGATCATCAGAAGCGGGGCTTGAAGAAGTTGATGGACTAACCCTCCTTTTCCTTGCTGGGTGTCTGGAAGACAATGGATCTTCTGGAACAGTGGCTTGCTCCTCTTCGTCTGCAAAAAGCTCGATTTCCTGAACTGCCCCTACTTCAGGTGGAACAACTACTATTGTGGGCTGTGGTTCCGGCTGTGGTTCCGGCTGTGGTTGCGGCTGTGGTTCCGGCTGCTGCTGCGGTTGGGGCTGTGGTTGCGGCTGCGGCTGGGGTTGCGGCTGCGGCTGGGGTTGCGGCTGCGGCTGTGGCTAGGGTTGCAGCTGCGGCTGTGGTTGCGGCTGGGGTTGCGGCTGGGGTTGCAGCTGCGGCTGGGGTTGCGGCTGTGGTTGCGGCTGTGGTTGCCCACTTATCTGCTGAGTTTCCGCCTGCGAGTGCGTGGATTGGGTACTACTTTGCGATAATGACATTTCAACATCACTGGTCATTAGTAGACTGGCTACCTCTGCCACACTCATGGGCTTGGGCCTAGGTTGCTGGGGTGGGCCCGCTGATGCGGAGGTGCTGCTCCCAGCTTGGTCCCCGCCGGACACCGCTGCTGCAGGCGTAAGTTTTTTTACCAAAAACATATCGGCCGGCACACCAGTCTTGGCAAGTGCCACTTCCTTCTTCTGTTCCTTCTTCTTCTCACTGCCAACTTTCTTGGTACTGGAGGACCTGGTACCTTTCTTTGGGGCCATCTTCTTCAGATGTCAGCAGGACGCAGGTGCACAAGTTGCAGAGATGTCTGTGGTCACACGTGGACGTGACGCGCAGCAGGACTACTGCCTGGCAGTACAACGGGTGATGATGATGACACCTCCTCCTCTGTCTTTTTGTGCACCTAAAAGCAAAGAAGCCAGGAGAAGAACATCAGTGAAATGTTGCATTTGTTGTTGTGGTTCAATTACTAGTAGTACAAACAAACAAATAAAATATATAAGTTAGTGTAGCCATTTGTGAGACTGTCAACAAGGGCTTTCATGGTATACTGTGTACACTGTCAGGAAGGATAGGAAAGAAGAGGAACAACAACAAAAATACAAATGTAATAGAAGTGGACCCTGTTTGGCATTAAATTATTTGCTCATCACATCATTCAGGGAGCTGCAGCTGGCAAAGGGGATGGATGGAAGCAGTAAACAAAGAGGAAAACCATGCAGGCCTAAATGGCAAAAGCAGCACACTTATAACTCCCACCAGAAATGGCCACCAGGCACATGGACACTCACAAATCACAAGCACCAAGCATGAGGCCTGGAAAACAATGTACTGAAAACAGGCCTATGATAGCCAGCCAAAGGCTGCATGCTAAACCACACTGCTTTGCCTGTAATGCAATAAAATGCAAAAACGAAAATCCACAGGGCTAAACAAGGCCTGCAACACACCACACACAACTAAGACATGTATTTAACACACAGCCCAAAAAACTGAAATACACCCAAAAATACACATTTTGCAATTTAATCCAATGCCATCCATGTGCCCTAAATGATGTTTAAATTCAACAGAACACACAGAAACAGTTGTTTCATGCACGCCTGACTACCTCCGCGCCTACTGGATGAAAGGCCTGTTGGTAGACTAGGCCACAAGCTTGCAGGACTATGGATAAAAGCACACTACCGGGCTTCAAAATGGCCAGGCCCACAACAACAAGAAACTGAAGACAGACAATGCAGGCCTATGGCAAAAAGCACACTGCCTGGCTTCAAAATGGCCACCAGCCTCATGGCCAGGCCCACAACAACAAGAAACTGAAGACAGACAATGCTGGCCTATGGCAAAAAGCACACTGCCTGGCTTCAAAATGGCCAGGGGTGGGGTGGGAGTACGTGTGAAGGCCATCTCACGCATGCTAACTACGACCAAGGACTTCTGCGTGTGGGATGTGTACACGTTGGTCTCACGTCGGGCAGTGCGTAGTGTCGCAAGTAAATGCTATCGTATCTGTCAGGGGGTGCTGGTCACATGCAAGTCCCAGCTCGGAGCTGCAGATGTGCCACCGCCTGATAGTACAGACAAAGGACCCTTCATCCCAACAGTAACTTCACCATCTGCATGCATTCAGGAGATGTACAGAGGCCTGTCGTGGGTGTAGTGGGATGTCTGCGACCCTGGGAATCATGGAAGATATGCCCAGCATGTGTCACATGAGCGGCCTCACTGTGTGTTACGTTGCCTTACAGCTGCTCCACCCTCCCACGAGCCCCCACACTTGTGTGCGCTGCGCGGTTGTATCACGTGCACTCCTATGGCACACCATTGTAATGCCTGTCCACGCATGTCCAGCGGCATGCCAACAACACCGTGACACTGGCCTTTGAAGGTGTGCGGCCAAGTGAGTGTAGGCCAATGGTCCGGACAGGGCGGACACAAGTGTACAGTCCATGGCTGGCTGTGATCGCGCTGCGAATGAGGCTAGGCAACTGACTCATGCAGCCGCAGGACTGATACACATAACACTTGGCATGCATCTGCCAAGACCCCGAGCGGTCTTGCGCTCCTAAATTTCCCCATCCATGCGGGCCCGCCCTCCTGGTGTATGCTACATTGCAACATCGACTACTGTGGCCCTGGTGGCGACAACACCCCAACACAGAGACACACTTACCGCACATCCTGCCCAAGGCCAGGTGCGAGCCACGCCCTGCTCCCCCTGCCAAATCAGCACACCCCTGCACTGACCTGACGTACGCCGGACCAGCACACGCCACTTGTGCATGCAGGGGGGGGGCGGGTGAAGCTACATGTCCAAGGTCACTGCCAACGCTGAGGTGACATGGTATCGTCCACTGAAGACAGCACACTGTGATGTTGCAGTGCCCGTACCCATCATGCTGACACAATGACCACACATACACACTTGCTCAGATGGTGTGAATGGCTACGGGCACGTGCGCCCGGCCACATTTATTAGCAGGCACACATATCGAGTGACACCTGAGTTGGATGTGTGTGGGGTGTGTGCACACCAGCCGGCAAGGGCTGCCTGGTGCAGTCAGAAATCGACAACAGTGTACATCGTAAAGGACACAACCATTCAACCATAAAGGCCCCATGACTAGTGCTGCACAGAGTTAGTGGCCCCGGATGCACAGCGTCCTGCACGGGCCTACCACCACGGGCCGCTGACTTGCGGGGCACTAGGGCAGGGTCACGAGTGCAGAGCAGGTTGCCGTAGATGACAAAGGGGCTTCTCGCGGAGTGTTTCGGTGGACAGTGGAAGGTGTACCCCCAGGGCATGATGCAGAAGGCAGAACCACGCTGAAACAGTCACTATGGTGGTGATGAATGGAACAGACACATGTCGGACACCAAGTCCGGTCCAGCCAGATGAAGATGCAGAAAACCACCAGGCCATGGACTCAGACGCCACCAAGGTCCAACCAGATAGTGCCCATGACTCATTGCGCACAGAGTTAGTGGCACCAGTGCTGTTAGGGGATGCCGCCTGTGATGAGGCGTGTCCAATGGTGTGGACTCCTCCACATCTTACACAAGACACAGTTCCACTTGTGTGACCTACTGGACCGCAGTGTAGGCCTGAGGCAGCGGTCAGCACGGGCCATTCACCGAGTGTCGCCGGCTTAGGTTGCATGGTCCCACCGGCCTGCGTAGTTCAGGTTCAGTGGCACCACGGGACGCGAACTTGCGGTGAACAGGGTTGATGGCACCAGGTCAGTTGTTGATAGTGTTCGATCACCTCCGGGACTCTGATCCGGCTTTCGTCCGGACTGAGACACATCTTCCTCTTACTCCTCTCCGTGCGTTCACTGGTGTGGACTCTGCCAATCATGATTCGCGACTAAGTGCTGGATGTGGGACCTACTGGTCCGCAGGGTAGGCCTGAGCCCTCATCCATGTGTCGCCGGCTTGCGTTGCACAGGGTTAGTGGCACCACGTGTCGCCGGCTTGCGTTGAACAGGGTTAGTGGCACCACGTGTCGCCGGCTTGTGTTGCACAGGGTTAGTGGCACCACGTGTCGCCGGCTTGCGTTGAACAGGGTTAGTGGCACCATGTGTCGCCGGCTTGCGTTGAACAGGGATAGTGGCACCACGTGTCACCGGCTTGCGTTGCACAGGGTTAGTGGCGCCATGTGTTGCAGGCTTGAGATACGGAATTATGCTTCACTGATCAAAGGGAGTCTGGTGCTGTGGCAGCTGCCACGGACTTGGGGTCATGACAGGTTTGGGGACCAGCGGCCTGGGGTGCAGCAGGCGCACAGGGACGCAGGCCCCGCTGCCCTCGGCGCCGGACTCGTGATGGGCTGAGAGGCGCCGCCCTGGCAGACACGTTGTCCATTCCGAATGAGAACCACGCCCAGTGCAACGGGCTTTTTGTTCACACCCCTACGCAGGCCTAGCGTACGCAGGTCCAACCCACTCCGCCCGCGCATGCAGGGGGGGACGTAACGTGCGACATTTCTGCGTTCTGCCCCACAGCCTGTGGGGATGTGGTAGCGTCCACTGGCCACTACACTCCATGCACCAGCAGTTGACCTCCACGTGGCCATTTCCGTGGTTTGCACACTGTGGTCTGTCCGGCACATCCACGCCACACCTGGCATTGGGTAAGTTCTCATTCCTTAGTCACTTGCCACTCTCGCACATGCCTGCTCCAAGCCTCTCCTCAAATTCTGCTGTTGTGTGTCTGTGGTGCCATGCCGTGGCTGGGTTGTGGGCATGGCAAGGCCAAGTTCCCAATGGAGTCGTGTTGTCGTGTCTGGTCTGTTGGCATGTTGTGTGGCATGTTGAATGTTGTTGTGCTGCATGCCCATTGCCAGTGTCATGAGTTGCATGACTGTGGGCTGGAGGTGTGTGATGTGTTCATTTTGGACTTACCAACGAGCACTGCATTGCCATGGGTGCCATCCTGGGAGCGCTGGGTGATGATGGACTGTCGGGAGATGTGAGAATCATGCACTCTGCCTGGGGATTTGGCCACAACATTGTTGAGGAGTCCCAGGTGGTCCACTATTGCCTGCACATTCATGGTATGCGTGTGCTTTCTCTTGTGGTAGTTGTGTGCAGTGTCGACTGTGGGGACGAGGGGTACATGTGTGCAGTTGATTGGCCCTGACATGTGAGGGAATCCAGCTATGGCGTAGGGGCCTTGCTTGGTCTCCAGCTGCTCCTGCGCAGTGTGGGTGAAGTGGAGGTGCTGGGGTACCAGGCTGATGTTAGCATCCAGGGCAGGTGTGATGACCTTGAATGGGGCTGGCTGTGTGACTCCTCCGACTCTGGCAGTTGTGGGTTGGATGGTGCCAGAGACCGACATGTGCTGCGCAGCTGGCAGCTTTGTCTGCGGAGGGATGTTGGTTGTCCGCTGGGTTGGTACCGTCAGCAGGTGGGGGATGTGGGTCAGGATGCAGGGGATGGTTGTCCTTTTGGGCCTGTAGTGGGCAATGTCCTCCTCTGGCGTTGGGTCTGGGCGGCAGGTGCGTTTCAGGTGGGTCCGCTGTCTTTGTGTACGCTGCCTCTGTGGTGTTCCGGGGGGGCAGGACGGGTCCTGGGGGTGGTAGCGGGCCTGGGGTGGGTGGCGGTGGGTGTTGTGGCCCTCATGGGTCTCGGAGCTGCATGATCATTGTCTCCATGGCATCTGTGGGTCTTCAGATGTGGCTCTTGGCTGGGCTCCCTTTCATGCTGCAGGTGGTCGTCCTTCTTAACACTAGCAAAAGGCAGGTGTTAAATCCCTGGTGCTACCGTGGCTTATTGCCTGTTTTTGGTTCGCATCGCAGATTTGGCAGTTCGTTGTGAAAGTGGTGTTGTGGTTTTTTCGTGTGTTTTTGCACGGGAACGCCTACTCTGCATCTCATTAGGGTTAGTTGGTGGTGTCCGCCGTGGGGATAAATTTTGGGGCAGTTATCGCGGGATTACTGGCGATGTCTGCAGTTTGCACCCAGTTGTGAATGGGGTGTTAAATCGATCTCCACTTTTGATGGGTTAAGGTGGAGATAAATCGGCGGTAGGTCCTTGTGAATATGCCCCTTAGTGTACGACATGCATTCCTCCGCACAACAGCACTATGCAGCAGCGTCGCTGTCTCCAGTTACATACCTGTCTGCAGCACTCTTTACTATTTAGTTCAACTTGTGTAAGTGGATGTGCTAGACAGTGCCATCAATCTGCCTGACGAGAGAGATGCTCCCTTGACATCTGAATAATATTGCTGGCGCAGTTGAGGGAAGTTGTGCGCCTCTTGCATGTCTTTCTTTTGAATGTTAGCAGTCCCAAAACGAAACAAAAAGCCACCATCGTGGTGGACAGAGTCAGATAGAGATAAAGAGCTGCAATAAAAAACAAGTTCTCACGGTATTCCTCAGTCTGTAACATGAGCTCTCTTGGGCCTCTCGGCCCCCTCTTGAGTCATGTCCAGAGTGCTTCCCTTCAAAAGATTTATGGAATTTATACTTGCTCTTTGAATGCTCTGCAAACGTGAACAGATAAGATTAAGATTTACAGGCCTGTTTAGAAGCAAGAATGCTCTGCAAATGAAAAGGTAAGCAAATAGGGTGCTGAACCTGAACACACAGTCACAGTGAAACAGGGGCAGGAAATAAATTTAAAAAAGAGTCCACCTAAGAACACATGAAGAACCAAAGTGCAATTATACAGTACTAAGGGGCTCATTATGATGGCGGGTGGACATCAGTCCGCCCGCCATCATAGCGGTGCTGGGACCGCCCGCCAGACATCCACTGGTATGCCATCTGGGCCTGGTGTTTTTCCCATCTGGCTATTTTTTATGGCAATGAACACTTCATTAATCTCTACTGAAAGGCTGCTGCTGAGCCTATGGTGACTTGATGGCTCTCCCACGGGTAATTATTTGAAACATTTCCCGAATTGAATACTTTAGAGAAGTGTGCTATCCAGGTTTTAGACTTGATGGCTTTGGGTGGTCTTCCCAAAACGTTTTGCATGCTACCTCCGCTTATTGCTGTATTGTTTTTGTTGGCCTTAGGACTCTGAGCACTTTGTCACTGCTAACCAGTGCTAAAGTGCAAAAGCTTCTGCCCTGATCATGGTTTCATTGACTTATCCACGACTGGTATATTTAATGTATCTATAAGTCCCTAGTAGAGTGTACTGGTAAAGAGTCAGAATATCGAGTAGGAAATCTCGACTTGCACTAATATCGAGTGCAAAATATCGAGATACATAAATATCGACTGCAAGAATATCGTGGTTAAGAATATCGAGTTTCAGGTAAGAAATATCATTTTCTAAAATATCGAAGTAATTAATATCATTTGCAAAAATATAGTTGTAAAAATATCTTTTTTTAGTTAGTGTTATGTATTTTAGTATGTATTTTAAATGTATGTGCTCTATTTTTTTGTCTAAGTATTGCATTTGTTTTTTAATATTTGTGTTAAATTTTTAGAAGTAATTAATTTTATTTTAATTAAATTTTGCGTTTTAGTTCTGTAGCGGTTTGTGTGTTTATAGGGGAATAGGGTGGGAAGTAATTTAATTATAATAAATTGAATATTAATTTTTATTTATTAGTATTTATTTATTTTTGATTTTATAGTGTTAATTGTGGGAATTAATTTATAATTAATTAATAATTGGCTGTTAATTTTTATTGATTTATTAATTGGTAAATATGTTAATTGTGTCATTTTCAGGAGCGGATTGTGGGTTTATAGGGGAATAGGGTGGGAAGTAATTTAATTATAATAAATTTATTAATATTTTTTCTTAATTAATATTTATTTATTTTATATTTTATATTATTAATTGTGGGAATTAATTTATTATGAATTATTTATTAATTGGTTGTTAATTATTATTAATTAATTGGTATTTATGTTAATTGTGTTATTTTTTTAGGAGCGGGTTGTGGATTGATAGGGGAGTAGGGTGGTAAGTAATTTAATTTGAATACATTTATTAATATTTTTAATATAATATTTAATTAATTTTATGTTATAGTGTTAATTGTGTGAATTAATTTATTAATAATTACTTATATTTTGCTTAACTGTTATTAATTAATTAATTAATTGTTAATTAATTATGTTAATTGTGTCATGTTTTACAAAATCGGTGGTGGTATTTATAGGGGAATATGGTTGGGAGCTAATTTATTTATAATTAATTAATTATTTGTTAATTAATGCTAATTAATTAATTACATTTTAAATATGTCAATTGTGTAATGTAAGTAAATGTAAGTCCGTTTTTATATAGCGCAGCTACTCACCCTTACGGGTCTCAAGGCGCTGGGGGCCGGAGTGGAAATTAAGGGGCCCATTACGATACCCGGCGTAAAAAAATCCGCCAGGCATGGAAGCGGCAAAAATCCGCCCGCACACACCGCCTGAACACCGACCACGCCATTATGAGTACACAAACCGAAAACCGCCATCGGCGGAAAAATCATACAAAATACCGCCCGCCATCGTCCGAGTCGGAGTCAAACCGCCCGCCACGGACGGAAACACGCACGACAACACAAAACCGCCCGCCCACACGGCCGACACACCGCACGTGAAATTACGATCGCACCGCCATGAGCGCGGAAAAACAACAAATATACCGCCCGCCAGCGCAAACAACGCCGATGAGAATCGACACGGCAGAAGCCATGGCGCCCACGTACCTGCACAGAAACCATCCGCACACAAAACCAATAGCACACAACATGGCCAACAAGTCCACACAGCAAGGCACGCACAAATACACAAGCACAGTACACATCCCGAAAACACCCCCCGGACAAACAAAAAATACAAAGGCCAGAACCCCAGACACAACACACCTGAAAACAACAGACCATGAGGACACACCCACATAGGTGAGTACAAAAGCAGCACTCCCACAGACTACAACCCCTTGCTAC